>JAUYWG010000045.1:8350153-8368262 GCA_034779775.1 Enteromius afrohamiltoni
ATTAAAGCTGGTTTGAAGATTTATAGCTAAAATATTGTAATAAAGACTATTTGACCCCCCTGTTCTATTTATATATTATGACACTTAATTAGTGATATTCAAGTTTATTGATAAGCTAATTATTAAGGCTAAGCTCAATTAATATAGTGCGAATAAATGGAATTTGACCCCTTATTCTAAAGTGACACTTAAATTCATATGAAGTATGGCACCTATTGAGTAATATTCAAGTTTATGGATTATAAGGTAATAAGTAAGGCTAGTTTCTAGACTAATTAATTTTAAATAATGGCTAATATGCCCTTATTATGTATTCAGATAATCATTAGTTAAATGTGTGTTCATGCTTAACTGATGCATAATTGTGAAAAAGTTAATCATAAATTACTAGTTTATTTATGCTTAACAAATGCATAATTCGAGCCCTTAAAATGTTAGATTAATCATTAATTACTAGTGTGTTTTTGCTGAACTAATGCTTAATTGTGAACAAATTAACCATTAATTAATGCTGAACTAATGCATTATTCTGGAGCCTTAAAATAAAGTGTTACCGATAATCCATATGTGCAGCAAGTTTTATGGCCTAAGAATGTAATTTCTGTATTGCTATAATCATCAAACAGAAAAATAATAATTGTTTTCAAAGAGGTTTCCTGTTGTTTTGTCCATTGGTTGGACAAATCGATAATCCCAGTTGAGTCAGTCAGGATCCTCAAACAAGAGCAATGTTTTAACTGCAGAGTCATAACATTTTAAAAAGGCTGTGCAATTTTAGGCAGACAGATTCAGTCTTCAAAAATCAATGCATTTTGGTTCGGTTTTGAATTTGGACAATAATCTTATGTTGAGTGTGATTTCACCAAGTTCAAGATGTTCCTGGATCAACAACCTTGTTGATCCTGGAACAACATTCCAATCACCAAACCAAATTTGAGGGAAAATTTTATTTATTGAAATATATATTTTAGGCTTATGATTAGGGTTAGGGGCTTCTATACCCTTGTTAATCAGCTATCATTTCCCACTGATTTTAGTCATACATTTTGGGTAGGGGTAGGTTTGGAGGTAAGGATTGGGATAAGTTTATATTTTTGGACACTAAATGTTGATCCAGGATCATGTCTTACTTGGCAAAATCACGGCGCACATAATATTATACAATCCTGGCAAACAGATACCTTTCCAACCATCTACGAATCCATTAATCAGCTAAATGATTTGCGCTTGCTTTGAAGGGGAGGCAAAAACCACTAAACCTGAGGGCTATTATGACAGTGTCTCCACCCAGTCACTCAACACACCCAGCAGTGATCCGTGACAAACTGGGTGTGCTTCTGTGCCACCCCGGGCTTCTATTTTTTATGTCTTTGTTTTACAGACTATAAACGACAGCCAGTACACACACATCTGCTCAGTAAAAGATGCTCTCTCTCCTAACAAAGCAGCAGTCAGAAGATAATGAGTCCTGACAAGTCCATAGATGTGAAGAATCGCATATGCCAGAGAAAATGAAAAGGTCAGTGAGCAGTGAGGAAACTTAATATGAAGTAGACATATGAATCCTCTCCAAAGAATTATTGCCATTAGCAAAGACCAGCAATGCCGGGCACCGCCAAATCAATTCCTAAATATACGCCGAGATTACGCTCTCGCTCTAATGCAGCTCAACCTGTACCTTTGAGTGTAGCTCTTTCAGGACACAGTTTATGCATTAGTCAAAGCAAAGCAAATTAGAGCCTGCGAGATTCTAGGAATAATTCAGAAGTATACATTTTTTCTCAATACAAATAACATATCTCACACTTTATTTCAGAAATGTTTCTCCTTAAACAACAAATGGACAAAAACATTTAAATAAATGCTTTAAACATTTGGAATAGAACATTAATTATTTTTATTTTTTTCAGCTCTATGCATTTTATTTCTGCAAAATCTAAGTCATCCATATAAAGTTGGAAATAAAATCCATGTTTCTATTGTCTCAGGGGAACTTCCACCTTGCCCTACATACTTAACTATAACAAGCACTGAGAAACAAGAAAAGGCAAGATACAGAACAGATGCAAACATATGCTCATCAAATAGTTCCCCATTAGAAAAAAAAAAATTGAGGATCTGTTCAAATGGAAGGAACACTGGTATCTTTTAAAACTACATCTGGTACATGTTGTTCTTGGTGGTTACTCATATGCATTGGCACAGAAACTTACCCATAATTCACAGTTGTGGAAGTGGAGGTAGAACAGGTGGAGATGTCATTTTTCATGCTGTGTTGAAGCGCTTTGTTCTGAGCACCAGCCAATATGAGGACATTCCTCACTGGAATTAATAGTCTGAGATCCTGAAGACTGAACAAAAACAAAAAAGAAGAAAAATAAGAAGGTTGTGAGATAAATGAGGAGACAACTTTAAAGGAAGAGATCATTCCTACAAAAGTGCAACAGACGCTTTTGGATCGTTGATGTTAAATCCTAAAGGCCTGTTCACAGCAAGCACGTTAACTATAAAGATATAGTTCTAAAACTCATTCTCAATAATAAAGAATAGCAGAGTCCACACCACAACAATAATGATAAAGACAGAGAAATTATATCATTGGAAGCACTTCTAGAATGTTTTTTTTTAATGTACGCCCTGCTGAAAAAACAGCATATGCTGGTTAGGTGTGTTTTGAAGCTTGGATGCTGTTTAAGCTGTCTGCTCCTCATTTGTAACTCTGCCCATGTCATCATTGTTTGATCATCCATCAGCTGTTCTGTCCAGGTGTTTTGTCTTTAGTCCTTGATTAGTCTTGTATAAATTCATGCCCCATGTCTTGCTTCTTTGTCTGATGTTAACGTTTCTTGTACCTCACATTGTCCTTCACGTTTTTCCATTGTTCTCGTGTTTGTTTTCCTATAAATGTTCATTTTGATGTCAAGTTCCAGGAGTGCTCAGTCGGTTCAGGTTTTTCAGTGGAAAGAGCAGTCATCCTAGTGGCTTCCGATCCGCTAGCGATGGGTTCTGACACCACATCCCAGCGAGAGGGGCTGTGTGGTGTCCAGTCTGGTTCAGGTGTCACCGCCAGGAGAGCGGTTGAAAGTCCTTGCAGTTCCTAGCCTGCCTATAATGGGTACTAGCCCCATTTCACGGTACGAGGAGCAGTGTGTTTCCCAGTTGGTCCCGGTTTACGCAGCCTGAGAAGATCCTCGCAGTTCCAAGCCCGAACATAATGGGTTCCAACCCCATAGTATGGTATGAGGAGCCGTACTCAGAGATGTTGGTCTGCGATTTGGGTGTTGTATAGCCGGATCCGCCAGACGCTCTCTGCGAACCAGATCCTCCAGACCAGGTCTGTGATCCAGGTTCACAATTGGCGGGGCTTGGTGAGGATAATGAAGTCCCATGGCCCGGGCCGTCAGAGCCTATATATGACTCGGAGACTCCTTTGAGTCCACCAATGGCTGCACCTCCTCTGGAGATGTCGGCTCAAACCCTGAAGGCCTCTGAGTCGCCGTCCTGTGGGCCAAGAGGGGAATTCTCACTATCAGTTCAGTCACTGAGGGCGCAAAGTCAGTCTGTTCAACCCAGGAGAGCATTTTCACTGTCTATCTGGTCTCAGAGGGCGCTACTCACAGTATAGTCTGTCTGGAAAGGCGCTATGACCAACTGTTGGTCAAAGGAGGTCACTGTCTGTGTGGTCCCCGAGGGCGCAAAAGCTATTTGTTCAGCTCAAAAGGATGCAGTCACAGCCTGCTCGGCCCCAGAGGGCATTATTATGGATTGTTCGGCCCAGGAGGGCATTATGGTTGCCTGTTCGGCCCAGGAGGGCATTGTTATGGACTGTTCGGCCCAGGAGGGCATTGTTATGGACTGCTCGGCTCAGGAGGGCATTATCAGTGACTGCTCGGCCCAGGAGGGCATTATCAGTGACTGCTCGGCCCAGGAGGGCATTGTTATGGACTGTTCAGCCCAGGAGGTCATTGTTATGGACTGTTGGGCTCAGGAGGGCATTATCAGTGACTGATCGGCCCAGGAGAGCATCATTGCTGCCTGGTAGGTCCAGGTGGGCTGCTTCGCCTTGGAGGAAGTCTCCGTTGTCTGGCCTGCCCAGGTTGAGATCCCCACCGTCGGATCCTTCGTCTGCTCCATCCAGGTGGAGGCTCTCCGCTCCCCCTTGGAAGCATACCACCTCCCTCCTTGTTGTAATGTGTATGCGTGTCTGGAATTCATGCCTTCGGGGGGGCTATGTCACGTCGTGGCGTGTCCTGTCTGTGTTTTCCATCTGTATGTTGTTTATATCTCATGCCATGTGCTTCAGTGTGTTTACTTACCTGATCCCTCGTGTCTGCTGCTCATTTGTAACCCCGCCCATGTCATCATTGTTTGATCATCCGTCAGCTGTTCTGTCCAAGTGTTGTGTCTTTAGTCCTTGATTAGACTTGTATAAATTCACTCCCCATGTCTTGCTTCTTTGACTGATGTTAACGTTTCATGTCGGTTTGTACCTCTCATTGTCTTTCGCGTTTTTCCGTTGTTCTCGTGTTTGTTTTCCAATAAATGTTCATTTTGAAGTCAAGTTCCTGCCTCCGTGTCCTGCCTTCACTTCCGCATCCCTCCTCCACCCCTTCTCCTCCAATCAACCTGCTCGCGCCTTCCTCGGGGGGGACAGACGGGGAACGAGCCGGACACCGAGCTCCTGCCCTCGCTAGGGTTCAAACCACTAGGGATCGGAGTCTAACGCTCCCCCGGCTCGCCCCCCGGAGAGCATGCCAAATTCGCTTTATATGATTATTAAGGAAGTGTGAACTCATGAAACAGATGATATCCTTCAATGGTGTGGACAGGGCTCTATAGTATAGACTCTCTATACTATAAACTAGTTGTTTGAAAATATAGAATTGAGAATGAAATTTTGACTGACATTGTTAAATATATCAGTCAAGCTGTCATGGTAAAACATGAACCAATAACAGTTCTTTCTCCATCATTGATACGGTAACCTGCTATTAATTCCCGCACCTTGCACACACATACACACTCTTTCTAATTTCCCTTCAGGCACCAATATCTGGAATGCAAATTGAAGACACATAATCACATTTAAATTAATACTTACTGCATTCTGCCCCCCTTTTTTCCCATTTAAACTTTGTGTTGACACTTGCGTAGCTCTCCAAGAGACCACATCCTGAGACAACTAATTAAGTTTGCTTTGTTATGGAACGCTAAGGCAAACAACAACACAAGGTAATTAAAGCCCCCCATCACCACTCTTTTGTTTTGGCCCAAGTGACCTGCTATGAGGCCTTGACGGGATTTTAATTCTCTTTATCTCGGGACGCCTGCGTTCATGTCTCTGCAAACGGGCTGACATGGTAGCTGTCACCCCTCGGAGAAGATTCTAGCCTGGCACGACACTGCTGACAGCGCTATGTCTCTGGTAATTAGGAAGATAGGGCCACGCATTGCACACATCAGCATGCAGCATCCAGTATGTGTCAGAAGTACGGGACGCACAATGCCCGAAATGATCCACTCAAGGTAAAGTACTTGACATAGACAGCTTTCGTTGTGCCAGGACCGTCTTTCACACTTTTAACTTAGAGAACGGTCCATAATTACACAAATAAGAAAAACTGTTCTCATGTGTCAGTGTGAGATTTATATGTATTAGATAAGGATTTGTGAGGTCAATTCGTTATAAAATAAGTGAGCTCAGTCTATTTAGTATTAAAATTCCAAGTTTTAAAGAATATAAATATATATATAAAGCATGCGTGAAACTATCATGGTGAGACTAATCATAGCCCAAACATATTATATAATATATAATATTCCACATGAGTATGAAATCTCCTTTTGATATCTCCTCTCCTACAGCTCTGAAAAGTATGAAACAAAGGTAGAATAAAAAAAATTGCAATGCTAATTGCCTTATAAGTCTACGCATTGGCTAAATTATGAATTGGACATAGTTCTTTAGAGCTATTTTTCAATGGAAAGTTAATCAACCCTCACAATGGTATTAAAGTGTCTGAATCACCATCCTGCTAAATGTATTATATTTATGATTTTTTCTCTCTACTCATAACATATTACTAATAAATTTTCTGTGTATCCGAGGCCTGTGACCAAAAAACAGAAATGCTAACAGAGCTGATTAAGCTCGGCACAATGTCTGTGCTCTGATTGGTGGGCTGGCGCTCTTTGAAAGCTCCCGTGATGACAATGAAAGGCAAAACGAATTGATGAGACAGGCCAGTCTGAGCCCCGGTGGACCCACTATCAAAGCAAATCAGCAGGAGACAAACAAAGAGACAAAGTGATGCTAAGCTAACGGTCCAGGAACGCAGACAGAACTGCCACTTAAAACAGCAGTTTGGAGCAGATGTTTTTAGTGTAAATGAATGCATGGTAACTGTGTAACCATTAGCTACTAAAAACCCTCCACAACTTTCCCTCGCCAATTACAATACCTGAGTAAAAATAGGATGCTAATTGGCTGTGCAAATGCTGCATGCATTCCCATGTCAAAATATTAAAGGGACACTTGGCCAAATTGTATATTCTGTGTATCATTTATTTACGTTATTGCAAAGCCATGATGTTGTCAAAAAGTAATTCATTATTCACTCATAATAACGCAAAATCATTTTGTTACTTTTTACATGTTTTGCTGCACTTTCAAAGTGAAATCTCAAGTAAGTGGCACTGACATTTATCCTTGTTTATCCTGGAACAACATTCCAATCAACTAATCAGATTTGAGGGTTCATTTTTTTCTGGAAATATCTGTTTTAGGCTTTATCTTTTTTAATATCTGTTTTAATCAGGTTAAAGTGCTTCTACACTCTTGTTAATCAGTTATCATTTCTCTCATTTCTTCTCTCATACATTGTGGGTAGGGGTAGGTTTTGGGGTTGGAATTGGGAAAATAAAAATATATGGGTCTATATTTTTGGATAGTAATGTTGATCCAGGATCATGTCTTACTTGGTGATTACTTACTTGGTATTGGAAGACCAATACTGTACATTGTACACTGACACTGTACTGTACTGTAATATGCATGGAACTATGTGATGTAATCACCACATCAAAATGTATTCATTTAAAAATCATGCACTGTGATTAAAGTGTTTTGAGGTCACATTGCCAGTGTAATCACAATATGTGTTGAAATATTACTCTTGTGTTTATTTCAGCTGGAAACTGATTTCAAGAATATAGGTTGAGGCATATTTTCCCAGTGAGCCTGGATTGGTGTTAACAGACAAGTTCCAGCAGTTTATAGGAAGATGAAAAGGGCTTTGAAGGTTGAGAACCTGGATCATGTTCCTGTTGGTGTTAAGCTATGTTTGTGGCCAACACTGATCAGGATTTGACTGACAGCTGAACAGTGGAACCTCTGTGATCGCCCGCAAAACACAATGTGTCTCAGCAGCTTGTGCTGATCGGGTTACACGTGGTACATCTTTCTCTCTTCCTCCCCCCTTCTCCTGTTGATGCTTCATGTCAACGGAAAACTCGGGCCATTTAATCCACAAGCTCTATCGCCTCAGACAGGCAGCATTGTTGTTTGGCGAATAAATCTGATATGAAACTCAATCATCAGGCATCTGATAACTCGGAGCGGCAGTCATGCGATAGCCTCCATGCTGCTGGAACTATTTTAGTGCTCTTTCATTCATTACAGAGAAATGCATAATGCATCTCGCTGAAAGAACGACATTCAGGAGAGCAAATTAACTTGAGTGATCTTGGAGGAGGTGGATGTGGCGAATGTATGATCTGGAACCCCCTCATTAGTTCCAGAACTTCGACCCTCCAAGCATAAAAGAGCTCTCTTCTTTATTACCATCCATGTGGTTATCAAACGCCCTCCCCTGGAGCGCAGGAGACGGGCCTATGTCTGATCATCAAGATCAGATTTTTGATAATGATTTCATCCATTTTGGAGTCCCGGGGTGTCGTTAATTCAGAGTCGAAATACATAAATACCTCCCAACCCAGATGGTAGACCATGCTGCCTTTGAACCGTTCAATTTGCAGGGTTTTTGCCCGTGCCATGGGTAAGTGGGCTGCAGCTGGTGTGGGGTGAGGAAGAGAGGAAGTGCATGTGTGTGTGTGTAACAGACAGAAAATTTCAAAAAGAAGAGAAGGAATGTTGATGTGTGTGTGTAGGATTTCTAGACCACATCAGAGCCTGATGGCCCTACGCAGAGATACTGGAGCAGAAAATTATCTCATGTGTTGGGCTGTATTGTTACAATGAAGGTCTGTTCTGTTCTAAAAAACAAAAACAACGCCAAAGACAGTCCTAATTAAAGATTTAACATTTGATGATAAAGGACTCCATCTGTCCATCTTGGTTTTATTATTTAAAACATATTCACAAAGAATTTACAATGAAACACACACACACACAAAAATAAAAAGAAAGAAAAAAAGGAATGTGTAATCACATTTGGTTATGTGGTTGATTTTAGATGTGTTTCACATCGGACGATAAATAAATAAAACAATTGTAAAACAACTGAATGTTCTTATGTTATTAAATAAATAAGATACAGTATATTAGATAATATACATAAGAAGGCAAAGTCATATTGAGAATTATGATTGCAATTGACGTCACAGTTACAATAAAGTTATTTTAAATTGACATTTTCAATTATTTATTCATTCATTATTTATTTTACTCTGAAGCAAAAAGAAATGCTTTATTAATGATGCTGAATTAATAAAACAATTGTGAGACACATTAGTGAGAAGTTGTTAGATATAAAGCCGCATTGTATGAAGTTGCAGTCATGACAAGCAATAAAGGCATATTACCCTTTTATTTATTTATTTATTTATTTATTTTTTGATATTGTCATTCATATATATACGTTACTGTTAAATAATTCAGCTGACATCCTGGTTTTCATTTCAGAATAGATAGTTAAACATAACTGTGAAATAAAGTCCAGAATAAAAAGTTGCAATTGTGTGAAAATGTGTGAAAAAGTTGCAAAAAGAGTGAAAAAGTCATAATGTCAGACATGAAGTTGTAGTCATGATGAAATCACAATAACATTTTTATTCACTATATTTAGATAGTATTTTTATTCTGAGCTGGACATGGGCTGTAAGTCAAGTGCATAGAGTTCAGTTATTGGAGGTGTGGCCATAGTCTCTTGCATATTAATATTATATCACTCTTGTATTCGCTTACTTGATAACAAACAAATGTATGAACTACTTGCAAAGAGATTCAGCAGTCCCTTTCTGCATCCTGGGTTTGATACTGAATTCAGAGGCTGGGCAGATCTCTGTGCACTCTGCATGCTGGTGGCAGAAGGGCTTGTGTTGGAATTTGTGATGAAGAGGGGAACGCTGGGATGTGCTTGGCCCACTGAGCTCCACATTATGGATGTGTCCACGGCTGTGAGGCTGCATGTCTCTGTGACAGCTCTCTCTCTTTCTCTCCGCCGGTCTGGAGCACGCTGTGTTAGATTAGAAAGCCTGTCTGCTTTCTGCTCCGGGACGGCCAATGCATTATGAACACTACAGATCTAACAGAAGAGGAGAGAAGGTTGTTTGTCATATGTAGGGACTGGTTATTCCTTGCAAGTATAAAGACGAGCACTCTTCTGTGAGCTCCGAAACACGGTGCCGTCGTAAATACTGCAGACGGAGGGTTTGTCATTCCGGAGTGCCAAAGTCACATTGCCTGAGACTTGGCAATATGCCTCTTGGCTTCACGGTGACAGCGCCATATATTGTGATGTATTGTTGTAAATGTTTAAATACATTCGCGTCTAAGCTGGCAGAATTGCGCTGTAATGCAATTCCTTACAAGCTATAGGGAGGAAATAGTTCTGGTGTGAGCGTGCGGTGACGTTTTCGCAAATGTGATCGATTGTATTCTTCTTACAGGTGATTGATGCGCGTGAGCGGGGCCCTGTGTATTACTGTGCATAATTTAGCCTGTTTGCTCTGTTGATAGAGTAAGCTTTCAGCCGAGCACGTCTCACAGGAGATGAACGTTATCTGGGCGCCCAGTTTCCGCGGCCGTTTGAAGTCGCCTGTTTACCGCACAAACAGGTGAGTCACCATTAAAAAACCGGGGGTAAAGCTAACATGCTTTACCACGACATGTCACAAAGTGGGAATCTGAATGTAGAGTTTTGAAGCGATGATATGGGTGCCAAGACTCAGCGTTCGGTGACACTTGTTTACGTGACAAGTTCAAATCCGCCTTACGAGGAGCTACCGTGCTTATTTGAATAAAAAATAACTCGTGCCCCCCTAAAATATTCCATTTGCATAAAAGCTTTCATTTAGCACAGATGAACGCGGGAGGCGAGCGCAGAGCTTGCTGGAGATTAGAGCAGTTCATTTGTCACATTAAGAAGAATTACGTGTGTTTGTGTCACTGAGCAGAAGGAAAGAGAGAGTATAGGGTGAAATAAAGAAAAAACTGAGAAGGAACTGTGTTGAATGCAATACAGTAGCAGCATGAGCAAACAAATAAAATAATAAACGAGGAAACCAAAAACAAACAAATAAATATATCTGAGCCTAGAACCGCTAAATGGCAACAGTAACAGTATTAGGTGGGATTTCAGGAACTAATAAATGAGGGTGCTTAATGGTGGCTAAAGAAAAAAACAAATCTAAATGGAGCCTGACGTATGTGGAGGGAAAAGTAAATTAACTCAGTAAATGAAGAAAAAAAAAAAGAACAACAAAACACTGACCGCATTCCCTGTTTTGTTGTCTGAAAGGGCTGGATAAAAGATAACAAATTTCACATATAAACACATGTTTTTTCTATGATGGTGTAAGGCAGTGGTTTTCAAACTTGTTCCTGCATTGGAACCCACTAATTTATACATCTGATTCAGATCGTCAGCTCATTAAAGAGATACATGAACTCAAATGAGTGTGTCAGATAAGGGAGAGATGCAAATAGTGTGTGTGGGTCCCAGTGAACAGGATTGAAAACCACTGATATACAGTACTGTAGTTACTTATACTGTAGTTCAATCCAAATTTTAAAAATCTGTCATTGATTACTCACTCTCATGTCGTTTCAGACTAAAAACTTCTTTCACCTAGAACACAGATCAAGATGTTTTTTGTTAAATATGAGCAAAGAATACAGAATTAACAACATTATTGAACAATTTGAGAGGACTATGACCACTGATTGTCCCATTGACTGTTTTAGCAATGTCTTTCTATTTTTGGGCCTGGTATAATGTGTAATTTGCATTGCTGTCTATAAATGGCCAGAAAGCTCTTGAATCTCATCAATAATTGTGATTTTTGTTTAGAAGTTAAAAAAGGTCTTACAGATTTGGAATGACATTAGGGTGAGTAATTAAAGACAGAATTTAGATTTTTGGGTGAGAATGAGAGATAATATTAACGTTGAAAAGTACAATTATTCTATCTATATTGTTAACAATAAAGGCAATTGAAGGAACAGTAATAACCTAATCCTATTATTTTTATTAGCATTGATTGCATGGATTTTGCCCCCTAAATATATGAACAAACCTACACATGCTTCATTTTCGGATTAGTAAATCCCCCTAATAAAGCCAATACAACTTTAACCAAAAACTGCTAAATGATTTTTTCCGTCTGTTGCGTGGTCAGCGTGTGCGTGTTTGTGTGTGTGTGTGTGTGTGTGTGTGTGTGTTCTAATTAAAATGATTAATGAACAAACACACAACACTGGCGTCCTGCAGAATGGCAGACGTTTGAACAGATGATTGCTGTGACATTGACGGATGGAAGATAAACGTGTTTAATGTTCCAGGTTCAGACAAATCTAGAATGCCCTTATTACAGACTCCAAAGACAGCGCTCGTCATTTGCTGTGTGCTATTTATTGAATAGAGAGCACAAATGGAGAGAAAAACCCTCCTTTCTGTCCTTTGTGTTTTAAAAAAAAAAGCTTTGCGCCGCATAGTTCACTCACCTCCCCCTTCGGCTCCCTGCTCTCTGCCCCATAGTGGGTGGAAAAAAGAAACATTTTGTGCACCTGGTTGGCATTTTCCCTCTTTTTTTCACTGTGGATGAAGGTCAAATGAATAAGACTGCTGTGCTGGGGTAGTTTGACATGGCTTGGTGGAGTGTACTTCATTTCAGCCGGACTTGTTGGACGAGGCTTTTGTAACGTTATGTCTCAAACTCTCGCTGCTAAACACAGGGGAGGGACAGGGCATGACAGGAGCAGGGCCTTTGTGATTCTGTGAACAGAATGACCCACAATTTAACAAGCAATGTCTTTTTTAAGGCCTGAAATCCACAACACCGTATCAGATGATCGCTCAAGCAAGTACGTTTGTGCGATATTTGTGCACTCAGGATGATTAGAACATCAGTTCACGTTTGAGATCTGACTAAATGTACATTAAATCACAACTAGAGTTTTACATTAAAATACAATTTACACAATTAAACATTTAGTGTAGAAACAAATCACTCAGAAAAAATCACTCAGACCTCGCTAACTTTAAAAATGACAAAGTAACTAGTAATTTGTTGAACAATTTCTTTCAAAAGTTTGAAGAAAAATGACGGTATTAATGTAAAACTTACTCCAATAAACTATATATACATATATATCAAAAATTGGGGACACTAATTTGACTGGAGTCCATAACTTTAAGCTCATCTGTCAAGCATACTTTGTATTTATTTTCAGTTTCTATTACACAATTAATTCAGAAAATATGACATTAAATTGCAATAACAATATTAATCAAAAATAAGAATCTGTTTTTGTCTCTTAGAGAGAAGAGAAGATAATAGAGAAGACCGGCCTGGTTCAACTAATACAGTTTCTACTGTATGAGAAATGCAAAAATAATTAACAAACACCTATGGAAAATGTAAGGAAAATTTTAATTAAGAAAAAATGAAAAACCATTATGTCAGACATCAGGTCTAACCCTAAAAAAGGTTAACAAAGATCCAGAAAGATTCAGAAGCACGGGTGTGTCACTCCATTTTTGAACTTGTGACATATAACTACACCAAAAATGTTTTACTTGTTATGATACACAGGTTTGGTTTCCACAAACAACATACATCCCCTGCAACGTTCTGCACAAAAGCCTGAAGCAAGACAAAGACTAATTTAGCTGTGCAGGCAAATGTAGATACGGTGGTGGTGAGCCACCTTTCGACTGCAAATTGCTTTACCGATGTGCATTTATAAGTGTGTGAATTGCTGTGGTTTCTCCATTCTGATGTGTGACAGTAAAATAATGGGATTGTCTCACCTGTTTTAATGCCCAGAATGCTGAAAACACCTTCAGGGCCAGTACGTGCCAAGATTGCACCATCCACAACAAAAAAGATGAAAATAAAAATAATTATTATCACAACATCTCACACTATCTCACACTATCTCACACTATTTATTACTTTCGACCTGATTGGCCGTGGTAATGACAGACCAGTTTCTTGACCCCTTTTTAACCCTGCGTTGTCTTCCTGTCCAAGGGCGTCTCTGCATGGTAGCAGAACTTTGTGAGAGTGAAAGGCTTTTGCGCGAGTGCCAGCAGTGTTAGCTGGAACAGCTGGAGGTGTTTGAGAGAGAAACGTTTTGGCTCGTCCTTGGTTGAGCAGCATATGGCAGCTGGCCTGCACCTGTAAGCCTTGACCTCTGCATTCAGACCCGGTGGACAATCACTTACCACAATATACAGCACATTACAGCACTGTGGATCCCAGGCTGGAAACCAAGAGTCTTTAGAGTTCAAACCACAGTAAGAGTGATCCAAGAACGGGACAAATGATCTGTTCCCCTCTGATCATTGTGACCTTGAGCAAAAGGAGACTGGCTCTGTGTTCGTGTGGTTAAACATGTAAAACAATGTCTAGCGGAATTAAAAGAGATGCTAAGAGATGCAAACATGATGGTAAAACATATGGAAAAGCAGTACATTGTAATGATAAATCATGTTCTGTGTGACGGCCCCCAACTGATTATTCATTTCTTTGTGGAAGCTCTATGATAATATAATTAAATTAAACTCAAATCAATTTCTACTAATTAATTTATTAATTGAGTAGTCATGCATACAGTGTGTGCAAATAATCAGTGCAAAATATTTCTAGAGGGAAATCAGATGCACTAAGATTAATTTGTGTCTGAAACTCCTCTTTTGCAAGTTAATACTACCAAAAGGTCATATATTAAGATCCTGGTTTTGGATGTTTCAGTGTTATTCTTCTATATTTTCTGTCTAGGTTTGGTCAAACTAGATTTGAATGCGTTTGTCTGATTTAGTGTATAAAATGGAAAAAGATTTAATTTGAGTGACAATAAATACATAAATAAGACTGACAGAATAATAAAAAAAAGAAAAAAAAAGTCCAGTGGTGTTCAAAGTTGTGCTCAGGTCATCAACAACAACACTAACAGAAGAGAAAAAGGACAAGCGTAGGTTTGATATGATGTATGAATCTGTGTGGATTGTGTTTTGGCAAGCGTTCCTTCATCAAATTTGTATACATTCGTAAACAAGTGGTGCTGGCCCAAGCCTGACCCTAGTGCTATAATAGCGGATTTCACAAAAGCGAAGCTGTGCTGTGAAGTTTGCAAGTGTCTCTGACCCATGTCAAAGCTGGTTTGTGTTCTTTTAGACTCTTGTAATGGCACAACAATAATGAAAATGTAATTCTGTTTCTTTTGTTCTTTTGTTCTCTAAAAACGTAAACAATTCAGACTTGGGTATCATCATTTGCTGGAATGATTTATAAGTTCTGCGTCTCTAACAATCTCAGCGTCTGTGCTATCTCGCCTACTTCAGCAGGCATCTGCCACCAGTCCTCGACACGCTGTACACAAAGTCAACAGAGGCCCCTTCTGTATATCAATTAATTAAAACGTACTCGGTAAAGCTTGCCACTATAGGAGAAGACGGCTGTGCAAGATCTATTTCTGGTGAATTAAACTCGATTCAAAAGTTGTTTGTTCTAATATCATCTTCATGACTCAACGTGCAATTAATGTAAGAGTTTTTCATGAAAAGTGCAAGAAAAGCTTTCATTTTAATCTGAATATGCATGACAGTCTTTTTGTCAATAATGGTAATTACAGTATAGGCTTGCACACTGTAATTACCCTTTTCTGTTTTGGGGTTAATTCCTGTGTACGCCCTTGATAAGACCTGATGCAGGCAAATGAGGAAATATACTGACCCCGTGAGTGCCCTCTAGCCTGGTCAAAATGATTACCCACAATGCACCGGCTGGCGCAATCTCTGAGCCATCTGTGTGTGACTAAGAAGTGGCAGTGGCTCCTGTCCAGATGTGAGACGATGCAGGGATTGGTGGAGAGAATGAAGGGGACGAGGGGAGGCCTTGGGTAGGGGGTTGAAGGTGCAGGGCGTCAGGACAAACTGGCTGTGGGGATCCGAGAGAGCGGGTCCGGCTGGAGCAGCTGGTCTTTATGTGTGTACGAGTTCAGCTTTAAAGCATTAACCCAAGCAGCCATCTGATCCCTGATACGGGCACACACAGATAGAGACACCTCAATGCAGGGTAATTGGGACATTGTTGTGTACAACACATGCTACATACACACTAAAAACTACACACAGCCATGATGCCATTTAAAATGGAAAAAATGGGCAATCTGCACATGTAAAAATAACTAACGTTTTTACAGTTTTCATGCAACCAAATCTGTAGCAAAATCCCAAGATAATATAGTCAAACAAAACTATCTAAATAGTATGTAGTACATTATATCTATACACAAGGAGAAAAATAAATAAATATGTTAATTAATTAAGTATACATAATGCAATCCTTTTCCTCATATTTAAAAAAAATAAATAACGATGACACATGCAAAGCATTTCACAAATAAATAATGTATATTATTATTTGTATTAATACATTTCTAATGAATAAAAATTAGCAAGACAATATAGGATTTTCTTGTGCATAGCATTTTGATTCACTTTGCAAAGAAAAACAGAACACTTAATGCTTTTATAATAATGATTTATTTTAATAATTACATTTATTGTACAAGCATACCACTGTTGCTAACAATGTAGATTTAAAGAATACACATGATTTATATAAATAAATATATACAAAGCATTTTTGGCTCTTTGCCAAACAAATATATTTATTTATTTATTTTTTTAATTAATTAAAAAAAAAACTTAAAAAAGAGACATATAAAGAGACAGATGATAGATAGATGATCACCTTTTATTTGTGTTGTCTTTTTTGTACTGAGTCATAATAACCAGTTTTGAGGTCACCTGGTTCTGGTGTTTTCTTCTTTCATTTCAGCCAGTTCCTGAGAACCGAGAGCCACTTGGCAGTGACACGCCTGACTAGACTTATAGAATAAGCATCTGTGTCGTTGTGTTAGAGTCTGACAGTGAGACTTCTCAGGTGCATCTAATGGCCGTATCTAATAGCCAAGCGAACAAAGAGATGAACAGTTTATTACGCTAACAGCATTATCTGTATATCTGGGCAAAGAACAGCTGTAAATCAGCTCCAGTGCTTTTACTCTCTCACAATGACACTTTAAATTTGCTATGACAAACACCTCAGATATGTGCCTTAATATTCTACGCCTCCCTCTGGAAGACTTCATGTCATCTCCTCGCTGTCTAAACACACTTAAGACAAATGCCTCCAATAAAAGCAAGTTTTACAACAGTTAGCATAGCTCCTCTTAAAGTTTGGAGGTTCTTAAAAAATGATCAGCTAAACTTTAATATATGTTTTTGAAGGCGAGAAGCGGCGAAACATGGCTCTCAGCGACATCGCTTGCATATAAAGCCAAGAGACAGAGGGGAGCAGAGCAGGCGGTGTAAAAGTGATGCTATTTGAGCCCATTTTTATGGTTCTGCACTTTGTGATTTATAGCAGAGCTCTTCCTCATAAGTGTTGAGTGTGTAATGTCAGTGAGATATATTGTTGGCGGAGTGAGAAAGTTTTTCTCAGGTTGTTGGGATTTTATATCTTTCCCGTTTTGATGGACGATTATAGAAAAAGGCGGCAGGTTGCGCCATAAATCAGACCTCAGTCAATGAGCGGAGCAGGTCCGCCGTTTATGTTTACTAATTCTCCAGGTGATGTCGTAAAGAAGGAACGTTCAATGTCATCAGGGACCATAAAATGGCAATGGAGGACACCACTGTTTGTCTCTCTCTCTCTCTCCTCCACCCGCTCCTCCTCATGGTGAGATTGCTGCTGCATATCTAATAGTGGCCATGAGCAGAAACTTCTTAAAAGGTGCTTTTTATTAACCTGTATCTTCCTGTCTAGCTTATTCACAATGATGAATAAACACTTTTTATAAGCTTTCTGATTTTCTTTCGTATTTCATATTCTACTATGAAATCATTTAAGATGCTTGCTGCATGTTTTACAAATATTGTTGTGCTGTGCTACATATCAATACAATAAGAAACAGATTTTATATCAGTGACAAGAAGAAGTGAGCGCAGGATGATGTTGTTATTGTGTTCAAAGTACCATGGCAATACTATGTTTTGTTTTTTTGTATTATGTCATTGTTTAAAGTGCCCCTATAATGGATTATGAAAGGTTCACATTTTGGCTTAAGGAGTCCCAAACAACAGGTTGATGTATATGCAAGGTAAAAAAAAAAGAAAGAAAGAAAGAAAACACTTTAATTTTCTCATAATATGCATTTATTTTGACCTTATGTGTTCATTGACTCCAAAACGATTCATTTTACGATTAATTTTTCCAACCCTCTCCAGTGATTGTTTGTTTTCATTTAACAGTGTTTGTGAGCTTTTAATGCTTCAAAAGCGGCTCCTGGTGGCAAAGAATGAATTTGCATTTTCTTTCATAAACACCATGAAAAGACCAGCAACTGGGGGAAACTTTATACACAGAGCACTTTCGAATTTAAAAAGGGCACTAAGTTATCATTATAAATATGTAACATCACAAATATACAAATTAACAATAACATTATTGATCATAATATATTTGTATTAACCTGAACAAATAAGTTAAATGTACTATATGTAGGATTGACACCGAGTGGTTGAACTAGGTATTGCAGTCCAAATTCAAAATACTGGAGAGGGGTTTTTCACCC
>JAUYWG010000045.1:8370312-8385598 GCA_034779775.1 Enteromius afrohamiltoni
TTAGGACATTAAACATCTGTAGATATATATATATATATATATATATATATATATATATATTTATCAAATAGATTTGCGAACAGGGTATCAATACTAAACATTTTAAGACTACCAGGATTCCTTATTCACTCATATTACTTTAATATTGTAATGTTTTATATTATACATCATAAGATTTCAAGATTTCACTGGATTTCAAGCATTTTAGTCAGGAATTATAGTATAGTAGTACATTGTAAATGTGTTCGGGTTTATGCCACAACATGTAAACTAAAGCAAAAAATAAAGAAACATTACTTACTCATTATAAAGATCTGCTCCGTGGGTCAGCTTGCATGATTCATCTGTTATTCCTCTCATGAGATCTTCCTGAATCGAGCCACGTGTCAAATCTTCTTTGTCTAAAGTAAAGCAAACCTTTTTTCTCCCAGCGCATCTTCTTCCAGAAACGAAACGCATCTGAAGTGAACTTGAAGAAATGTTTTCAAGCAGAGCTCGCACTGCTGTTGTGAGCGTGTACATGTTGCGCGACTCACACATGGATGATTGTAATAACAATAGCAGGTGAAGCTCGAGGGCGCTGTCGAATTACC
The DNA here is from genome assembly GCA_034779775.1 of Enteromius afrohamiltoni. Classification (NCBI taxonomy): domain Eukaryota; kingdom Metazoa; phylum Chordata; class Actinopteri; order Cypriniformes; family Cyprinidae; genus Enteromius; species Enteromius afrohamiltoni. Next base: position 8,370,906 of record JAUYWG010000045.1, read on the forward strand.
TATAATGAGCTCAAACCATGAAAACGAACATGCTGTTTTCATACTGATAACCTTAACACAGAATATTTGTTTTCGACATGACTAACTTCATTTTAGAGTGAAATTCTGTAGATATATCTCTCATGTCTGTGAGTCACGTATTCGCTGAGTCTTTTTTATTTTCTATTAAAAAGTCTATTTTATTGACGTGTTTTAATCTAAACATCACGGAGACAGAGACAGCAGAGAACATGCATTGCATTGCCTTGGTGAGGGTTTGATGCAGTCTTGAAGTCCTTGTGGCTCCAAGGTTCCATGGTTTGGAAATCATGTCTTCCTTGTTCGAAGCTTAATGAATTCCAAAAGAGGTCCTGACTCTGGTGCTAGGTCGATGAAAAGACAGCTGAGAGAGAGATCTGGTGCCTGGTGTAGAACTTAGTTTTGCCTGTGCTACAGTGCAGGCCCTCCTTTGATGCGTGTGCATCGGGCCTTTGGACTTAGGAGACCATAGAGCATCAAGGAGAGTAGAAAAAGAGGAAAAGAAGTAAGTGTTTCTGGTGTGAAGGCTTTTTGTAACCTGTTGAGGTCACACCTTCTGTGGGTCAAGGACCAATGGTCTGACGGTGCTTTGGAGGGAAGTTTTTTCGCCTCTTTTTTCTCAACGTGCTAATTTGCATCTGCACTGGATTGGTGGATCACTGTACAAATTAGACCAGATTCTTAAAACACTGAACATTGCAGAGATATCAACATATTAGTTTAGGCTTTTATCATATTAGTTAGATCGTCTGAAGACGAGTCCTTAGATACCAAGCATGACATTTGTGATCTGGCGAGGTGGTGTTTAGATATGAATCCATCAAAAACATGTATAAAAAAGTGTGCCATACGCAAAGCAATATACCAGGACAATAACAAATTACACTATAATGAGTGTTCTATGATATGATAAGTGTTCACTCTAAGGAAATTTTCCTGTGAATTAATTTAGGGAAAAGTCCATTGTCTTTGAAAAAGAGAGAACAGTTGCTCTGTTCTGCTTGCATTCCTTCAGGCAATAAAGCAGTCTTTATCAGTTGAGTTGCCATGAAAATGAAAGGCCAGGGTTGTCAGTCGGGGGATGTCTTTGAGTTGCCCCCTTTGGGCTTGGAAAGCATTATTAAAGATTGTAAACATTTGTTAAATGTAACAAATAGTTTGTGACTGATGGATTCAAATGCTACAAATGTAAACCTTCATAGTAATAGCCTAAAATATAGCATAGACTGATTACATCGTCACTGAAAAGTATGAGATGCTTTTATAAGATGTCTTTAAACTCTCCAATTAAAAATATATCAATAAAGGTCACCAAACTTGACCCTAGAGGGCTGGTGTCTTGCAGACCTTAGCCCCAACCCTAATTAAGCTAATCAAGGTCTTGCAAGGCATTGATGTCACTTTCCCAATGGAACACTACCTTAGCTGGACTGAGTGGCGAAAGAGCCTGCTGCATGACTGGGTTTAATAGGGAATCTGCCAAAACACAAGTAAAACAAAGGATTATCATTTTAAACTAAAGGTGGTTGGACTCTAGTGTTCCTTAGCACTTACCAAATATCCAGTAGTGCATGGATATTGCCATGCAGCCAGGAATCATGTTTCCTGACATTTATATGTGCCTTATTTACATCCCGGGGTAATACATAAAGTAAATTTGCTGTGTAGTTTGTAAATACAAAATAGGTTGGTCTAAATCCAGGTGATTACATATCATGTCATATATAAATCGTCATGTTGTCCAGCCTAAAATAGTTTATAGTTTTTATCAGTGTTTATTTAAAACCATCTAGTTTTAGAATATAAGATGGTAAATATGTACTGTTAATGAGTTGTCAATACAGTATAAAACAATACTACAGTATTTTACAGCAAAATCTAACATATTGACATAAAATAATAACTGCAAATGTGTTTTTCGCTGCCTGGAGTCCATTTTTTCTTTGAATTGCAGGGTTCCATTTGCTCCTCTTTTCTGTAGCTTTCAGCAGTCTGTAAAAATATACCTCAGATTTCTTGTCAAACCTGTTTGTACAGTCGACCTCTTTCTCGTTTTAGATTTGTTTTGTGTGTTCTGTCGTAGATGCCATTTAGTCTTTTTGCCATCCAGTGGGTGGAACTATGGTCCCTCCATCTGACATCATGTGTAAACCCTCTATACTTGAAACGTCCAGGCAGGTGTGTCGAGGCAAGTTGAAGCTAAACTCCAGGTCCTCCACGACCAGTCTACTGAACCTTCTTCAAAATTTTAGCATCCTAGTAAATTGGGGAGACCACAGATTGTAGTAGCATCTAAACTAACATCACGCTCTGCAATGAAAATGATCAATCATCAATATTTTAGTATTAGTGAACAAAATATCAAATATAAAATATTTACAGGACAACCCTTCTTTGAAATATAAAAGTACAAATTAATGTCCGGTTTATAAACTGCTATAAATAATTTCAACCATTAATGTATAAACAAATAATAAAGCATTAATGGGTTACAGCCTATCCAATAACCAGGTAAACCTTTTTTTTTTTTTTACTTATTTCTTATCATAATTTATTTACCCTATAAATAGACCTAGACTGGATAATTTTTGTACAATAACCTGTACATTTTGGAAATTGGGAGTACTATATGAAAACACCAGTGAATGATATTATCTGTTTTTTCTAAACGCATGTGCGTCTGCTGCATTAAATTCTCGAGTGCGTTACAGCAGGACCAATTCTTATTGGCTGCCGACATTTGTATCGTTCATTAGCTGGGAAAAATAATTAGTTCTGAAAGTGACTCCAACCATTTTTCTGTGCCTTTAACGTTATACTATAGTTGTAGTGTGAACTCTGCTATGACTTTTAGAACTATATCTTTATTTTTATCTTTATAGTTATCGTGCTTGATGTGACCGGGCCTTAATAACCAAGCAGCTCCAGCCTCCACATAGTTTCATGAATGTCTCAGGATCATTCTGATCTCTGTTCTAAGGTCAGATCAATGACTCGGTTTCGCTGCAGCACCGGTGACCACAACTCTCAGACCAGTTCTCTGTCATAAAGTAATAAATCAGTTGTGCTGAAATGCTTCCACACTTTCATTTCATTCTGTCACACGGCCGAAAAGGCTGTGAAAGGGGTGCAGAGTTTCGCATTGATCTCCTGCCAGAGCTCTCGGCCACCATGACTAGGTGGCTTTTAGAAAAGATGTTGGGAAGAGCTCAGTCTCAAATCCGAAATATCTGGGAGTGCTTGAGCACAGAAAACTCTGTCTGTAAGGCAGGTCTCATTATTTGTGAACTAGTGTTTAGATTTGCTCTGGGGATTTGTTCTCTCACTGCGACTGAAAGACACTGTTTTCCAGAGCGCTGGTGTGCGTCAGTCAACTTTTTAGAGGGCTTTTAAAGCTGTTGAGCCTTGTTTCATTTCTCATATGACTTGAAGAAAGCATGATGTCAAACATGATCTTATTATAATTCATAAAAATAGCTCTATAAATATTTAAGTAAGGACAACATATAAATATAAGGACTACAGTATATATCAAAATACTCTGGTATTACCATCTGATAGGAACAGAATATATGGCAATCATAGTCATGGTATCATGACTATCATGTTCACATACTAGTATTTTAACTTATAACTTTCATCTTTTATAACTTTCACTTATTCATCAAAGTATTTGGGAAAAATGCAACAAAAAAGAAAAATACTGCAGCACAAATGGATAGAATACAAAAAAGAGGGAAGAAAGGTCATTTAAATGACATTGAACATGGTTGCCGGTGCCAGACGGGCTGGTCTGAGTATTTCTGAAACTGCTGATCTACTGGGATTTTCGCACACAACTATCTCTTCACAGAGAATGCTTTAAAAAAAAATCCAGCAAGTGGCATTGGTGAGGATGAAAATACCTTGTTGATGCCAGAGGTCAGAAGAGAATGGTCAGACTGGTTCAAGCTGAAAGAAGGCAACAATAACTCAAATAGCCACTCGTTAAAACCAAGGTATACAGAAGAGCCGACACCGGGTGCTACTCCTGTCAGCCAATAACAGGAAAGTGAGGCTACAGTTCATCTAGACTCACCAACACTGGACAATAGAATAATAGAATATTGGGAAAAGTTTGCCTGGTCTCCTTCTTGAATTCTCCTGCAACGTTCAGATGGTAGGGGCAGAATTTAGGACAAACAAAATGAAAGCAAGGCCCCATCCTGCCTAGGTTTAACCTGCTGCTGGTGATATAATGATGTGTGGGATATTTTCCTAGCATGCTTTGGACCCTTTACTACCAAATGAGCATTGTCTAAACGCTGCACTTGGATGTTAATCGAGTAAAGCCCATTTCTGATGTGGCGGAACATGGATGTGCAGATGACAAATCTGTAACTGCATGATGCTTTTGTGTCTAATAGATCAAAATCTCATTTTCCAGCACTGTTATGAATATAAGCAAAGGTAGTTATAAAGACAAAAGGGGGTTCAACCTGGTACTGGTAAGGTGCACTTATTGGTATTCATATATTATGGTATTTATGATGGTAAATCAAGTACTCTGGTTTTTCATCTGCTAGATAGCTTATTGTCGTCCATCTTCATTCAGTCAAATTATTGCTGCTTTTCCTATGTTACATTGTACTCTTATGATACACCTCTGCTGGTGGTTTCCAAGGTGATCTATCATGCATTCCATAATTTGTCTTGTTTGTGTGAATAGTTTGCTCCTGTCTGTACTCATTATATTCTGTGTTTTGAAAACAATCGTTTAACAAGGATTTTTACACAACCCACATAAATCTGCATGTTTTAATTATATAGAATAAATAAATAAAGATAATTATCAGCATTGTTCGCAGAAAATATATTGTGTTACCATTCTTCTAAAGTGGCATCAAACCGCTAGGAAAGCACAGGAAGCAGTCAGAATAATGAGAGTTGCTTTATCACATGTCAGACAGTTTGTTATGTAAATATCTGCTTGTGACCTACATGTCTTTAAAGCTTATATTTTAAGCGTGGTTCAGGCTATGCTGGCAGTGGGTTTTTTTCCCCGCAATTGCAGAGGAAACTTCAAACAAACATCTCGCCTGTTTCTCTCTCTCTTCCCATCAGCCGCTGCACTCATTTCCTCTGAGCAAAACACAGCTAAATATTTTGTCTCCAAAAGAGCGAATTTACATACTGTTTTGGAGGTAATGGAGCAAAAAGCTCAATGCGCTCACACGCAGACAGTGACTGAAATGAACTATTAGCCATTTTCTGTCGACGCGGCCATACTTCATTTGCGTCGCATTGCATAATTGTGTTTCATGCCTTTTTGCGAGAGGGGGGAGTGCTTTATTTTACACGAACAGCAACGCTTTGATGAAGAAACGCTCTCTTTCTCTTTGCAGAAAGGGAGCTTGAGAACTGAAAGGTGGGAGGATGGAGACAGAGAAGGCTGCAAAAGGAGGAAAATAAACTCAGGCTTACGCTAGTGCATTTATGTGGGTTTGGCAAACTAATTGAATGTACTTTCGTTTTGTGATTGAGGGTTTTATGATCTAGAGGCAACGCAAAGTCTGCCAGTGCAGTTCTGGCTCCAGAGTCTCAGTCTAATCAAAATGGGTTTGGTGGCATAGCCCTTCAGCACCGTGATATCTCAACAGACACTCATGGGTTTAAGCCATCTGCCCTCAATAATACACCCACCACACGCAAGCTAAAGCTCAGCGACTATACCGCATTACTGCTCACCAACACCCGCTTTACAGTTTAAAGGCACAGAAAAGTCCAAACCCCAACAGACCGGCAGAGCTTTTGATATAAAAGGGAAGCCTTGAAATTGAAATGCAAGGGGATAGAGGATTATATTGCAAAAAAAGCTTTGTCAACATGAGCAAAGTTGCACACCAATACTTTGATGAGCCTTGGTAAGTCTGGAGGAAACTAGGGAAAGTGTCCTAATCGTGTTTAAGACAACAAGATCTTGTGATGTGCTGTTAAGGTCGTCTGAGGAGCTTTGCTCTCTTTGTTGGTATTATGCTTTGGAAGTTTAAGAGTAGATGACATGAAACACATTCAGGAGTCTGACCCCCTTTGGTGTGATGTGCTGTACTTTTTGATCATTCTTTCATGATATTATACATGCAGCGTTAATAACCTCATTGAAAGACTTCGTGGAATATTTTAGCTTTAGTCAAGCTCATTCGAAGGCAAAACAAGTGATTAAAAAGGTGGGAAGAGAAATTATAGCCAGTTACAGGACCGATAATATTGGTCAAATTAAATGATACCAAATAAAGTGCTATAGTGTGTGTAGTAAATGCTCTTGGACTTACTGTGGATCTTAGTTTCTGGATGACTTTTGTTTTGGTGTTATTTAGCATTCTGAAATGAAAATAGTAGAAAGTAAGTTTGTGTGTGTGTGTGTGTGTGTGTTTCATCTAGTATTTTTTATAATTAGAAATGTTTCTTTAGCACCAAATCAGCATATTATAATGACTTTTAGAGGGTCATGTGACTGTTTGAATGTTTTGCAAATAACACAGTTTCGAGAGGATCGCTGGACAAATTAATCATGGTTGGCATCTCATCATCTAATCAATTCCCACGTAATTCGTACCCAATCAAATTCTTCCTCCTTACTATAAATATCCCCGCTTTCCCTTCATCCGCATCTCGCTTTTGTGCATCCCTCCTCCACCCCTTCTCCGCCAATTCCACGTGTGCCTACCTCCAGGGGGGCAGACGGAGACCGAACCAGATGCCGACCTCCTGCCCTTGATAGGGTTCAAGCCACAAGGGTTCGGAGTCTGCCGTTCTCCCGGCTCGCTCCCCGGACAGCACGCCAAATTCACTATTTATTCTTTATTAATGAGTAAGAGTGAACTCGAAAATGAAAAATTGTGTATGGGGGGCACAACCACCTCTTTGGGGGGGCACGGCCCGCGAGTGCCCCCCCTTAACGCCGGCACTGCATGTGACACTGAAGACTGGAGTAATGATGCTGAAAATTCAGTCTTGCCATCACAGGAGTACAATACATTCTAAAATATATTAAAATAGAAAACAGTTGTTTGAAATACACTTTCACAATATTATTGTTTTTACTTTACTCCATGTCTATCCATATCTCTGAACAGCAGTGTACATTATTGGTATTTATGATGGTCATGTTAATGACAATTATATTGAAGTGACCTTGTATTGCTATCTGCTTCCAGTGTTTGTTTGGAAGTCAGAAGCAGATACCAGCAAAAACACATCTTCATTCAGTCAAATATAGATAGACGGATGGATAGATACTGTGTACCCAAAGTATATCCACAAGTACACATATATTTACATACATTCATGAAGTGGAGTGCATACCAGATTCTGAAAGAATGTTAAAACAGGCAATTGTGTGTATGTGATTTCAAAATTACAGCACTACATCTCTGATTACCTCCTTGCATCGCAGAGATCACAGCTTGTGTATTCCTAAGATCCTCGGGTCTGTTTTGAGTTTTACTCCTCCTTTTCTCTCAGTGGTGTAGTGATTCTGTGCTGTTGGCATTGTTCCTGAGTCATGCCCATCACCTTCTGTATCTGCTCTCTCAAGTGCCAGATGTGCTGTCCTGGAGACCTGCCAACCCTATTGTGTTGGCACAGCAAGATCTGATGGGAAACTGTGCGTGTGACTATACTCACTCTCAAAGGTAAATTGGACAGTGCACATTTTCCTTATGTACAGTAGTTTGTCCACCTGCAGCAGCAACAACAAAAATAAGGGTAAATTTACTAAACAGTTGCAACGCCTTAGCACACAGTAATTCAAAAACCTGCATTTAAATCAAACCACCCACAATGCAGGTTAATCCGGCACTAAATGCACTGAATTATCCATTCTATTTAAGTTATAAGCTTACATTCTAATAATGTCATTAATGTTAGTGTCTTGAAGCTTGCAAACAACTTTCACATTTCATTCATTCAACAGACATAAAAAAAAATGTGTGTGTGTGTGTGTGTGTGTGTGTGTGTATATATATATATATATATATATACACACACACACATTATACATCAGGGGTCATCAAACCTGAACCAGGAGGGCCGGTGTACTGCAGAGTTTAGCTCCAACTTGAAACCTACACCTACTGTAGTAAAACTTTGATTAGCTTCATATATACATAAGATGTATAAAACGAATCAGTAAAACTTTTCATCAAACTTTTAAGTATTTTATCAGAATAACAAAAGTAATCAGATGTCAACAGTTGCAATGACAAAAGCTTTATATAAACACAAATTTGAGCCTTGAATTTTCTGTCTCTGTTTGGATGTGGTACAGTAAAACACCCACAGACGTAGAAGAAAACATCTGGGTCATGTCGGCTGAGAATTGAACAAATAACCTGGCTTGGAGGAAGATACGAATCATGTCTTTGTGGCAGTTTTTCCGATGATTAAGGGATAAAACAAGACTTCTTCACTTTACAAATGGCTGTCAAAAGCAAAAAATGCTGAGTGGGAAATGATTATTTGCTAAACCCTAACAGACACTGTAAGTAGGCAAGTATGTGTAAGTAGGCAAAATATAATATTATTATATATATTATTATAATATCTGTAATATATTCTGTTTAAAGAAATTAAATGAAAACATAACTAATTGTGGCTCTTTAATGTGTCGTGAAAGATCAATGTAGCTCCTTAGTTCAAGCGACATGTGAACCGTTCATCTCTTCCTCTTTAGTTACAGCATGAAATAAGCATGAATGAACATCAGAAAGTATCTTGTTTTAGCCACTGAAAGATGCCAGTACACACAGTTTTTCAAGTTCAAGTCCACTGGGGTTAATCTACTCTCCAGTCTGGTTTGTTTGTCGCACAAAATGGTAGATTCAACATTATGTCAGGTCAGATCGCCTATCAAAAATTTCGGGTGAAGTGTCAGTTGTACTGATTCGTCACTAGATTTAACAGCGTCAGATGAACATTTATGTATGAATTTTGTAATAAAATGTACATAGATAAATTAAAAGCGTTCATCAAAAATGAACAATCAAAAATTCAGTTTTTAATAAAAGTTGCATTGCTCAAAACTAATGCGTCACGCTTTTTCGCCATTGCCTGATTTGCATAATTCCTTCGTGGCTCGGTCGCTGAAACAGCATATAGCAAGTGCAAATAAACGGCACAATCAGCGGGCACAAATCGTTATTAGTAAATTCCTACATTTCACAGTCCGGGTGGCACACATTCATAGTCATAGACACAAGTTCAAAAACAAATCATCTCATGCACTGGAGGACACATGCAATTCCATTACATGCAGATATACTGGCAAAGGATGTGCACAAGTGAACACACAGTCTCCATCCCTCCCTCTCTGTCACACTCATGCACACACACTCATCCTTTGATGAGTTAAATCCTTTGCTGTTGCAGTCCCTGAGGAGGAAAGTGGAAGTGTGTGTCCTAAATGATTGGCCTATTTGTGCAGAAAAACAGATTCTTTCATTTGCCTAACTTTTTCACGGTGCTTTGTTGTTGTGTCAGCTTTAATTTGGATCTGTAAACAGGTTAGCGCTGTCTCTCCGCTTCTTTCTCTGGCCATTGACTGAGTAGCCACACCACCTAATTAAGTCTTAAATGGTCAACCTTATACTTTCTCCATTTTATGAACTGCAATTAACCTTTAACATTCTCTCTTTCATCTGCTGAATGACTAGGATGTTTACTGCTCTGGAATCACTGGAAACTGCTCAGCAGCTCAGAATGAACTAGACCTAAAAGTGACTGTAGAATTTCTATTTTAAGATTTTTTTTCCACAGAATTCAAACTTCTTAAATGAACACCAAAAATACCAAAAAAGTGGTTATTTTCTTACTTTTTTGAGGTTAAAGATATTGGTTTGTGAACAAAATTGAGCAAAATAAAGTTTAACTAAAAGATTAATTAATGCAATTGTTGGAAAATTATTAGGAAAATGGGAATACCTTCAAGTCTTCCAAAAGAAACCTGCTCTATAAGTGGATTTTTTATCATCATCTACCATTGCTCCCAGCCGGACCTCTGGATGTAGTTCGGGCCACCTTTGCCAGCACATAAATCACAATTTCATTAGTGGCTACAGTGGGAAAAAGACACATCCAGATGTATAGGATAAGTTGGCAGGCATGGCTTCAGCCGTCGTGTGTACTTTGGTTCTTCTATCCAGCTTTGAAAAGACAGCGACAGCCTGATTGAGAACCTTTTTTTTTTTTCTTTTTTTTTTTTATGCATGACCACACTTTCATTAACAGCTTCTGTCAGAAATGGTTTGGGCGAATGTCATCTGCACCAGAATGGGATGGAGTGTGTTTTTCTAAGGTTGCCAGATTGACGGACAGACTTTGGCTGGTAAAATTAGCATAGATTGTGCATCTGTGTAGTACAGAAACAGTGGGCGTGTAAAACAGAGGAGAAATAGAGGATGACAGCTGTCATTACTAGTAAACTTTTAAATCTGGCTTTCAAGTCAACATGAAGTCTGTTTCACTAAAAAAAATATGTGTTAGTGTAAGATAAGTACAAATATTTTCACATATAAATCATGATTAATCTATAAACCCAATTTATATTTAAAATAAAGAACATTAAGAAATATTCTTGGAAATACATCATATTATGGAAGTGATTCGTAAGTAATGCGTAAGCACCCACACACAGAGAATATTCAAAGAGAAAAGAACTATATAACCTGACAAAAGCGATCCGTAAGCATTCCCAGTGGCACTTGGCTGTTGGATGACCCTTTAAAGTAAATAGTACATTCATGTTGACTTTAAAGTGACAATAATTCCCTGTTCAATTACTTAATTTGTTGAAAACTCTTTGCCCCATTTATAATTTCACTCTGAATAATCTATCTTGCATTTGTTTAAAAACTAAACAAAGTACCGAAGATAAAAAAAAATGGGATAAAAAAAGAAAATAGAAGACAGCTATTACCCTACCCTGGAGACTCCCCTTGATTCGGTAAAATAATTCACCCCCCACACTACAGAGAATGTTTTTAAAGAGATTTAATTTTTTTACTACTTTTAGTATGACAAGTCTATTTTTCATGCCTTTGTCTCGCCTCACGGTGGACTGTGTTTTCCTCTTTAGAAGGCTTGTTATTGTGTTTAAGGAATCACCTGGGGAAAAGAAAGTCTCTCCAGTCGGAGCTGTAGGTGATTGTTCTTTAACAAACCCCATTCCTTCACCCCATCTGCTACTTCTACCTGCGCCAATCCCTCCGTATATGTTCTTCCTCCTCCTCTCATCTCACACACACACATGCGCTTCTCACAAGCAACTTTTGCTGACCATCCATCTTCCGGCAGAGTGAACAAGTTTGTGTTTATATGCTCAGTTCCTTGTGTTGGCATTGCCTTGAAGTGCTTTCATTAAGGTATAGTGTTTGAGGTATTTTTGGTGCTCTCGGTTGTCTCGGCCAATCATCATCTCTCCCTCTCCACCTCCATCTCCCGGTAATCCTCCAGTCCGGGGTCTACATTCTAATCCCATTCCATATTTTCGATTCAGTGAGATCTCAGACAGCGTTCTACATTCTGATTTAGTGAAGGCACTGATCTGTGGTCAGTCCTGACCTGTCAAATGTGTCCGTGGCCTCTCATCTTTTATATAACGTACGTGTTGGTGCGAAAAAGCTTAATGGCTCCTCTCTAACATGCTTTTAATAACATGCTTAAGAAGTCAGAACAAAGAGGAATTACATGCTCAAAGAGCTCAATGCAGGCGTTAATGCATTTTCTTTGCCTTGTAATATGCTTAATGAATAGCTTGCCTTCCCCTCTTCAAGCTCATTATGTTGAAGTGTTCTCTTTTTTCGCATATATTCGTTAAATGGAGCATTGAAGGTTATTTATGCGTTTTACTCTTGCTGCCAGATAAAAGCAATGCATTCAATGATATTACAGTTTTGTTTTGTTTCCCTTTTTTACCATTTTGTTCTATGTTTATGTTATGTAATGTAATGGCAAGTATTTTTAGTAGCCCATCCAGCTTTCATTCTGTTGCTTTATTGTGTTTTTTCTCAATGTACAGTTTTCCTCCTCATCCTTGGGCTTGGCTTCCTGAAAAATGGCCTTCTTATCCCTGCTGGCTCCTGCTAGGATGACATTTCACCCTGGATCGATGGTGGTTGTCGTCCAGGGTCTCTCGGGACATCACCAGCTAGAGAAGAGTGACCCTGGGGCTGCACCTGCAAATCCTGTAGGGTAAGCTAGGGGTCAAGGGGGCAAGAAAGCCTATTGTCAAAAGTCACAGGTCAAAACAACAGTAATAGTGGTGGAGAGAATTGCCTCACTTGGCACATTTTTAGTGATTGGAGTAGATTGAACCATATTGTACTTTTCATTGCCTTAATAGCTAGGTCTGCACAGCCACAATTCATCTCTCCTTGAATGTAATATGCATAATATGGTTAGAGAACAGACAGAGTAAAATAGATAATGCATTCAGTATCACATGTGATTAGCAGCTTTTGCTTTACTGTTTGACTATTTCTCAAACAGTTGCTGTAACTTAATTTTCCATCTCCAGAAGCGCATTTAAGTAAATACTACCAGAACCTCTGTGATTTTCATGTTTGGGTTTGCATATCAAAAATAAGCAAAGTGTCCACCTCTATATTAAGCCTTTGCACAGAGCAGTAAGTGAATTGGCTAGCAGGAAATGGCAGGTGACATTTGGAGAACTGCCCGGAACGTTTAAATATATCACACTTTCTGCTCAGCCACTGAACTATTAACTGGACTTTGAAGCAAGAAAAAAGGTTTTCTTAAAGGACGAGCTAATGTTCTATCGCTGTTCACCTTTGGATAATAGGTCTGTGCCTGAGTTTAAGCACCATCACTAAAAGCAAAGGTCACTGTTCTCATGATTCAAGTGAAAGGAAAGATGGATTAAACCTGGCAAAGAGCTGATTTCTTTTTATCAGCTAACATCCTCTGTCTCTTTTATAGCGATAGCTCACCCAAAAAGGAAAATGAATTTTGTCACCTTTATGTAATTCAAAACAAATGACTTTCTTTTTTTTTTGACAAAAGTTTAATTAATGTGCCATATGCTTTTTGCTATATGGTAAAAATTGCTTGCTAATAGTCCTTGTGTGTTCAGCTGATATACAATAAAAAATGGCAGGATTTTGTGACATTCACACAATTTGTTTTTGCATTTAGAACAAGACATAGGGTAGTGGATTGGGGAGGAAAAAATGCAACGTCTCAACATTTTTAAAAAAAACTGAATTTGAGCACTGAATGCCAGTATTATGCTGCAAAAGACGAGAGATGTAACCATAACTGTCAAACATGTTTGTATAGAAGTTGTTTACATAGAAAAACAATAGGAAGGTGGTATATAAGGTGGTATATTTAAATATATGTGGAGAGCAAGATTTTGTGTGAATTTTGCTTTGTTTCTCAAACAAATATATATATATATATACTACAAACGTTTGGAAACGCCCTAGAAAATTGGGATTTTGGACAATATTGGCATTAATCCTTTATAATATGTGATAATTTTGCAATGATAATGGACAACACAAACTACGATTTTATTACCCAAACAGCTTATACATAGAAAATACTTACATTTTTGTTTAATCATAATATCCACCGTTAGCAGCTATTACAACTCTGCATAATCTGAGCATCCAAGCTCTCATTTTATTCAAACATTGATTTGATATATTACTCCAAACCTGCTGAAGGATTGCCAAAGATTATTCACATTGGTTGGACACACGGTCCAGTTCCTCCCATTGAAGCTCAGCTTTGATACTTATGTATTGCCATTATTACATAATCAAAATTCAATTTATTATTGCTTGTCTTAAATTATAATGTTAAGTTACATAAATGTACAGTATTTGCACATAAAGAAAAAAAAGATTTAAGCAAAATATGTTAAAGACTGGCTGTCCCCTGTGATGGCCAACGGAAGTGGGCTCCTTTGTAGTTGGGCTGTTATGATGCCTGTTCCAGAGCATCTCTGGTTTCTGGGCAAATATCTAAGAGGGCTACTGTGAGCTATTCTCCTTCATTTCCGTCCATTATTTATATGACAGGATTTCATTCGCTGCCACGGAGCAGAGTCGCCGTACCTTGAATCCCCGTTGGGATTCCCGGTGTTAGGGAAGAGCAAGGACAGCTAGTCAGTCGGTTTCCCCCTGAGGCTCTGAACCTCCAAACGAACTGCTTCCTCTTCCAGCTGGGAGGAAAAACGAATGGTGATGGAAGGCCTTGAACAGTCCTTGTATTTCCTGGCAGTTCAATGGTTTTTGTTTCTCAAAACTCATTGTTCGGGAACCGACGTGTTAAAAGGTACGGCTATAAATATACATTGGAGTTAAAATCATTCCGGAAAGGTCACAAATTGATAATTGAGACTCATTCTGTAAAGCCTAAAGGCCTGATTTGTCCTATTTTTTTACTCATCTTCCAGATTCAACAGGTACCAGGAATTCCAGTTCGTAGAAAGAGGTTATCGAACATGGCTGGCCCTCTCCTCAACCATAAGGGAATACGGAGAGGAGGGTGTTTTCATTGCTATGTAGGTCTAGGTGATTAAAATGAAGTGTTATACCCACGATACGTCTTAATTGAAGCTCCGCCCAGGGGGGGGGGGGGGGGGGGGGGGGGGGGGGGGGGGGGGGGGG
>JAUYWG010000045.1:8385608-8407772 GCA_034779775.1 Enteromius afrohamiltoni
CCCCCCCCCCCCCCCCTTCCCGACTAAGATCTCCAGTTTAAATCACTCCCTTGTTCCCGTTCTCTCCCTCACCTTTGACAGAAGAACTGAAGTTCTCACACCTGTATTTGCCATCATCATTTGCACAAATGGCATAGAGACAGAGTGAAAATGAATGGATACTGGGGGCATATCCTTCTCTCACCCTCCCTTTCTCTCTCACCTTCTGCTCTGATATCCTCCGCATGCGGAAAATGCCAGGGAGCATCTCGTGGGCTTTCTGTATCTAACCCAAATCCTTCACTTTGCTTGAGAAATGGCTGGCTGAGCCTGGCCCAAGAGACCGGTCTGCCCTGCGCCAGCATCGGTTTACTTATTAAATATAAGAATCTCCCCGCTCTCTCCCTTTCTTTTTTTCTCTCTCCATCTTTCTCTTCATCCCTCTGTATCTTCTCCGTCTCAGAGGCTGCACCCGAGCTCCCCAGGAGTTTAGGCCCAGCGTTTGTTTGAAGAGCAGTAGAGAGAAGCGGCATTCTGGGAGCTTACAGCAAGGGGGGAGGGGTGGTGGAAGCTGGTCGCCCAGGCTGGATGGATGTTCTGTCAGCCTGCTTCTGTGATGTGCCGCCCTATCTGAAAGGCCCTGATGGCGAGATAGGAAGACTATCAACCAGCTAGCTTCAAAGTCTAACGAGCCAGTCTGATCCTCGAGGGGGGCAGACAGAGCGGGGGGAGGAGTGTAGAGGAGATGTGGGATGAACAAATGTGAAGAAAAGAATAGGAAAGAAGGACGTAAGTGATGTGTCAAATTGTAATGGCAAAGCAAAAAGTGTTAAAGGGATAGTTCACACAAAAATTAATATTCTGACAGCATTTACTCACCCTCATGCCATTTCCTCTGTGGAAAATAAAAGGAAAAACTAGGTGTTTTTTTGTTTGTTTGTTTTTTTAATGAACAGGAGCTTTCTAACAACACAAAACCTCCATAAATATTTTACAAAAGTGATCTGTATGATTTGTGCCCTGTATGTCAAATTGTCAAATCAGTGGCATCAGGTATGTGATCATATTTATAGTTTCAAGCTGTATTACGTCGATTCTGACAACCAACATCACAACCAGATGATATTTCAGACTCCTTAAATAGCCGAATCTGTTCTGTTTTGAATGTTCTGCCTCTGTCTTCCCTTTGTTTGGCATCCAGCTGGTGCTGTGACATACTTGTGACATCATCACATTTTGGCCTGGTTTTAATAAATAACTTTTTATGGTCCAAGGTGGAAAGACACCTCAACTCCAAGAGTGTAAATTCCACTTATATTCTAATTCAAATACCAATAAAGTGGGAAACAGGTTACCAATTCAAATTTAAAATGAAGTTCTTCAATTTTAGAACAATTTACACCACACTGACAGACGGCAAACAGCTACAGACACATTTAAATGGTTTTGTCAGATTAGTACCCCTGACGGTGTCTGTTGGCATTGGTTGGTGCTTGTTTTTTGTGCAGTGAACATGTTGAATCAGAGTTTGACATCTTGGAATGTCTAAGAAGTGACGTGCTGTACTCTGTCAGCATTGTTATGCATCTGTTGTTGCAGTGTAAATTTTCCTTCAGAAGGCTGGCTCATTCACAAAATCACACCACCCACCTGTGGAACCCCATCATTCCTGCAGATGGAAAGATTCCACCACATTAAAAAACAAAAAATGACAGGAAGAGAAAGTTGCATATCCTCTACAGAGGTTAGAGTTCACAGCAGTGACAAGTGCATTGAGGCATCAACTTCTCCTCAGATCTCTTTCGCCATCATGTCTCTCTTCCATTTTTTCCTCGCTGGCACTTGGGTGCTTTTCCATACCCACAGAAAGACGTCAGGTGCTCAGTCAATTAGGCACAGATGGCGAGATTACAGCGAGAGAGAGAGAAGGGTGAGAGGGGCCTGTGTTAAACGCTGAGGAACACACACACCAGACAGGAGAAACAGCACTGCAGGGACAATCCAACATGAGAGAGAGCGGGAGAGAGAAACACAGAGACGGAGCGAAAAAGAGAGGGAGAAGGCCGGGGTCACAAAGGCTATGTGAGAAGAAAAAAAAAAGAGAGAAGTGCCTCATTGAATATTGAGAAGGGCTGCTATTCCCTGCTTTCCGGAGGCATGGCCTTGTTGTACTGCTACAGATGTAGATCTACTAAAAGGATTGTTGTGTGGTAGGAGAAAGTGATCCAGGAATAGAACACAGCCTGTAAAACATTTCATCACACAGGAAATATTTCTTCAGATCTCCTTTCTGTATAGATCAGAGATTGACAGATATTATACAGGATTATTAAGCAATGTCTACAATCTAAATTGTGTAAAGAGCTTCTGCAGCATGCTGTATATTGCCATAGACAGCAATCAAAATATCAGCTTTACGAAATTACACAAAAATCAGGTTAACTGTGTTGCACATGCAGTGTAAATGTACGGGAAAGGTATTCCAGAGAGTTTTAAAAGGAAAAATGCAAAGCTTGTATTGTTTAGTGTAAATCATCCCCTTTTCAGCCTTAATTTCTGTTATACTAGTGTCACTACATTATTTTAATAATATAATAATATTTTTTTTGCCATCTTGTAATGCATATATATATATATATATATATATATATATATACTTTTACTTGTTTTATGAACTATGATTAACTGTTGTAGACTTCACACACACACATACACACACAAATGTGTATACTGTATATATATATATACATTATACATTTGTGTCTTGGTGTATATATACGTGTCTGTATGTTAGTGTGTGTATGTGTAGTATATTAAAAATAATTAATAAATTATAACAAATAATAACACAATACCTAGACAATCAAAACAAACAAAAAATGTACCCAAAATTGGAGCAAAGTCCAGCGACTGTACGTTTTGAACGAAGACTCAAATGTCCAGCAACTAAGCCTACGTTCTTGAAGTCTTTCCCAGCTGACTGCAATAGGCACCCGAGAGTTATTACTTTAGAAGAGAGAATAATTCCATTGAGCGCAATGAAACGACCCTCAAGAGATATGTCCATGCGCGACCCAAAGACTAAAGGTTCTTGCAATAACCAGTGTAAACAACTTATTCCACAGGGTCTTTGAACAGTAAACAATACCCACACCTTAAAAACATTGCAATAAAAAACTGAAAGCTTGGATAGATCCATTTTTTTTCCAACCAGATCCAACCAGAACAAAGATTTATCCATACCTAAGCTTTCATAGGACTGCAGAACCATAAAAGTTATAGATCTCCAGTTTGAGTCCACTGGCCTAGTCAAAAATCGCTGTACAAATTGAAGGCAAAAGGCTGCTGTTCTGCTCTGCAAGCACATAAGTCCATGACTGTCCTCTTCTTTGGGCAAATGCATAAGCTCACTTTTATACAACCCTTCATAAAAACTAACTGCCCTTTTTCGAACAAAGATCAGATCTTAAAGCATGTATAAATCTTCTTTGTCCATTTTAGTTTTCCAAACTGAAATTTTTTTTTGATGGTGCATCAAAATCCATGGTGATCTGACCAGAGCTCCTTGTGCAACTGTATCTAATAATTTACCAAACAAGTTTTTCTTTTTATTAAGGGAATTCACATGATTGCGCGCAGCATTCAAGTTAAGGCCTTATTTGAAATGAAAGGTGGAACATTGGACAAGGTTACTCTCTTCGATGGAGTAGAGAGGGGAAGCACTGGGGTGAAAATTCCATCAATCACTACACCACTTTAAACTGATTCGCCAAACCAACTGTCTTCAAAAACACCACAATAGCTTTGTTTGTGCGGGATGCAGACAGAATGATTTCAGTACCAATCACTTCACTATAGCCAAACTGCATTCCTCCACACTCACAGCAGAGTCAACTTTGATACCATGATGCCGTGTCAGGAAATCAAAAACTCCACTACCTGAGGCCGCCATCCCGGTGCAAACCGGGAGCAAACACTCTGGTGTACTCTAAACTACCTTAAGCTCCCAAACTAAATCAACAAACAAATTTCAAATAGAAAGCAAAAAAGGAAAAGGTAGAAAAAAGTATAGCGCTCGTACCTGCACACGCCAAACACTCACACTCGACGTTCCACCCATTCACTCAGCACATGCGCACAGAGAGAGAGAGAAAGAGAGCGTTGTCCTAGATTAGGACAATCGAACATTTGGAAAGTCTCTGATTCATCAAGCTTAAAGTGCAGCGAAGGTTAAGTGAGATTTAGAAGGTGTGGGCTTTATGTATGTATGTGTGTGTGGCCCATCATTCTTATAGGTGTGCACCGGGCCACCAGGATGCAATTAACCCAGCGAGAAATGTATTTATTCATGCCTCTGAGCCACACAGAGCTTCACACAGGGTGAGTCAGCAGTCCGAGTCCGCGCACATACACAAGCAGCCACACATTTATATATGCTGGAATGCGGTAAATAAGCAGAGAGAGAAATAACAAATGAGTTTAAATGTGGCATTAGAGTGCATGATCGCCGCCTATCTGTCTGTTTAGAAAGCATGCAATGTTCTAGCAGTAACCAATCGTTTAGCGTTGGACCTTAAACGCTTTCACACACACACGTGCTTACATGCAAGTGCCATACCAAACACCAGGCTGACAATACCTCATCTATGTTCACACAGACACGGAGCGGGAGTCGGGGGAGGAAGCGCAGCAGCGGAGAAAAGCAGAACTGACAGAATGAAGAGGCCCTAGCAGGAAAACATCAGTAGAGAAGTCATCCCAATGCACGGCAACAGAGCAGTTCCCATGGTGCACCGCAGGCAGCCTATCTCTGGGGCTGGAGGCAGGTAATAGGAAGCTGTAATGATAAAGACGGGGAGAGAAGCCACAGGAGCATCTTCCATTCAGCCCTTTTCTCAGAGAGAGGGGAATGATGGGTGGAGAAAAGACTTTCTATCAGAGGCAGACTTCCATTTGAAAGCCCTGAGTTAGGCAATCTGTTGTCTGGATGAAGTCAGAATGGTGAACATGAGAACTTAAAGTAGAGAGAGAAATGGTTGTGATTGCAATTCAAACGTTGACTAAGAATTTGCAGTGTGACTCAGAAGGGTATTTAGCAATTATCTGAAAATGTTTTGTTCAAAGTGCAGTTTTAAATGTTAATCTTCAACTACACTTTATATGAACAACCCAGCAGTCAGTTTACTGACTTAAAGGAATATTTCACCCAAAAATTAAAATTTGCAGCAGCTCACCAGTGAATCCTCCACAGTGAATGGGTGCCGTCAGAATGACAGTTTAAACAACACAATACACACGTAATCCACTTAACTCCAGTACATCAAATTATGTTATGTGAAGAGTGTGTTTGTAAGACACAAATCCACCATTATATTTTTTTAGAGCTGTTTTGGACTGTTTTTACCAACCTGGTATCATGGCATAAATGTACCTGGGGTGTGAAATGCATACCGATAAGTACATATCACTGTTTTCAAAAGAAATTTTCACTGAGTGGCACTAAATGACGGGTTCAATACGTGGACCATGACATGTTTGTATTACATTAAAATAGGTATGTATTGCTGTGTTTTATTATGTTGTTTCAGGTGTGTATTGCGGCAGTTCAGAATTCAAATATCCGTGGACTGTTGATAAATGTTAATACTTTGAGTTGGAGTACTCAAAGTACTTTTGAATACTTTTGAGCTTATGTTTTGACTAAACCCAACCCTAAACCTACCCGATAACATTAACAATTCCAAACTGATATGAAAATGCATTTATGAATGCAACCGTGCCGTTTAAACATCCTTTATACACTAAGGAAGAGTTACAGGATTCAGACCTGCTTCTCACTTCTCAAGTATGTCTTTTTACTCCATAAGTTAAAAAACAAATCTAAAGTTTATGAAAAGTCATAGATGCGATGCTGGATATGTGTGATGCTAATATTCAAAAGTTTTCAAATCTCGCAGCACATCAATATAGTTTGAAGTCATTACAGACAACATTATATTCCTTAAGTCATTGTGAAAATTACATTTTATTGTGAAATTTCATTTACTGCCACTAGCGTTCATTTCTTCTGAAAACTGCAGTGACATGTACTTATCGCTATGTATTTCAGTGTCTCGCTAAAAAGTGTCCCCAATTACACGTTTATGCCATGAGACCAGGTAGGTTTTTGCATGTACTGTAAATGGCAATGGACCTCTGCATTTCTCTCCTGATTCAGGCTCAAAATATTTTAGTGGGAGAAGCAATACTGTGGCAACATAGTGCACTGGTATTTTAGCCAGAGGTCAAAAAATTCTTGATTAATTTATTACAAATTCACACCTTGTGGATTACTTCCATTAGATTATTAAATTGCATTTATCAGCTGTTGGAACTTTCACTCATGACGGCACAACAGTATGTCTTGGATAGCCTGAAATTGATTCAAAAGAGTCAACCGGTAACTTGAGATTTAAAGACTTTTTAAGACTAAGGATTTGAGTCTTTTTGAAGGATTAGCTAAAAAAGAACTGATTTGTAAGAGTAATTTGTTGGAGAAAGATTATTAAAATAATTTACGACCCCCTTTACAACTTTATTTGCCTTTTTACCAATCAGACAACACTTTATTACATTTAAAAATGCCAATAAAAAATGAACGACTCTAAAAATGCATTTGGAAGTTGCCTGTCATGGATTTTGATAAATATGATGACAATTTTAATTGTGTGCGTGACCTGTCCCTTTAACAGACATAATGAAAATATGATACAAATTAGTCTTTGATTCCCAACCCTACTTGGGGGGAGAAATAACAGCATGTTAGGCGATTGGCATTATCAATGCTAATTGATGAATGTTGGGGATTTGTAACTATGGCTCGTAACTAAGCATTCTTGGATATGGCCCATCCGTATGCAAAGCATTCTGGAGGCTAAACTGAATCACATTACATACAAGACAGACAGTGCCTCGTGGGCTACCCAGCAGATGAGATCGTAAAGCTTAATTTCCATGAGACCGCATGCGTTTAAGGAGATCTGGCATCCAAACTTCATATTTATTCATCAAAACATGGAGACTTGAGCACTTAACAAGCTTTTCTCTCCTCCTCTGTTAAACCCATCAAGGCCTCTTGACGGTACAGCAGGTGTTTATGTATTTTTGTTTTTTTCTCTAACAAGGTAGGAAAAAACAGAGAAAGTACTTCCTTGTTGTTTTCCGAGTTCATCTTAATAGTCTCCCATCTGCTATGTAAGCCGGGCACTCTCTAGAGCAAATGCTGTTTGGCTGTGTGGCAATATCTTCAGGATTTTAATCCGGTTTGGCACTGCTGATAGGTGGACCAATCCACTTTTCCTCGCATGGCGACCAGAATATCGATCTACGGTCAGCGACGCCTGCTTCCTCACTTCTCACACGCTTCATCTCACCACTGACCCCCAACGGCAGGATCAGAGGAAGAAGTCAAACCAACCAATCAAGCGTGAGTCTTGGAAAGGCTGAAGGGATATTGGCTGATCATATATTTGACAGGCTGAGCAATGAACCATTTAATTACGTCAGTTATTCATGCTTTCTCTGTGCTGAGGGTCAAATGTAGTGTCTGGCTGCCTTAGTCGATGATCTTTTGGCATTTAACTGACACATAATTGCCAGCATAATTTCTTTTTTTTTTAATTCAGAAAAAGTTCAGTGTGTTCTATAGCTATAAAAACACAATGTTTTGTTTTTTTTTTCATTTGTTTTGTGTGTGCATACACATCTAAACAGCATACTTTCTGTACAGCGCAACACCGCAAATCTCTATTGAGAGAAAATTATGTGTCTAAGAAAAATGAAATTATGCTTTTTTCCTTTCATCTCCAAGTTGAAATTTTTCCATCAGAGGCACTTGTAAACATCTTCCTCTTATACCGACAAAATAGCTCACTCACTCATAAAAAACTCATCTCCTTAGCCTCCTGGTCATATTCAGTGTGTTATCATCGTTTAGGGAGCCTGCATGGCTCTGGAGCCAGGACATGTAATATTGACAATTCTAACAAATAAAAAAATAATGTCTGTCAGTATGATGGTTCTCCTGC
Source organism: Enteromius afrohamiltoni (assembly GCA_034779775.1). NCBI lineage: Eukaryota > Metazoa > Chordata > Actinopteri > Cypriniformes > Cyprinidae > Enteromius > Enteromius afrohamiltoni. The sequence continues at coordinate 8,393,654 of JAUYWG010000045.1, forward strand.
ACTCCACATCCATCCACAATGTATTTATTAGTTTTTTTTATTATTTATTTATTTCAGATCCTTTTTGTAAGTCTGTTGGAATGAAGAAAGAAAAAAAAAAAAAAAGGGTAATACCCAGAATTGAATACATAATTTATCATGATTGTGTTACAATAATTTAGAAAAAATTAATTACTTATATATTATGTTATATCAATATATTATAATCATTCATTATTAATGAAAATAATTATAATGTAGGCATATGCTCTACATATCATATTATAATAATATTTTTTTAAATCTTTTATTAATTTTATTTTGCGTAACATTATTTATTAATTTAAGGTAAACTCCAATCTAAATGTATAATATTGTCAACCTCGAATTTTATTTAATTTTATTTAATTTTATTTTGTTTATTTTATTTTACTTTCAAACATCTATTTACATCAAACATCTATTTTCTGAATGCATGTATTTTTCTTAACTTACTTTTTAGCCCCAATCTATTGCACTTGTCAGAACACAAGAAGACAAAGGGCTAACCTAATTAAGTAATGAACCTGGACATCATAATAACACTATGCTCAGTCTTTCACTGTCTGTCTCCTGCGCCTCACATACTAAAAAAGATGCATGCATTTTTTTTTCTTCGGTTTAGTAAGTTTGTGGCCCCTTATGTAGATCTACATCACAGTGCTCATAATATTAAAAAGCTAAGTGCCATACAATGTCTCATGGTAATTAATGTGTGCTTCTTTATTAAGCTTTTTCAGACCATTGTCTCTCAAAAAGACAGGCACTTCATCTGCTAATATCACGTCTCCACAGTGCAGGTCACCCAGGTCAGTTTAGAATGAAATTGCTGCTCAGGTTTAATTCTAAAATCGTATATTATTTTTTGATGTGAGTAAGAGAGAGATGAGAATTAATGGGGTGCGTTTTCATCTATTTTCTGCAATAACAAAGCAGCTCAGACAAAGATAATATTTCTTAAGAGAAATTAAAGGAGTTTCATGTAAATGCCCCAGTGCATTAATTATTATTTCTGTTACTGGAGGTAATTCATCTAGAGCTTTGCAAAGGGACATTATTTGTCCATTCTTGCCTTTTCAGATGCAATTACAATGGCTTAGTTGCATAAATTTCACTGTGTTGAAGTGATTTGTTTTTTTTATGATCAATTTGACAAAACATCTTGAGCCTCAGAGTAAGAACATCACATGCTCGATGGTGAGCTAGCAGAGACCGTAGCCGCGTTTCCATTACAGATTTGCACAAAACTTTGTCGATATTTGATAAATGTCAATAAAAAATTGAATTGTGAAATGACATGAACCAACATTTTGCCTTTCGCGATAAGTTATGGCAACAAATTTTGGTATATATTTCTATAGTTATACAAAGGATATATATTTTTACAGCAGCAGCATGGAGAGATACTTCAGAAATATGCACGTCGAGGCTGGAATAAACACATGCATCAACCGAGTTACCGCTATCAGCTTCAGTTTCCGTATCAGAGCCGAACGGCACCACAGACGTGTCCAGTTTAAATGTCTATGCATTAATGGCAGGGAAAGCCCTTATACTCAAACATGTATAAAGTGTTTCTTGGAGGTTATAATATATTTAAGAATGATCATATGACGTTTTACATATGCCATGTGACCTGTAAATAAGCGTATTTTCAATTCGCAATTGCAATTTGCAAATTTTACAATTTGTGCAGTTTGACGGCTAATGGAAACAAGGCTAGTGTGAAATCTAAAATATTTCCTTTTCATTTTATATAAAGTTTTTTAATTTTCAAACCGGTCACAAACCTGTCAACCCCATTTTATAAAATATATAAAATATAGTAAATCAAAATAATAAAACCTTTACACAAGAAAAAACAAGTGTCATACATACAGAGTCAGTAAACAGTCACTGCACTATTTTAAGGCCTTAAGTGAAACAAAAAAGACAGAAACCAAACCACCAGAGCCATGTCTGAAATCATGGGAATGCTGTCAGAAATATTGTCACAATTCAATCTGTCAATGAGAGAGGAAGACAGCGGAGTCAAGACGTGAACATCATATAGAGCCAAATATATACTGAGTCACAGACCCTGACATGGGCTCCTGCACCCACCCAAACCCCCTCCTTCTCTCCAGGCTTTTGTTCTGTTGAGCATCTGCGTTTGTAGGGCTTCACTGAGTGTATTCTGAGTGGCAGCTAATGGAGGAGGCTGAGGGACCGAATATGTTAGATGCTCCTCAGACAAAAATAAACCTGAATGTTGCAGGCTAAACACAACCATGTCAATGTTTCACACTTGCTGGAGGGCAAAAAAAAAATTGTATCCCTCTCTGTCGGCCTCTGTTTGTAAAAAAGTTAAATAAAAAAGAGAGCTTGGCTCTGTGAGACAGCTGTGAGCTTTACTAATTGCTTAGAACGTCTGAGTTGATTTCCTCTTCTCTTTGTCTTTCTACTGTATGTTGCACATTGTTAAAAATGTTAAAATCTAATCTGTAGTCATATTTAATTTAATATTTGCTGAAAGGTCTCGAAGCGTTCGATGAAATATGAAAATTCTTTGTTGGGTATCCTAAAAAAATGTATATCTAAAATAAAATGTGTCAATTCCAAGAAGCACTGTGCATTACAAATAAATTAAAAATTACAGATAATTGCATATTATGCTACATACTTTATGCATGCACCATAAAGTATTAAAAGTTAATTATTTCATAATTCAAATCATTTAGCCTATGAAAAAAATTAAGGTAATTTTCCTATACTTCACAACTTTTGCACTCCGCTTTTCTGGGGAATAAACCTACAAATGGCTTACTTAAATTTTTCCCGGAATATCAATAAACAAAATAAAAATGAGATATTACACACATAATAACACATTTTAACATTGTGGTATTCACTGTTCTAATCAATTATGTCTATAATCTACTTCATATGCCTTTGTTATCTTCCCCTCACGTTTGTAGTCATTTCTCACTCCTTCTGTCTCCTATCCGACCATTTTTTCTATGCTGTCCCTGAATAAAAATGAAGAGCGCATCCGTGGGTGCTCTGACACTGTACCATCTGTCCAGGGGCTCAGATTTACACCCCAATATCTTCATAACTCACAAAAAAACATGAAGAGTTCCACACAAGCCAAGAGAGCGCCCAATGACATCTGAAGGTCTTGGGCTGTAGCTTCAGGGCTCGATGATTTGAGTGACTGATGTGTGTTTTAAACGCCACTGCAATGAACTCGCTGTTAATGGAAAAAGGGAGTGAATGAGAAAGGAGACTATGACAGGAAGAAAGGAGAAGGAATGCTAAGAAGGCAGGTCGGCAGTCCAATGTTTGCGCATTGCTAGTATGTTTAGAACAGCATACTACATAATACTAATATATTTCATCAGTAAAAAATTGGCTACTGTTTATATATTTTCATCTATTATTACAGAACAGTCTGATTTAGATGTCAAATATCAAGGCATAAAAAGGAGGAAAGGAGAGATGCAAAAGGAATAAAAAAAGTTTTTTTTCCATCTGACATGGGCAACATTTGGTGGAGAGATAGAGATTCTTAAGATGGGCTGAGGATGTGACTTTCTATCGCTCGTCTGATTATAGAGCTATCGGAAATGTGCTGGGGAATTGTGTTCTGTCTGTGCTCAAGGCTTAAGCACTTGTCAATTTCATTCCTCTATGGCAAACGATTACTTACAGACCCCTCCGACAGCAAGCTAATGGGCTCCTCAGATCTTGGCAGAGATTAGATGGTAGGACATTGCGAGAGATGGAGCAGAGGCTGAGAGGACATTTTTAAGGAAAATTACGCAAATGACCTTGGTCTACTTATCACTGCACTCCTTGCCAGGAATGTAGATGGTCTCCTTGGAAATTACAAATGATTTGAAACTCACTTGAACCTTGTATGCTGGTGGTGTATTTATTATTATAATTTCTCAAGGCAGAACAAGAAAAAAAACACAAAACCCTTTTTTTTTCTAACCTCTCTTCTCAGGTTATGACTGAATGAAAGCAGTATTTTGAGGTTAGAAGTTAACCTTTCTCGACAGCATCTGTGGCATGCTGTTCATTACCACAGACAATTATTTTGTCATTGTGAAAACTAACGAACTAACTAACTAAAAAAAAGAAAAGAAAAACAACAAAAAAACATTGCAAAAAATCCAAGCACAAGTCTTTGGCTATAGGCTTTTATTGTAAGTACAGGCACAATATGTTACCAGATGCAGTAGTAGTTATGTAGAGTAATCATTAGCAGCCAAATATTTTTTAAATTACATATTGAAATTTACATAAGGTAAACATAGACCCATAAATTGTCATTTTAGTATCATTTAGATAATATTATCAGTGTTTATTAAAAACCTGTTATTAGTGTAATTTTAGGTAATGTTTTAGCAATTTTGTTGTTGTTTGTTCTTGTCATTTTTAAAACATGATATAGTTTTATTGTTCAAATTTTTATTATTATTAAATTTAGTTTTTTTTTTGTTTTGTTTTATTTATTTATTTTTTCGCATTATTTTTATGAGTTTATTCATAGATGACTAAAGTAAAATTGTACAAGCCCTACATTTCATTGCTGACAAAGAGGGTTTTTTTTTTTTTATTTAAGCTGCAGTACTCCTTTAAAATAATTTAGACAAAATTTTAATTGCTATATGGTTGTTGAGTATTTGCTTGTGTGTTGGGTTGTTTGTTAGTTAGTGTAACCTATCGTTCATGTCAGTAGCATGCATGCAAGGCAAGTTATGCAAAAACATTTAATACCTAGGGTAGTCATGAAATAAGAAGTATGAGCAATAATAATAGTCATACTCACCATAGCAAGCAGTAAAACACCTCAGAGCTAGGACAGCAGTCTCAGTAGAGTAGCATTACAAGATTAGATTACCAGGAGACATCCCTAAATCATGTTATTTAGTTAAAATGAGTGTAGAGCATGAAAGGGATATTGCCACCAGTCCTCTCTCATGGCTGTTGGCCACCCAAAGATCAGGAACTGAATTAAGAGAAGCCATGCACCCTCTTTACTTATTGAATTCTGTGTTCTTTTCGGTGCTTTAGTTAGATTACCACAAAAAGAATGGAGTCTTTCCCGTCTACCTGGTCATAAACAGAAAGCTATGTTCTCTGAGCCATAAATGCTCAAGGTTATAGATGCTGGACACAGAATGTAGGATGCACACAAAACTGAATAAAAACCATATATAATATAATGAAAAAGAGTAATGAGCAACATTGTACGACCTCACCCATACGATTTTGCACGATTTCTATGAACCCCAGTGACGGGTAGGTTCGTGCAGGGGTTAGGTGTAGGTCATTTACATGGCAACTTGTAAAATATTTAGCAAAAATCATATGAATTGGTAATATAGAATGAGGTTGTACAAATTTGTAAGAATAATCCATAATTCGTACGAATTCTTTTAAATCGTGCGTATTTTACGAGTTGCCAATTTATAGGAATTTATACGAATGACCTGCACCTAACCCCACCACTAAACCTACCTGAGGTCGTACAAATTAGTATGAATTAGTACGAATTTGGCACCTATGAATTGGTCGTGAGACTGTGTTGTGATTTCCCAATGTACAGTATATAATTAATATAATTCAATTTCTTTGAATATCCTTTTACTCAGACATAATGAAGTTGTGAATTACAGAAAGTGCTAAAACAGAGAATCATTTGCTATATTGATGACAATATTAAAATGCAGATCCCCTTTATACATAGATGGGTATGCGCATTAAAACATATAAATATAAAACATGAAATAAATTGAAATGCAGGTTTATATCTTTAATTCAACAGTATTCACAGAACTGAATGCTACATCTAATCAATTGCACTACTGGTGCAGCACACAGACTTCAATAAAAGATGTCTTATGTGGCATTTTTAGCTCAGCATAATCAATCTTTCCATTAGAGTAAACTGGTGGTTAAATACTTAGACCTGAAATCCTTCATCTCCACTGACCAAAAACCTGTCTTTTACCCATAATTGTACTTTTTACTCAAATCTGTCTCTTTTGCTGCTAATTTGTCTTCTCTCAACCATCAACCACCAATCTGCTCAAGGAGAGGAAGTCTTTTGTGTGGACAACCCACTTTCCAACTCATGCGTGTTCTCGTGTGGGATTTGAGATCGATGAATACTCGCTAGCCTCACCATCTGGCCCCAGTTTGTTTTCTTAGCAAATGAAGCTAATTAGCTGGTATGGTAACGACTTTCAGGTCTGTGGGGCGGTTTGTGTTTCCAGCTCCACCTGTGTGATTCTAGACTGACGACATTGCATGGTCGCGCCACCCTAGTGCCCTCCTTCAGCACTAATGAAATCACCTCCAGCGCTGTGGCTCCTCAGAGTCGGCTGTAAGAGACAAAGGTTTAGATCTCAGCACTTTGCTATATTGCTGTATTTGGTTACAGATCACCAATTTGCTCCTCAGACCAACTTGCTTTGAAGACGGGTCCAACTTCTAGAACACAACAGAAGAACACAATTCAATATGGTTTTTCAGCTTCAAAGCAACAAGCTCTTGTCAAGCTCTTAGTCTGCTTAAATACAACTTTCAAGTTGACCTGTGCTGGAGCACTCTACTTTCGAAACTTTCTGTCACACTACAATTTGAAGTCACCCAAGAGATTGCAGTTGTGGTCCCCAATTTGCCAGCACTTGTCAGTACTGCTATTAAAAAAAAAAAAAAAAACCTATGCACAGTTTTTCTGAATGTATTTCAAGTCCTTCCCCAAGCTGTCACATTGAAGGAGGTGGTTGGAAGACTTGACGAAAAGCTGTGAGATTTAGTAGTGATTCAACCACTAAAAAGAGATGGTTTAAAAAGTTGACAGACTGACAAGGAAACAGATGGAATCGGCAGTCATGTGTACTTAAACACATTAATTGTTGGCGACGGAGTCAGACTACTACTTTAAACGCTGGAAAGCAGGCCGCCTCGGAGTCGCGAACACCACGTTTATCCCGCATTGATTGTTTACAAGAAAACAGCCTTCCATCCCACCCATGGAGGAGGGTAAATACGCTGGAGCTTGATTTCTAGACAGCTGAGGTAATCAGGCCAATAACATAGACAGCTCTCCATATGCTTGGCTCAAGAGAACCATTTCTGCACACACCGAACGATCGTATCCATTGTGTGTGGATGTGAGTGTAAATCACTATCTAGTCTAATCAAATTCATGCCTAATCTCTCACAAAGGAGGGGAAATAAACAATCTCAGATTCTTTAGTGTTTGCCGTATTTTAATTTTGTAATACATATGAGTGGCACTAATTGCCATAGCGTTTCCAGAGAATTGTCATCTTTCGACCTGGAGTTCAGATCAAAGCAGGCACAACACCTGACAAATCCATTATACTGAATCACTTCTCAATTTACCAGCACTGACGACAATGTGCTCATGTGCCAAGCACCGCCTGTAATTTCCTCCATTTGAATCTCTCGCAGGAAAGGCTCATCACTGTGTTTTTAAATTAGACAGTATATCAAATCTGCTGCCCTACGTGGCTGAAATCATAATCAGCTGATTGTGGTGTCGTGTGATGCACAGCTTTTGTCTGGCTGCAAACGCAACTTCATTAAACCAAATCTATGCTTTGGCTACAACGCTTTTAATAAACGCCCCGCTAATAGCAAATAAAAACAGAGGTTTCATGTGAGGTTTCAGCCATTTGTTTACAGCGAGGAGTAGTGGAAGGAGATATAACAGAAATGCATGCCGCTGTTGTGACTACTTCAAATACGGATGTGATGCACGATTAATTAACGTTGTTATCGTGACAGCAAATGAACATTTCCTGCATCAAACAATCTCTGCCTGCCGTGATAATTCCCTCAGATTCATCAGGTACTAAATACATCCGTTTATCATTTGCTGTTCAGAGCTAACCTGTGGTTCTCGCTTTTCAAATCATGCTACAAATCCACTTTAGTCACTATTACCATGTTGCGTACTTTTGTGCTGTAAAGACCGATAAGCAGCATTTAATGCAACCTAACTAAATTTAGTGTGCTCAAGGTTTGTGTTGTGTTTATGAAGGTTGATGTATCTGGAAATGCATTCTGAACTCTCTTAATTAGATTTTGCCCTATCAGGAAAACAACATTGTGTGTTGAATTACATTTAAATTAATTTAACAGCAGTCACAGAGTGCTCAAATTTTCTGATTAATTGCTGCATTCTGAACTATTTTTTGTATTCCATCAATCTATTACTGGTTCTTTTTTTTATCATGAAAGGACATAAAATGTGTTTTTGTTTGGATAAAATAAACTGTCCAACATTAAATGTTTGGCAGAACTGAAAATAGACAGAGAGTGAGCGCAAAATGAGAAGAAAACAAAAAAATACAGCCTGATGTAATGATGTCATTACCTATAGTTTTCTCTCAACGCAATAATTTGGTGCATTTGTTTCAGCATGCATTCAGGTGATTATGTTTGCTCCCCACACACAACAGTCATTACTCTGTACTCCAGAAAAACAACCCTATTTAGCCTCAACCGTCTCTTAATATCTTGTCTTTGAAGCAGGCACTGCCTTGCTGATTTAGGTAATATTACCAGCCCCCCCATCTTTCACCCATGTCAGAGGTAGCCTGTCCCTGGCATTGATGTTAGCTTTTATTGAAACTAGGTTATTTTGTCACATCTGAAAAAATGTCAGCATCAGTAGACTTGTTTCTGCATGTGTGTATTCCAGGCAGAATCTCGAAAGCTGCCCACGTGTCAGCTCTATTGTATTAAGTTTATTAAAATTTAGGATTTGTGCAAGAAGGAATTGTTCAAAAATACAGTTTGTCTGTAGAAAGGATGTGGGATTTGGCAAATCTATCAAAAGTTCTCACAATGTTTTTTTTTTTTTTTTTGACAGCCATTGACGGCCTACTGATGCTACTATTACTACTACAAATAATGGTATATTTCTTGAGCAGCAAATGAACATGTTAAAATGATTCATGATGAATCGATTGTGTGATGCTAAAGACTAGAGTAATGATGCTGAAAATCGTGTTTTTGGTGGTTTGCTATATTAGTTTGTTTTACAATTGCACATTATTAATGTGTTTTGTTTTTTTACACACTGCTTTACAAAAATAAACTTTTCAACAGCAGTCTATACTGTAAATATATAATTGTTTGGAAATATGTCTCTGTCGATTTCATTGCTATTGCTCAGTTTTAGAGTGAACGCATAAATTACTGTGGACACGTAAATTTTAAACACTTCAGGGATTTGGAAGTTGTTATCTGATTGGTTGAGTTGTACAGGATTTCTGAGAGACGTTTGTAGCGTTCTTGAACTTTCTGCCTGGAGGGATTCCATGGTGCCAAGCCTCCTCATGGAAGCAGAAAGCCATAGTGTTTATAACTGTGACAGTGAGCACTTAACAGGATCAACTAAAGGCAAAATTTTGACATGTATGTATGTGTATGTGAAAAATGTTCAAGTTTGTGGCGTAAAATACATTCAAGAGTCTTACACACTGGGCTGTTATTGTGAGGACATTTCCACACTCCTAAACATGATACAAACAACAATCACAACAAACTCACATGTGCCTCTTTGCTAGGAGATGCATGAAAAGTTTTAACAAATGTGTTCTAAAATTGGCTAAAAAATCTCAAACATAAAATATTCTAAGTGACTTATGGCTCAACCAATGATGTTTTCTGTAGTGTTTGGTTTACCTGTTTTGTCTGAACAATAACAGACAGGCAGACAGTCTCTTTCTCTGTCCTTTATCCAGACGGTGTGGCAGAATTCCCAGTAGTTATATAGAGACTCGCTGTACACCATCACGGAACCAGTCTGTAATTCCCCTCAGAGCAGTGAGGACGCACATCCTGTTTGAAGGGAAACAACTCACTGAGTTTCCTGCGCTTGTTGTTTTGAGTCTGACTGATTTATGAGTTTATTGAGGGCTTGGGTAACACTCATGGAGGGCTTCTGTTAGCGTTGGGTTGCAGATAACTGCGTTGACTTGATCATAATCACATTTCTTCACATCTAAAGGAATGTTGACCTGGAGATGAGTTTCAGTTTACCCTGGCACTGTGTAAACTTCTGCTTCAGTGCTGAGAGGGGCGTACACGTACGCACACACACACACATTTAAAAGCCATTAATTTCCATTAGGTCCCCTCAGGCTGAACAGTGCGTGGTTGTTTCTCTCAGTCTTCTGTATTTAGGTTGCCAAGTCAATCTTGCACAGTAAGCTTATCTATACGGCGCTTAAAGACATTAAGGATTAGCTGGGTGTGACTCACTATGGCTATGAACCGACAAACCATTCGTACATACAGACATATACAATCTGCATTTATGTTTCACGTCTGTCTGGAAAGCTTGCTTCTGATTTGTCAATTTCAAAATTTTGTTTAATTACACTGTAAAAAACTCTGGTTTATTTTTTCAACTCAACTGCTGGGTTGAGACCACTGGGTAAGGGCATTGGGTTGTTTTAAGCCAATTTTGGGTTGAAAATTGGAGTTGATGAAACATCGGACGGCACTGCTGCGAGAAGCCGCCATTTTTTCAGCGTCTCGAAATGGAAGCTAGTGAAAGATGTTTATGGTAAGTAAAGTTTAAAAATATAAAGTCATGATTCATTGTTTGTGTCCAGGAGTATTTAGAGACTTCATGGAAGGCAGGAATAGTCTGAAAAGAGCTTAGATTGAAAATATAATTATATTGAAAAATACGCATACCTCAGAAATGAACGGTCTTACTAAACCGCAGATATACTTTTAATATAACAACCGTGAGTGTCTTATATCATATTTACATACGATTTTACAATATTCGCTCTTGTTGAGGTGTTAATAGACGGTTATACATACAAAATTATTATCTCATTTTTCCGGGTTAAACTGAAAGGAAACAGCACTGTGTAATAAAGACTACTATCATTATTTTGAGGCTGATGAAGTGAGAATTGTAATGTTGAGAAAAGTAATGTTTTGCATGTAATATTTCAGACTTGTTGAGCTTGTGTGTTAATGTCCGTGGTAGGAGTTCAGGACACAGAGGCCGGCTGCGTGTGTGAGGACAGAGGAGATTTTCTTAGCTTCTTCAGAAGAGAGGAAAAGTCGGTTAAGGCAAGTAAATGTCATAATTCCATCACGTTGTTGTTAATATTACTTTTAGTAAGAGTAAAATAATGTTTGTTTTTGTTTGCTTTTCCCCATTTGCCTTTTTACTTCACATTTTGTAACAACAGTATGATTACGTGTTCATATTTTGCAGAATCTTTGGAGTTAAGGACACAGAAGACTGTTTGTGTGAAAGACAGTTAAAGGCAAGTAACCTTCATAATTCCATGTCATATATATTCCATGCCATATATGTATTTGATATAGGAATATTTGTTTTTGTAGATGTTGAAAGACCTAGAAATGGCAGAACATCATTCTTTTGAGATTGCTGGAAATTATTTTTTTAGAAAATAAATGTTTCTCTTGCCTCCTGCCCATTTACTTCACATTTGTAATGCTACAAAACAGTGTGATTATGTGTTCATATTTTATGTAAACCATTTTTGCCTGTGTTCTTTCATTGCAGAACTTAAACCAACTTTGGAGTTGTCTGATTTGGACAGTCATCATTTCTTAAAGGAATAGTTCACAAAAAATAATTTACTTGCCCTCGTGTCACAAGTTTTGTTAATCCATTGAGAGTCTAGATAATCCATATTTTCATGTTTCAAAAATAGTTCTTGTAGAAGTATTCCATGCCAATAGTTGAATATATATATATCAATATAAATTATATATAGAAGAGATTATTAAATATATGTATTGTGTTCCAAAACTTTGCAGAGTTTGTATGGGTTTGGAACAACATGGGGGAGTTGAAATGATGGCCATTTAAATGTTTTGGTGAACTAATCCTTTGAAAGTTTCAATATTTCAGTAAATAAGTAGCTTTCTGAAATAGTGTTAATTTTGGCAGACATTTTTTATTTAATCTTTATCTTCAGATGAAAATGAATACATTTTAATTAATTTTTTTCGTTTTTTCAAATGTTTTTTCTCTTGTTAGGCCACTGATCAAGAGCAGGCAGTGACTGGGATGAAAGCTGGTAAAGAAGAGAATCACCTTTCCCCCGAACTGATGCAACAGTGGTTTTAAAGGAGGACACTGCTCTGGATAATGTAAAAGATGTCACATGTCTTGGCTTTGCTGATGGTGCTCCTTCATATGCTAAAGAGATCATGAAAATTGGCATTGATGCATGATCAGCATTCATGTACCATCAAACAAACTGTAAGTGTATGATTTGTAAAAATAAAATGTTAAACGCTTGTTCTGTGCTTTAGTAGTAATGGAACCATTTGTGCACATGCTCACGTTTGTTCACATATGCTTCTGTTAAATGTTATATTAGTGTTAAACTTATGGTTTATTTGTGTACTGTAATGCCCTGATAGTTTGTAAAGAACTTAAGTATTACCTAATTGTACAATTTTTGTATAATAGTGTTTTAAAATATTTTTATACAATATTTAAAAATGTTACATTTGATCTTGTTATATTTAACAAATGTTCAGTGCTTCATTTATAAACTATCAATGCCATACTTTTCTGCATTTCTTCTAACATTCATGTTACTTTTGACAACTAGTCATTCTTTGCGTGTAGAAGTGATTTTAAACTGAACAAGTTTTGTAGGTTTAATGCCTAGCTTAATTTGGGTTCATTTTAGCCTAGCAATGTAGTAACTTTAAACCATAAAAAAGCATCCCAGCATGCTGGGTTAAATATATAACCCAAATTGCTGGGTTAAAACAACCCACCGCAGGGTTAGTCCATATTTGACCAATTTTTTAGAGTGTATAATCAATTTTGAATGTCCATGTATTATTTATTTGGTCAGTATTCATGTAATAGGTGGGATAAAGGTTTATTTGTTTGTTTTTTCTTTTTTATCAAATAAACCCCTCCAGGCTTAATCACACACACACACACACACACACACATATATATATATATATATATTATTGCATCAGTCAAAAACCTTAAAAGCCTTTATGCATTTTGCAGGCCAGAGAAAGTTGATGACTTGATGACTCTTGATGGACTCATGGATCAAGTATTCCTTATACCTCTTTCTTTCTCACGTACATGTACATACACAGAAGCACACCCTCAATTGGCCTTAGGGAACCAAAAACAAACAGTGTTAAATTTCAAAGAACGCAGGTTGCTGGAAAGCCCTTGTCATCTGTTCACCGGTCAGCTGTTTATAATCAGCAGTCAGGTGTGTAGATATAAAACAAGAGAAACTCCAGGAAAATGCCAATTCCCATGCCAAAACTATTACCGACCTTGCAAAAGTGACCTTCTCTCAGATTTCAATCTTCAGGTTTTTCCCAGCATGTCCTAATTTAGTAATATTGTTGAATTATGGCCAAAAAATGCTGAATACAATTCATAAAATATATAACTTGTTAGTTTTGCATGTATCTTTAAAATTAATGAAAAAAATGGCATGAAAAGCTTACTTAATTCAAAATGATTCATACCCTGCAAATTCAACCTGAAACTAATAATAAAATAATAATGCAAAAAAAAAAAGCAATAATAATAACAACTTGAAGATGAAACAACAATAAGGCCCAGTTTCATAAAAAGGGCTTAGCTTAAGTCAGGAGTAGGTCATCGTTCAATTTGGATATTTTAAGTAATTTTTCTAAACATGCCTCAGAGAAAAAGCAGCCCTGGTGTGCATCTTAAGACAAAAAAAAAGGCACTGACACATTTTCAGGCAAGTTTCTTTCAGTTGAAAAAGCTCTGATTTTCAATTTAGTCTAGGATTAGGCTTGCGACTTGGAACCTGGGGCTAAATGTTATTGCTTATTGATTGTTATTATCATTAATAAAATAATTAAATAATATTAATTCTAAATTAAAACAAAATGTGTGTATATATATATATATATATATATATATATACAGGTCCTTTTCAAAGAAATTGCATATTGTGATAAATTTCATTATTTTCTGTAATGTACTGATAAACATTATACTTTCATATATTTTAGATTCATTACACACAACTGAAGTAGT
>JAUYWG010000045.1:8430667-8450315 GCA_034779775.1 Enteromius afrohamiltoni
TTGCTTATTAACAGCATTCCAACGGGACACTCTGTAAAGCTTGTCAGAGTTAGCAACAGTAACCAAGCGGAACAGAGCAGTGTGAAGGGTCAAACTGAAAAGTGAGCACAAACAACTGAGATTAAACAAGTGCGTATGGGCAGAGTTGAGCATAAATAGGTGAAAATGGGCAATTAAGTGTAAACAGGTGGGACTGAACAAGCAAGAAAAAGCAGGTGCGTATGGACAGGTGAAAATAGACAATGAATATGGCAAGGGCTTGTACCCTTTTGGTTAGCCACCTTCATGCTCAATTACCTCATCCACCATGCTCGGTATACCTGACGAGCAGCAATTCAGGAGGGAGGACAGGTGGCCAAGCCATTATTCAGACAGGACAGAAATGTATGCAGGCTTCTCTCAGCTTAGGATAAGGATTCACAGAACCCACCTGGATGTCAGCCTGTATCTGTAGAGGAAGGTACAACTTTTTGAAACCATCTTAGCAGTAAAGCTTTTAAAATAAGCTCTATGAATTTAAACCACTGCTTCAGAAATATTGGTGTGTGTACATCACACACTATACATACTGTAGAGTTTTATATAGAGACTTTATATGTACATTCTACACGATCTACACAAATGTTTTCGAAACAAAGTTTCTCATGTTCAAGGCTTATGCAATTTATTCTTATCATAGACTTTTTAGCAACAACTCTTTAACAAGAGTTTTTAGTGTCATGGTCTATATATTAAATATTTTAAAGCATGTTTATATTATTATTATTATTATTATTATTTCAAAATTAAAAATATTTGTACTATATTTTCATTAAATAAATGCAGCCTGGGAGAGAATAGGAAACGTCTTTCAAAGAATCGTATGTATTTCAAAGTTTGTACAAGTAGTGTTCATCTTCTATCCAGCATTTTTATGCAATATCCCAACATTCAAAGGAAAGAAATTAATAAAATTGGATGTAAACACTGAGGATGTCAGAAAGATATGACTGATGGTATAAAATGCAGTCATTCACAATGATTTCCCAGAGGGTCATATTATACAATCTGACTAGCAACAAACGTAAGGGACAGATAGAACTGTACAGTGTACACTGGGCTTAAAAGCATTTTTCAGTGCGCGTGAGACCCGCCATCATTACAGGCTAATAAAATGTGCATGAAAACTTTTTCAGACATGTGCAAGAAACATTCTGACAGGGTCAAAGCCATTTAAATGCCTTCACTCTTTGGCTTTGTTGTGGCGTTTTGTCAGTTGCCTTTTCTTTTTGCTTCTTCATCTCTCTTTTCTCACTCTGTCCTCCCCACATTATAAAGTGAATGCATAAATAGAAGCACGTTTCAAAGCCTCTCGGTTGTCTTTCCGTCTCTCTCTCTAGTCCTCCAGGGACAAGGCACCGAGATGAGCTCAACAGGGGCCACGGAACAAGGAGCCGGGAATTAGACGAGAAGGAATTTATAACCGCTGTGAGTTATGGAGCTCTCCAATGTGCTGATGATCAGTCTGCATGGCAGGGTGTTAATTGACCAAGCCAACAGTTCATTTGAAATCTCTTAACTGGTGAACTGTCAAATTTGAGAAGTGTTCTAACCAACGGTCCAAAAATGAACACTCGACAAGTAAAAATTTTAGTGAGTGAATGTGTTACATAATACATGATAATTGTCAAAATTATAATCTAATACTCTGAAAGATGAAAATGAACAATGCATGAGCGATACAACTGCAAACATATTTTTTGATATCTAAAAATGTAGTTTCTAGTATACTTTTTCAAAGCATGATGCATTTTTAGTGACTCACCCTGAATACAAAAAGCATATGAATGCACACATATAAATAATACTAATATACAAAAATAAAAGCACTGTTTCTTATGTTTACTGTACCAAGTCTGCATTTATTTGATCAAAAAACTGTGCAAAAGTTATATTGTAAAATATTATTGCAATTTTACAATATCCTTCAGAAATCTTGTTCAAGTATCATTTTTTTGTTACTACCAAAGTTCAAAACCAATTTAACACTTAAAATGTTAGAGAGATAACCTGGATATATTTTTAGCATTATGGTTTGTCATGTTTAGTGCAGGAGGGCAGGTTGGTTTTGAGGTAAATCAGAATTGTGACAGAAAAGATGCATTTTGACAGGTAAGGATGGAGAACCCATGCTCTGGGTCTCATCGTGGAGTATGCCACCACAGTTGTCAGTCAGAACTGATGTAACTAGCGTGAAACACATTGGTTTGCTTTCTCTCGCTCTCTCTTTCTGCCTGACAGCAAACAGACAACCACAAGCACATGCGCTTTCTACCCACATCAACCAGTACTGTACATCATTCAGCAGAGAATGCTGTGCTGGTTCCAAAAGCACAAAAGCTGTAGCAGCACTAACTAAAGAAATGCATAGCAGAAAGTGCTCTGGGTATTATGGTACTATGTTCTTTGGACTTTGAAAATGGTATTTTCATGGCTTTCTGGACATATACCGGTAACACTGTGCCTTTATTTTTATTAATATTAGGGTACAGTAGTTACATATGGTAATCAGTGATTCTATTAAAAGATATTTAAAATTTTAAACATTATGATGTATAAATAATAGAATGTACTCAGCACAATTATCCCCTTCAATTGAATTTTCTCATTATTATACAAAATCTAATGGTCCTCTCACTGCATCTAAAACAGTCTGTCCACAGAGAAGGGTTTAATCATTTATATGCTTTAAAATTAATTTTAAAAAATGTAATGATGAAATAGACCCGAAATAGACCAGAAAATCAACACTTATTATCTCATATGAAAGCAGGGTTGTTTTTCATTGATAAATGCATGTTTCATAAGGTTTCAAAGTTGTGTCACCACTTTTTATCAACACCTTCATACACTGATGAAAATTTAATAAAATCAGGAAACATCAGGGGCAGCTGTCACTCTAAAGGACCCCTTGCTACAGTTCACCTCTGCAGAGTACATCAGACGGGCTTTGTTAAGTTTATAGTTTTAGAATAATATAAATCTTAATGTTAATGTTTCCTGTGTCACTCACAACCATTATATGTCCACACCATTTTCCGGTTTCTAGAATCAAAGCATAGCTCAGTAGCTTAGTTCATATAAATTACAGAAATTCAGTTTCTTTTGTCTGAGTCCAAGTTTTTTATTTTTTCAATTTGGCACCCTGTTTTGCCCCACTTCTCAAGAATGACTCTTGTACTTTAATGGTATTAGCATACAAGATACTCTTTTACAATGTTATCATCTCACAGTTAAGCTTGGTAAATGCCAGACGTTTCCCGGCATCCTTATCTATAAACATTCTTTATACTAAAGAGTTTAGGTAATCCATTTTAAAATACAGACTATAGCAAAACAAATGTTCTTGATTTAAAGGAGAATAAAGATAGATGGAGTAAAATTAAGCATTCATTTAACGGATGGTCGCCCAAAACAAGATATACTTCATTAAAACAAAAACGTCCACACACAAAATGATGGAATATTCACTTCTTACAGTTTTCGCTGTAGAGCTTTATTATCATTACTAGCACAGATTTAAAGAGGTCATGTCATACCATTTTTATTTCTACTTTTCCTTTGAGGTCCACTTGTAGTGTTTTGTTGTTACTGTTTATTGTTTTACCAAAATCAGCCATTATTTACTGTTTCTATGCCTTAAAAAATTTTATAGGCTGTAAACATCTTCATATGACTTACACAAAAGATACACCTTTACTTAAAGGTACCGTATGTAAGAAATTTATTGTAATAATCATAAAATGTCTCTGTTATGTTCAACAGGCATTAAGAAAACATGTTAATTTAAATTACTCATATTGCAGACAGTAGTAGTACAGCCTGTATATTCTCATTTAAAAAGCGCAGTTGCAGCCCTCAACTGATGTTTATGTTGTCATGTTTTGTTTTGGTCTGAAGCTCCACCCTCCATCTATCTCCCAATCACGAAGTCAGTAGTGTTTCGGCTTCCAGGTTGCCTGCTTGGCAGAAAATACAGTGCCTTTCATTGTCATGTGCGTTCGTTCCTGTTGGTGTCGTCAATCACCTGAGTGTGCGTCAAGTCTGAGAAGCAGGGGCCGGGTGAAAAACCCCTCTCCAGTATTTGGAATTTGGACTGCAATACCTAGTTCAACCACTCGGTGTCAATCCTACATACAGTACCTTTAAAAGGTCCATATTGGTGCAATATTGGTACCGATATGGTAAATTGTTACAAACCTAAAAGATCAAGAAAAAAAACTAGATTGCAATGGCTTTAAGGCTTTCTCTATATCATTACCTATGTACGCTTGTACATTTATGGTAGCACAACGTAAGAGATTTCACAGGAAAGTTGAAAAGAACACCACTCAAGAGGTGAGAGAAGTTATTTCCTGGAGCCAAAGCCATGAGCTGCAGTCCTTCGCGGGAAAGCTGATTTACAGATTAACTGAAAAGTACTCTTCTTTTCCTCCTGAGGAAGTCCCACTTGAGAAGACATTAAGGATGTTTAAGAGGGATTAAGCCTCCTCTACCAACTGCTCTTTAAAACCTTTTCTTCAGGTTTTCGGTACAGATTACAGAGGGCGGATCAGTAAACGGTAGAGGACTGACGCCTTAAAAGACGGTAGTGAAATAACCTTGTCAAAGTAATTAGCTTCTCCTCGTTTAAGAATGAAATTATACAGATATTCAGCCACTAGAATCTTTCATATTCTAATGCGGAACGAATGAACTATATCTTGAAATAATAGGACACATTCCTGTAGTTCTAAACCCACACCCATTTATAGGACTTCTGAAACTTTGAGCGTGCCATGAGTTTGTGAATGCAATTATGTGTTCCATATATAATTTATGAAAAGTATGTCTGATGTGCTCATAAAAGATTTTTAGGTTGCAAAGTTCACTATCAGATTCTGTTTGATCATTACCAGCAGTGTATTTTTTTTTTTTTTTTATCACCAATAGCATGGCAGTCAGCATAAAAAAAATCCCGGTGCCCGAATAGTGAGACTCCTGTGTGATTAAATGCAATTGTACTGTACTTTGGATGCACATATCTGAAAGGAACTGACTTATTTTAAAGATGAAATAAACTGCAAGAATACTGTGACACTGAGATTTGAAGCTTTTTACATTTCCTGCTGCATTTTCCAAGAGATCAAGCACACTGAGGAAATATTATTACTCTTTTTATGTTTTAAGACTATTTGCAAGGCAGACATATTCCTCAGATGTTTTTTTTTTTAAGTTAGTTTGTGCAGTGAATTTAGTTCATCCACTTATTGTACAAACTCAAAGATTTCAATTTTGTCCAATTTAAAGAAATAGCTTGCACAAAAATGAAAATTCACTGAAAATGTACTCTATTCTAAAATCATCTTGGTTTAGAACCTGCAACAATGTAGGATTCTCTCATAAATGTTAACCTGTTTATGCAATATTCACATGGTCTTATCAATCTTAAAACTTAAACAAAACCTATACAGAAAGATCTGCTTTGAAATTATATTTTTGTGTAATAAAAATGAAACAAGGATGGTGAGTAAATAATGACAGAATTACATTTTTGGTTTACTGTGCTGTTAATCTCATTTCAATCTCAAGGAAACAATTGGGATATTGTGAAAGATTTGATTTGTGATTTGTCTTTCCTTGGGGCAGAATGTGATAAGGAGGATCTGAGTAAAAGTCTGGGCCAGTTGAGATGGATTTGCACGGAGTCTAATCCTCCATGTGAGTGAGCGAGCATGTGGTACGGGCCAGCTGTGCTGGAGGAGCGCAAGAGAGAAGAATGAGAGCATGCTGTGAGGATGATGATGAGGGATCTCTTGCGGCTTGTGGCAGTGAAACCAGAGAAGCGGATCAGACTGCCTGTGTTGATGACATCACTTCCACTCCGGACATGGCACTCTGTTCCCAGCCAAATGCAATAAAAAAATAACGCACGTATCTGCAATGCTTCAGATGGGACTTAAACATCTCTCCATGGGTGTTCTCATTCTCTCTTTCTCTCTTGTATACACACTCGTGCCCCCTGTGTCTCTCGCTCTTTCCGCTCACCCTCAAACGTGGCGTAGACATCCATCTCTGGTTCATAATGAGATAATTAACGCTGTTTGATTAATTGCAATATGGTGAGAGGGATCTGCAAGGTCTTCCCAAAGACTTAATTCAAAGCTGGGCCTAGCAGGAGAGCTAAACTATGTCACCTTCCTCTGGGCTGGGGAGAAAAGCTATGGGGTAATTAATGGACTTTTGGACAAAGGGGGTTGGCGTCAGACTTATGATCAAATTTCAGTGTGTGCTTTAGTATTTGGAAGGTCAAATGATGGTTTAATTAGTTATTATGGGAACCATGGAGACCCTTCTATTGCACACGGTGAGGAAAATGGGTGGAATCACTGCATTTATCATATTTCATAGACTATACCAATCTAGAAATATAAGGTGCGTTTCCTCAGAGGATTCAAGGGATGCTCAGTGGGGCTTAGGATCAGCAAATCATTTGCCATCGTCTTCAGTTATCTTTCCTTATCCTGTTCATGTGGTAAGTTAAATTTGACCTTCTGTAACTGTTAGCAATGGTTATATGTTTCCATGCCTTTCTAAATATGGATTCATGCTTCAGGTGCCCCCCATCAGCCATTACTGCAGTCTAAAATGTTGGCAACAGTTGTGCTGTCGAATTATTTTTGGGAAACTGCAATATTTCTTAAGGATTATTTGATGAATACAATTTTAAAAGAACAGCATTTATTCACAATATAACTCTTTTCTAACTTTCTAAATATTTGCTATTATTTCTTATCAATTTAACACATCCTTGCTAGAAGGAAGAAATAATAATAGCATATATACAGTGACTTGCAAAAGTATTTGGCCTCCTTGAACTTTGTCACATTTTGTCACATTACAGCCACAAACATGAATCTATTTTATTGGGAATCCCTCTGAAAGACCAATACAAAGTGGTGTACACTTGGGAAGTGGAACTAAAATCATACATGATTCCAAACATTTTTTACAAATAAATAACTGAAAAGTGGTGTGTGCGTAATTATTCAGCCCCCTGAGTCAATACTTTGTAGAACCACCTTTTGCTGCAATTACAGCTGCCAGTCTTTTAGGGTATGTCTCTACCAGCTTTGCACATCTAGAGACTGAAATTCTTGCCCATTCTTCTTTGCAAAACAGCTCCAGCTCAGTCAGATTAGATGGACAGCGTTTGTGAACAGCAGTTTTCAGATCTTGCCACAGATTCTCAGTTGGATTTAGATCTGGACTTTGACTGGGCCATTCTAACACATGGATATGTTTCGTTTTAAATCATTCCATCGATGCCCTGGCTTTATGTTTAGGGTCATTGTCCTGCTGGAAGGTGAACCTCCGCCCCAGTCTCAAGTCTTTTGCAGTCTCCAAGAGGTTTTCTTCCAAGGTTGCCCTGTATTTGGCTCCATCCAACTTCCCATCAACTTTGACCAGCTTTCCTGTCCCTGCTGAAGAGAAGCATTCCCAGAGCATGATGCTGCCACCACTATGACAGTGGGGATGGTGTGTTCAGAGTGATTTGCAGTGTTAGGTTTCCGCCACACATAGCGTTTTGCATTTTATGGTTTTCTTTTAACAACGGCTTTCTTCTTGCCACTCTTCCATAAAGGCCGACTTTGTGCAGTGCACGACTAATAGTTGTCCTATGGACAGATTCCCCCACCTGAGCTGTAGACCTCTGCAGCACGTCAAGAGTCACCATGGGCCTCTTGGCTGCATTTCTGATCAGCGCTCTCCTTGTTTGCAGCGCTCTCCCTGTGAGTTTAGGTGGACGGCCTTGTCTTGGTAGGTTTACAGTTGTGCCATACTACTTCCACTTCTGAATGATTGCTTGAACAGTGCTCCGTGGGATGTTCAAGGATTGGGAAATCTTTTTGTAGCCTAAGCCTGCTTTAAATTTCTCAATAACTTTATCCCTGACCTGTCTGGTGTGTTCTTTTGACTTCATGGTGTTGTTGCTCCCAATATTCTCCCCAATATTCTCTACACCACTTTGTATTGGTCTGTCATGTGGAATTCTAATAAAATAGATTCATGTTTGTGACTGGAGTAATGATGCTGAAAATTTAACTTTGCATCACAGGAATAAATTAGATTTTAATGTATATGTGTAATGTAATGATTATGTAATGTATCAAACAGAAAAAAAAAATCTAATTGTAGTAATATTTCACAATATTACGTTTTACGTGTGTTTTTGATCAAATAGATGCAGCTTTTCAACTTTTAACCATAAAATGACTTTCAACTTTTAAAATGGTGTACCACCATGACCTTATGGTTAACAAACATACAACTAAGAGCTAAACATATCGAATTATTAATAGGGTCTTTTGTATAAAACAATATATTTTTGTTAAAGCACTTACATTTTTATTTCTGCCATGCTGCATTCATTCATCACCACTGTTTAACTAACAGACCTTGAAATTGTACATACAAATACCTTCAGAATCGATATGTAGGCTGATGGTTGGCGTCAAGTCAACAGATTCATTTAGCTTTGTGGGAAAGTGAGATGTTTCTGCAATATTGCAACCCCACCAATATCAAGCCTTCATTAAAATCTTAACACAGATGTACAAAGACATGCAGAGACTTGCCAAGGTTTTCTAGAACATGATGAGTCTCAACAAGACACACATACTGAACTTCACATTCTGAAATCACAATATAAACTGCAAAATACAAAGAAAAGAAAAAAAAGATGGTGTGGAATGCTAATATTGAACATAAGGTCCTTTTAAGATGCCAATTTCTTTTTTATCATTATTACTGAAATGACAGAAAAGAAACAAAATAGAAATCAAAAGTAATAAAATGTTGTTTTTGAGTGTTAGTCTTTAAAATTTCTGTTAAATTCTCTTTATCACAGTGTTTTACCCCAAAAAGAAAATGTGTATCCTTCATACATACATAATGTCTCCTTACAGCCCTTTCTGATCCTTTTAGAAATATTTATTTATTTGTTTTACTAAATGGAAAGTGAGTAAAATGTTTTTATATTAATAGATGTTTTTGAATTTAATATTCCTGCTATATCCTCTTCATCACAGGGTTTTAGCTGTAATTATATCCAGTATGAAAATAAGTCTTTATACAGGCAAATAGTCTGTTTATAGCCTCTTCATTCCTCAATGATCAAGAGGTCCGACCTTACTGTGACAGTGATGCTTTGTGAAACTCTTGTAACAGCTTTTTAAGGTTGAATAAAATATAAGAATCGGATGCTTTATACCTCACATTGCAATTTTTTTTCTAATTTTGAGCTTTATATCATAATAACAGTATTTATTATTATAACAGAGTTTTAATTACTCTGAGGTGGGAATGGTGTTCCATAAGAAAGTCATATTTGTTTGAAACAACACAAGGATGAGTAAATGACAACGGAAGTTTCGTTTTTGGTGTGAAAAGTTGCATCACTACTTCTGATCCTCACACTGATGGTGCCTTACTGAAGATTTCTAAAGTCATGTAGGCCTAGTAATGCACACACACATACACAGAGCAGCATTGTTTGGAGCCACTACACTCTCTGCTTCAGCTCCATGACCTCTGCATCTTAGTAATGAAGGTATGACTTCACACTGAGCTAATACATCAGCAGAACAGAGGAGCACATGAACCGAGCATTAGCCTCTGCTTCTGTCTGCAATCTAAGTTCCTCTACTGTGTGTGTCCATTATTGTACTTTATTCCCTTTGAGAGGCATGGCGGGAGAGCACAGAATTCTGGGATAGCAGTGGCGAGCAACATTGTCATCTCAAAAAAGACGAGCTTTATTTATCTCCCTCATCTAATTATCGCCTTGCTCTGTTTCACAGTGTGTGTTTTGTAGGCCCAAAACAGAGCTTGAGTAGCAAACCATCTGTTATAAATTTTAGTTTTTTTTTGTTTTTTTTTTTGCAATGAGTAATTTAGATATTTGCAGTATTTCTATCTTAGACATGTACATGAGGGGTTTTTTTATATAATTGATACCAATGACCAAATAATGTAGACAATGATTGTGTGTGACAACACACTTTGCTGAATTAGAACATGCATTAATAATCTTTGTCAGCATTCAGCAGATATAAGATTATTATGGTAGTTTACAAAAGTGACATTTGAAGTGTTTTTCAAGACTTGCATTTAGGAACATTCTTAGAAACTTCGGTAACACTTTATAATAACTACACACTATGAATGATTAGTTAAGCATTAGTAAATACTTATTTCATCCTTTATAAACCATTGCTCCAACATTATGAGGCATTAATAAACTATTTACAAGTGCATCTTTAAATGCCTTGTTCTTGAGCATATATATAATGTGAAATAATTGTATTTTCATACTTTATTCATGGTAGTTAAGTTAGTTGATAAGTTTTAATTATTGTTATTTACAAAGCAGTTATTTTGGAGTTGTTAGTGTTTAATACGATTATTTACAAAGTATAAGTAAATTATTAATAGATTATTTAAATTTACATTAATAAATATTATTTAGACATGATAATAGTTGTTCAGTGTGTGTTAATAAATGCTTTATTAACACATATTCCTGCTGTAATTCATGATGAAGTCAGGTAGTTATAAATCATTTAGTTGTTGGCAGACTTCTGTTTTTGTGAGCTCATCTAAAGTGAGGACTAGTTATACCTTGTAAAGAATTTATAAAGCAGATGTAAAGACTCATTTATATTCTAAACAAAAGAGTTAAACACAACACAGAGGGATACAGAACACAGACATGTTTTTTTAAGATGTAAAAAAATGATATTGTACAACTGTGCACTTGATAAATGAAAAACAAACCTTTAGTTTCATAGAAAAATAATATTCATTTTGTACAGTTGTACGGTTTCATATTTTTTGGAATCTTGAAATGAATTGTTCTGCATATCTCTGTGTTGTGTTTGCTTATTTCTTCTGATAGGAAGATAACTGAGCCTTTAAATCTCATTTAGATATGCTTATTAATTTAGATATGCTTTAGATATGCTTATTAACCAAGAACAAGGCATTTATAGCTGTATTTATAAGCCGCTTACTAATGACTATTAATGTTGGAACAATGCTATATAAAGGATGGACTGACTATTTACTAATGCTTAACTAATGATTCATAATGTGTAGTTATTATAAAGCAAACTTCTTGGAATTTATCTTAAGGAATTCTTAACTTCTTAGGAAAGGTTTCATGAATCCGTACATACATCTAATTCATGTTGCACTTTATTTAGCCAGTGGGTAGTAGGAGCATTAAATGGCCATTCAGAGAAGCCACTGATGTACATGAATGCAGGGATAGCTATACTATTGAACTGTTTTTTTATGCGTCTTTAGAATAATGAATAGACATGAGCTCCTAAAAAATAAATTCTTTGCAGGCTTTTCAAATAGCAGAAAGGTCACAACACAGCTTTAGCAAGCATAAAAATAAAAACTAATGGAAAAGGGATTGGTGATATCAGCTAGAAAAGGAAATTATTTTCTTTAAAAAACTACAAAGAAAACCTTTTAAACTTCATGTTGACTCTACCTTTAAGACAAATATTAAAGCACGAAAAGGCATTTAGAAATACAATACACAAAGCAGCAAATTCAGTGTGAACAGTTTTGTACACAGTATTTCAGTGCAAAAACATCCCCAACCATACAAAATTCAATGTTCACGTTTAAGTGCCTGGTTCAACTAAACTGCAGGTAGTTAGTGAACAAGGGGCCATTCAAACAGAATGCTTTTCTTGTATTCCACCACGATACTTTTCTATTTTTCTCTATGACCGATGTGTTTGACTGTTGCGGTCATGTCTTGCATCTCCTGCAGCATCCCACACACGACACAGGAGTTCTAAAAATGCAGCACAAAAGTAAAAAAAAAATTCAGCTTTACAGAAATTTATCTTTTTTTCCTCATTCCCTTGCCTCCTAAATGCAATAAACAAGTATATAAGCTGAGAATTAAACTAAAGATTATTGGAGTACAATTCCCTCAAGATCGAATTGTTGCATTATTTAAATGATTCCTTTTAGTGAAATGGCACTGACTCAAACATTGTTTGCAAATTAATGGCGCTGTCAGTGACCTCAGTTCATTGCTGGTGAATTCCCTTACAGTCTTTAATTGGTGTAGGAATACCTGAATGGAAGTATTAGGAGTTAAGGTCATGTAGAAGCTTCTAAACCAACATTCCCGCTTCCCAGTTTCCAACACAGCAGAAACACTCCAATAATTACTCCACATGAACGCTTACCGTCCCAAAAAAAAAACAGATCCTCCACCCCTCGACACTACTCAGTAAATACATGGAAGCATTTCTGAGAGGATGGTGCAACTACATTCTTTCCTCCTGATGAAAACTTGATTTGCCAGCAGAGAAGCAGCCACACTTTTCTATGGCAGACAGCCGCCGTCAACTAACAAATCCAATTTCCACAGGAATATGATGCCAAGTGGAGCCCGTGGGACACTGGTCACTGCGGACAACAACCTCCCTCTACCCCTCTTCTCCATCTCTGGCATGCTCATTCACCCGCATGAACAATTAGGCCCCATTTCTTTCCTTATTAATCACAGTGCCCAGACAAAGCACACGGTGCGATCGTAATTAAAATCTATTTGGGAGCATATGTGGCAGAGTCCCACAAGACACCCGGGTGGCAAGAAAAAAAAATTAAGTGGTTAAAAAAAAGCAATAACAGCAACGTCAATCGTGAAAACTCGTTCATGCCCCAGCATCATTCCGGCTGACGAAAAGAAATGGGAGTGAGTGTCATCAGATGCATATGAGAGAGACAGAGAGCGAGAGAGATGAGCGCGTGTGAGAGGAATTTTATGTCTTTAGGGGATAGAGATAAATTAAATGCTTATTTGCTTTCTTGTCTGCATTTATTTACCTGGAATGAGTCCAAAGAAAGAGCAAAATGAATCCAAACAACCCAAACAGAATGAATAACATCAATGATATCTTATTAGAACTTTGGCGCCGCTTCCAAGAAAGAGAAGACGTTCTCACAGGGTATTAGCAGGAAAGCTTGTTATGCTCCAATTTTACAAAGCACTAATGCTAGTGAGGAGATTACGCAGTCAAAACGGGTTTGTTGATTTAGCCCGATTTTAAAACAGGGTCACGGGAGATCATCTCTGATGAGCCACCTTCATCCACCCTCACATGAGAAGCAAAGGTCTCCGCCAACAGATTGAGATCAAATCAAGTGTCTGTTCGCAACTGCCCTGAAAACATAAACCCAAAAACAAAGTGATGAGAGGTTTGTGTTTACAGGAGAGCGACAGATTGCCAAAGATGCCGAGGAGATTAGGATGTTCATTTTTGATCGCTTGCGTATACAATATTGTCTGTGAGTGTGTGTGCGCGCATTTTTTGGGGGGGGGTTTACAGTGTTATCTGAAGGGTTTTTTGCTTGTGCGTGTGTCTGTTGCCGTAGTTCTTCATCTGATAGCAAGCGATAATCCCTTGTATCTTAGGGCTTCATCTTAGTACGGGAGGCGTTTGAAACAAAACAACAGGAAAAAAACATGAAATCAGATAAAGCTCTTAACAAGATTTGAATATGCAATTACTGTTCGGGTTTATGATGACTGAAATAGATAGTGTAAGATGTCATGATGGTGTTCTGCTGTTTCGGGAACAAAGACCAGCTAAATTGGGCTAGAGATGCATTTTTGTGTTTTACTTTAGTTTTGAAAGCATATTATTACCCTACATAAGAACTTAAAGGGATAGTTCAGACACAATTCAGCTGTTCGATCCCAACTTTTTTCTCTATCATTGGATACAAAAGGAGATTTTTGAATATGTGATTAAAATGGACAAATGATGCAAAACACCATAAATATGAGATTAAAATTGTGGTTTTGGTGCTACATTTGATGTCGTCTTTGAGGAACAACCAGAAAATGTAATATTCAAAAATCAAAATCAATATTTTGAGTTAGATTCTTTAAACCAGCCTGAATTATTTGTTCACAAATCAGACTGATCTAGTTCTTAAGTTAAAACCCAGTTTCAATCCAGACACAGTGATTATCAGCAAACTTTGCAAAATTATTTTCATCTGTTTACACACAAAGCTAATGAAGCCACCTTAAGCCATAGCCACTTCAAATTGAATATAAATAAAAATCAGCAGAGCCTATAGATTTCCTTTGGTTTGCCACCAACAAAAGAACGTCATACGGATTTGGAAAGACATGAGGGAGAGTAAATGACTGATTTTTGGATGATCTAATCCCTTAAAAAAAAAAAAAAAAACAGTTTTTGCTGTGGCTCATTTCCAAGAAAGGATTTAAGAGTATTGTACTATGAAACCAGCAGCAGGTAAACATGAAATGTTTCTCACTTCTTAAAGGTGCTAGTTCCCCTTCCTGTGTTTAATTTTATGGATTAATTACAACTTTGTTGCAAGAAAACATAATTACCATCCAAATCTTTGGTCAAAACAACTAAATAAAACATTGCAAGACTATCAACGTGATAATATAGCAAACAGAACCACCAGGCTAAACAAAGAACCTGCACTAAGAACAGGAGTTAATTACTTATGAGTCATTGAACTTGTTAATAATGAATCAAAGGATGTTGGGGGAGTATGGTGAACATGCACTGACTTGTAAACACATTATTACTCACAGCTGCCAGCGCTAGACCAGTGTTTTCACCCATCATCTACCAGAAGTTGAGCAGCACATTAGCCAGAAGCCAACTAACAAGTCTGTTACAGGTGCATCTAAGAAATAAACACGTATTAATCTGTCTGTGTGGTGAACACACAAACCATGTTAACTGACTGAAGTGTGTCAAAATGACTGTGAAATGACTGTTCTTGGTCAATTCATGTCTTAAAGGGATAGTTCACCCAAAAGTTTAAATTTGATGTTTATTTGCTTACCCCCAGGGCATCCAAGATGTAGGTGACTTTGTTTCCTCAGCAGAACACAAACGAAGATTTTTAACTTGAAACGTGGCAGTCTGGTAGTCATTTAATGGAAGTGGACGGGCACCAAACCTTTCAAAGTAAAAAAAAAAAACATGCACAGACAAATCCAAATTACACCTGTGGCTTGTGACAATACATTGATTAAGACACGAAACCATAGATTTTTGTAAGAAAGTATTTATATAATTTTTTACCTCTGATAGACAACCATGTCCAAACTGTACGCCAAAGTGTGAGTATGCTTCAGTTTTCTGTCTGCCGTTAGATCTTGTATCTGGAAATTGTAGCTTTTCTGAGTCTGACCTGCAGAAAGTGGTGCACACTTTTAGTAATGTAAATGATGTTTACTGAAAAAAATAAAAGAATATATTTATATACAGTGTGCATATATATATATGTGTGTGTGTGTGTGTGTGTGTGTTAGTAACTAGGAAACAGTAAAACTACATTTAAATAAAACAATTTTATGACTCCAAAGTTAACTCAAACTTACAAAAGGCAAACAATAAATTTCAGTTTGTTCAGTTTAAACCAAACTTAATTAAAGGAAATATTTGAACAGTGTGCTGATTTTCCTCATATAATTTACAATTGGGAGCCAATTGCTAATTAGTGGATCCAATAAATAGTGCAGTCAATTCCAGACACATTAGCAACTGAGAGACAGACATATGTTAAAACTGGGCTGTAAGTGAACGTGCAGCTCCTGTGCCCAAAAAATACGATTGATTGGTATTCTTATTAAAAGCCAAAATTGTTTAAATGTAAACATATTAGCACCTTACCCAGCTGCACTGTGAAAGTAGCCTTGGACTGATAGATTGTCCAGTGATGAACATGTTTGGCTCAGTCATACCCACATTCAGAGTAGGAAAACTGATATCAAATCAATCAAAATGCAATCAGAACTTTTTCCAGCTTTCAGTGTTTTGATTTTTGGCCAGCAATTGACATCTTTGTTGTGCTAAGTACAACAATATAGCATTAGCACTGTCAGCTAAATAGCATACAGAAGTGGCAGTCCACACAGAACAAAAATAGACACACATATGGCTCCTATCTCTACAACTAGGACTTATCTCATGCATTTCTCTCTCTCTCCCTGTCTTTCCTCTTGTTCTCAACAGTCTGTAACTGTGCTGTTTGTACTTGTTCAGCGGTTTAAAGAAGAGGCTCCTCAGGAGAGATGCTCTTGTTCGAAATAGCTCTTCTCTAAAACAGCAAC
Source organism: Enteromius afrohamiltoni (assembly GCA_034779775.1). Taxonomy (NCBI): domain Eukaryota; kingdom Metazoa; phylum Chordata; class Actinopteri; order Cypriniformes; family Cyprinidae; genus Enteromius; species Enteromius afrohamiltoni. The sequence continues at coordinate 8,446,896 of JAUYWG010000045.1, forward strand.
GTTGTCAGTTAATGTGGGCTTGATGTGACAGGGGCGTCATGGGAGAATGTTGACAGCGTTTCACTTCCTGCTTTCATTTTTTTTTTTTTTTCTTGCACAAATAGAGTAGACTTCCATCAAGTCGCTTGCTCTGTGGCGCATTAATGCTTTCCTTAAAAACTTATTTTTCTTTAAACAAGCGGTTTCATCACAAGGGCACCATAACAAAATCGACTTACCGTAAATGGACCACCACCTCTGTTGTTAGAAGAGTCTTTTCAAAGCAATAGCAAATGCCCCAGAGATTCTTGTGAAAAGTAAAGAACTATAAGAATGTGGAAAACAGGACGATATTAGGTAAGAAAGGAAATGATGGTTAATAAACCGTCATACAAACCTAGGCTCATTGGGGGGAAAGCTTGTGCCTACATTTTTCAGAACCTGTACACAAAATTTATATCAATTTCCATTTGAAATATCCACTAGTGGCAGCTTTTTATTTTTATTTATTTACTTATTAATTACACACTCAAACATTCATTCCTTTTAAAGTCATGTCAAGTCACCTTTATTAATACTATAGTGCTTTTGAAAAAAAACTGATTGTGTTAAAGCACTTAACGGTATCAAAAAGGAAAAACAAAATAGACTGCAGTAATATATAAAGACAAGATTAAACACTCAATTTCCGGTCAAAGGCGTTTTATTATTGAATTCAGAGACACCGTTGTCCGGCACGGTTCAGTTTAAATAGTATCTGTGCAATATAATATTGCAACAATTTCACTGTAAATGAAGTGTCCTTAACTAAGCAAGCCAGAGCAACAGCGGCAAGAAAAGAAAACTCTTCAGTGACAGAATGGAGAAAAAGCCTTGGAAGAAACCAGGCTCAAGGCAGTTTTCTTTCGGCCAGATAAAACCAGCAGCTCAATTTCAGACGCTGCTTTTCACAGATATTTAGTGTTTTTATTTCACTTCTGCATTTGTTAACACTATTATTTAGGTGGAATTTAATGTGGTACGTTATTTTCATGAAACATTAAAATGATTTCTAACTCTAATTAAGAGGTTAAAGTCAGAAAAAAATACCAGACATTTTATTTTCAATGCCACAATACATACAGTAACCAACATAGAATAAAACATACCCAGACTGTTTATGTTTACACTAATACTAAAATGTGCATTTAATAAAGATTTTACTGTGAAAGTGGTATAAAGTGTGTAAGAATCAATCAAATATAATTTCGCAATGTCATTTTAGGCATGTTTTTCCATTGTTGCCATTATAAGCATTATTTACCCTTTTTTCAATCACCACCACTTCATACATCACGGCTGCATCTAATACAGATTAAGCACTAAAAATGTATAGTTACTGTACAGTTAATGCACCTAATCTAATTAACATTCATGAGCAATACAATTGTAAATTTTGTCCTGAACCACTTTTTAAAAAGCTGTCCATGCAGGCTTCTTTTTTTTCTGATTCGCAAACACATTGTTTCACAAATCTGATTATTTATAAATCACAGAGATAAGCACATACTTTTTTTACTGTTGTAAAACAGCTGCTACTATTTTTATAGGATAAAGAAATCGTTGTTTCCTTGAATTCAATCATTTGGAAAATTAGCAATTATAGCAACAGCACCCAGGACAACCCCTCACGTTCAGAGTGAAACAAACACAACATTCATTCGATTTGCACGTGCTGCTTATATAATAAACACCCTAATATGGCTGCACATCAAGCGTACCACAATTATCCTCTTTCTGCGTCCAGAAATCAATGTCTCTTTTCTTTATCAACATGCAATTATTTGCGCAATGAGAAGGAGTTTACAAAGATCACACTCTTATCCGGAGTATCATGGAGAGCTCTGGTGCACACCATCAGGTGCATGAGAGAGTGTGTATTTGTATAGGAGCAGGGGTTAAGTCTCGCAGGCTTGTTCAAACTAATTAAAAAGTGCCTTATTGATTATGCTGAGTTGCAGGTATAGCCCTCACTTAGTGCAGTGAGAAAGTGTGTGTTTCACAGTTATGTGATCACATCATGAAGAGAGAAAAAAAATATTTGTTGGCTCCCACCTGCTATTGATCAGACAGCATGAACATTTGATCAGCTGTTATCAACTATAAGGCCTCTTCTTTAACTTTCCGAATGTTTGCAAATAAACTCAGGCAGTTGCAATGTAACTTTGTTGCCTTTTTTTTGTACAAGGTAATGTAATCAAAACACAATCACTTTTTGACATTTTTAAGAAAATGTTTCTGTCATAAAAATCTCTTGTCTTCCACAAAACTCTATTTTCTATATTTAATTGTCCTCCCAATACGGAAGTAGCTCTCTAAGATGATTTAATAGAACTGTACTTTCATTTTTGATTTTGACTTCCAACAATTAAGAAAACAACATGCTGCATTCAGTTCTTTTCCTTTAAAGAGGCGCACTTTTGCACTTCCTGCAAAACATCGGAATCAGTTAAATCATGTAATGCCAATACTAGACATGCTTGATGCTACAGTAAATACGAGCTGTAAAAAGAAACACTGTTCGGATATGTATAACTATATTGGTACATTAGTTCTTAAAGTAACAGCAGCATTTTAACCCTGCAGCTGCGTAGGCATTAAAAGTTAAGCAAACAACAAAAGAAAAGAGAGAATCATGCATGAATCATGTTCTCACGGTAGTTCACAGAGTAGGAGACGCAATTAAGATTCGAGGAGCTCCAGTTTGAATCCTGTGTAATTACAGTTTAACAAAACAGATCAATTCTGTGTAAAAGGAAGTGAAAATCATCAAATGTCATTTTATATCAGTTTTGCATTTGTTAACAGTACCGGGTAAGTTTAGGGGTTGGATTAGGTGTAGGGCATATTTCCAACACAAGAGCATTAACTTTTAGCAACAGTCCACAGTTTTTTCAATTCAAAACCACTGCAACACATACCTATATCAGCGCAAAAGAAATGTGCCAGGGTTTATGTATTGAAATTGTGTTTTAGCACCACTCAGTGGACATTTCTTCTTAAACTGTTTATATGTATATGGTGTGATAGGAAAAAAAAAAACCTCTAACATTGAAGGTAACCCTCTTTCGTGCTATTTTTAATTCTGAGAATGAAGATATTGTTTTTTTGTTATTTGTGTGTTAAGGATTTTTTTCTACATTGCACTTATGTCACATCATTTTTAGTTGTCAACTACCCATATGTGTGTGTGTGTGTGTGTGTGTTTGTGGTTTACGAGGACACAAATGTGTATAATGACATGGGTACTACAACATAAACATGGTTTATGAGGACACTTCCTGTGTCCCAGTAAAACAAAGGGCTTAAAAAACATACTAAACAGTGTTTGATGAAATTCAAAAACTGTACACAGTTTCCTGTAAGGGGTAGGCTTATGTGTAGGGTCATTGTAGGACCACT
>JAUYWG010000045.1:8450415-8463776 GCA_034779775.1 Enteromius afrohamiltoni
TGTTTGATGAAATTCAAAAACTGTACACAGTTTCCTGTAAGGGGTAGGCTTATGTGTAGGGTCATTGTAGGACCACTTACACATACCACATACCACTTACAGTTTGTACAGTATAAAAACCATTACGCCTATGGAGAGTCCCTGTAAACCACAAATGCAAATATGTGTGTGTTTGTGTGTGTAAAAATCTAGAAAGCTAGGGAAATGATACAAGGGAGATGATTTAAATAAAACATTGGAAACAATAAAAAAAAAAAGAGTATCCAGAAAATCAGAAACGAAGAGTGAAGGCTGGCAAGGGGAAAGAAGGGTTGTTCAGGACGTATCTGGCTCCCACTACAGAGCATCTGACAGACGTGTCAAATCTCTCTGCTGAATGGATCAGCCTGACATGTACAGGGCCTTCTGACATACTTCTCAATCACAGACGGCGTTGTGTAAAGTGCAGAATGCCCTGCCATGCCAGTGCCGGTGCCAGGGCAACACATTCAGATTTAGCACTTAGCCATGCCTGTAGCACACATGAACTCACATACACGCTCCATGCAAATTTGGGCAAAGTGTGTAAATACAGCATACTGTGTGATAAAACAGTGATTCGCACACATACTCAGTACTACTCAATGTGACAGGGAGAACGGGTAATGTTTGCCAACTGGATAGCACACATCCTTCAGACCTGCTGAGCTACAATGTTCATGTTGGAGATGTGGGTTTAAATCTGGCCCACGACATTCTATTCTGGATGTATTCTGGATCTACTCTAGGGGGATTGTGTAACAAGTATGCTGCAAAATTAAGCTAAATGACTACTAATACTTCATTTAATTCAATGTTCTATGAATTTTCAAAACATACGGGTTTAAAACATATTTCTGGTTATGTGAATGTTAAGGGAACAGTGTTTTCTCATCAATTATGGAAAGGTTACTTTTAAATGTACTCTGATGTTGTGCTACAGTAGCATCCACCTTACATGTTTCAGAAAAAGTATGAATACAATTTTGAACCAGACAACCTTGTCAAAATGTTCTCTATTAGCTGAGAACTTCTCTGTTGACAGCTGATCACCTACATTTTATTTTGTTATGCATTAGCTTTTGAATGGAATGCAGCATTACTTAGTTCCATTGCTAAGACCATATTTTAGTTTCAGTAGTTTTACAGCGATCTTTTTTTAAACCTCATCGGGTTTCCTTCCACATCAAGAGAAAGAATTTTGATGTTGGCTGAAGCTAGCGGAAACACCTTTCACCTCCACAAGTGCCTAGAAAAATAAATCGGAGAGAAATATAGATCAATACCTTGTTGTGATTCCAAGCAGTTCTCTGAGCCCAGCAGCGTTAGATGAATTCAGAGGAGTGGTGCTGGTTAACCACAGACTGCTTCCTTTTCTGCTCACACCTGGCCATTTCTGCTCCTACAACATTCTAGAAAAATCCTTGTCAGAGATGTCTGAGGGGCTTGAGTCTCCACTGGTGGCACCTGGAATAAAGCGCTCCATCAGCTAAAGGAGGCCAAAGCATAGTTCAGCTAACCCGGCCAGACCTCTCTCCCACTGGTCATGTCCCCTCTGGCTGCGCCTTCTACAGTTTGGAGCGCTGGGATCTGACAACACAACCCTGCCAAAGTCCATTACGTTTACTTGACCAGTTTTGCTCGAAGAGAAAAAGGAATAAGCATGTGAGCCAGGAAAAGACTGAGTTACTTGAAATGTAATGACTTGAAAAGAAATAAAAAGGACAATTGGTGTTTGTATTCATGCGTTTGCACCTTTTAACCTCAGCTCATTGTGTTTTGTTGTTGGTCAGAAAGAGATACTTATACAATAAGTATAATAGCTCTGAATTATTATACATGCTGTGGTCAAAAAAGCTGACGTTTAGATACATGGAGAATGTACACTGCAACGTACAAAGTTTTTCTTTGTAGTTGAATGTGTCTACAAAACAGGCATTCCTGTAATGCCTAAAAACTAGGCATTACAGGAACAGTTCACCCAAAAATTAACCTTTGCTGAAAGTTCACTCCAACTCAACCCCCCCCACCCATAATAATTGACATTGCTTGAGTTTGTAAGTAATCTTTATTACTGATGATTTTGTAATGTGCAACAGCTATTTAAATGAGTCTTAATGCAATTAGTCAATGTACGTAATGGCAAGTTCTAATGAGCCTTCAAAAAAAAAAAAAAGTTTCAAACAAAGCATAAAGCACTCCAATTATTTTGGATTTGCTATGTTGCTTAACTCGCTTGCAGTGTAGTCAGTGTCATACACAATATTCACCGCAAGACAGCAATGCAACATAAGTGAAATGCTCACATTACATCATTACAGCCTTATTTTAAATGGCAAAGGCCCTTTAAGGCATATTTTCCTGATGAAATTCAAATTCACAAGGAGCAATTACCATAGGGAGGTGCTTTTACGGAGGAAAAACAATATCATCTGTCAGCTGATCCATGCCTCTTCCCGTGGGACGGTGTGAGATTGTGTGTGGACACACTGGACCGGAAAGTACCAAGGTGACCCATCAGAACTTGTACAGCACAAGCCTCTAAAGAGTGTCTGAATTACCCTTGGCTCTGAGAGCTCCAGAGGCTTCTGGAATACCTGCACATCTTTTATTCTGTTCTTGGAAACACAGTTTGTCCCAAATTATGGAATATCTGCAAACATATGCATATACATTACCTAAAGTGGGTGGGTATTGAACGTTTATGCAGGTTATGCAGCAGAGCACTGCAAAAGATGACATCAAGTGTGAGGGCGCATATACATTTATATGCATAAGTCACACACACACTGAAACATATTTGTATCTTGTTGGATCTGGAACAAAATTATGTCAATATTCTAGTCCAAAATCCATAACTTTAATGCTAAGAATGTTGGGTAACATTTTACAATAGGTATAAACAGTTAACGGACTAATATCACAGACTAACAATAAACATTTTTTCCAGATTTGTATTAATCTAGGTCCAACAAATATGCTAATCAAGGAACACAGCCTACTTGGAAAAATCATTGTCAACTTGTGCACCTTATTTCTTTAAACTGCACACTTACATTGACACTAATAAGGGGCTCAGAGAAGCATCTATAGATTGTTCCCTTCTAAAGAAAAAAAAATGGAATGATTCCAATAGCTACTGGCCTCTCAAGAGCTGTTATACACAACAGTCGTCCAAAAAGGTTAAAACAGGGAAACGTACCAGAAATGGTGAATCAGGTTAATAGAGAACATTTCAGGAGATGTGAAAGTGCGTCAGTGATTTCGGTAGACTCCCAATTCACCAAGGCTGCTGTGACTGATCCAAATAAATAATGACACACCTTCTTTCTTTCACACATTCTTCGCGGGCCAGATGCTTGGTTAAGCGCGCCTTCATCCGATGTATCACCTAATCCACAGCAGATTTGTCTGAAATTGAAAGAGAGGGGAGAAGAAAAGAAAACAATTTATGTGTGTGTGTGTGTTATGTGTGTGTTTCCCCCAAATGACACAAGTAGGTTTTCTATTTCATCAGTTTGATTGTTATCACATTACAGAAAAAGCTCCCTGGTCCCTCAAAGGGAAAACTGCAGCGCAAATATGGAGGAAGTCAACATGTTATACGGTATTGTTCCAGGGAAAAGCAATGCACTGCTCTGCTTTTTATCTACACTGTCAACCGTATTGCTCACCAAGCCATATCAAACATATTGAATGAACAACATATTGCAGTTTCAGTAATATCTCTCTGAACACATACAGCCTTTAGGATCTGCATGGGAGAATTATTGACTTATCATCAGAAAAAACAATATTACTCTCAGTATACATGCGCTTCACAGTAATTCTTCACCTTCTGTGCTGCATCACAGCTGTTTTTGGAATTTGAAACCGATGGCGTGTACAGCGATTGAAGGTAATACATTATCATGCCATGAGCAAGAACATAACACATATTCTGAGTATTATCTGTCTGTTAAAATATTAAGCATGTTTAATAGAATCAATGTCAGCACAGAAAGAGCATGTCTTTTCATTCAGGGTCTACTTTTACATACAAAAGCCACTGTTCGCTGTGAATCATTCATACTTCCCATGAGAGCCGCAGTGGAGTCTAATACACAAGCATCTATCATCAGAACATGAGCACTTATCACTAATGGGGCCACGAAACTGTGTATTTGGGCCCTGTAGATTTGCCTACATCACTTTATATTGCGACCCAAATTAAGATCTAATGTCAGTTTGAAGGAGTGCTTACTAGCCTTTTGTTCTTTATTATGCTCGTTTTTACAGCACAGGCTAGCTACTTCCCCTTGTGATGCTCTTCTATAATTCAAAGGTACAATCCCTGTAAGAATAGATGAAATATCAGCCTAACGTAATTTATTAATATTACACAGAGCATTGCTAAAGTCCCTGCTAGGGACAGACCTGACAGGCAGCCATTAATCGTGTCTCGAGTCATCAAGTTGCTCTGAGCCACAGATTAGCATACATGCTAACGTGGGCCAAGAAGGCGTTAATTAGTAAAACAAAGAAATTAATTAGTATGTTTTGGGTGAAAGTCCCCCACGGAAAGCAGATAAAAGAGAAGGGCTGTGCGGACAAGCACACACACACACATATTTTCAAAGCTCTTTTGGACTCCACAGGTGACCGTCTGGAAGATGTCCGAGGGTCCAGCTGTCAAAATCCCCACCCTCGTCATTATCACCAAGATGGAACACCTGCACCTGCCGACTCAGCGGGGGCTGACACATCCAACAACCCCCCCCCCCAAGTCCTCGGAGAGCCAGTCGCAGGTAGCATCATGTTGCACAGCGGGAAGGTGGTGCAACTAAGCCGTCAAAGCCGCGTGGAGCCCATCTGCAGGACACTTCCTGCTCGGAGTGTGAGTAAAGTGAGATTCTGCAACTCCTTGCACATTAATCATGCGCTGTGGCATATCAAGATGCAGCTCTGGATCAATTTCCTGAACCAAAGGCTCTTAAAAGGGAGAAAGAGAGGGGGTTAATACTAGCCTAATACAGGGGTAAAAAGTAAAGACTGTTGGATAATTAAGTTGTCCTCAGATTCCTGAATCGTTGTTACTTCATTAGTGTCCTGTCAAAAGCAAAAAAGGAAAGGACGTGATTTGTTGCCGTGTATGGTTCCAATACTAGGAATTTGTGCTCTGCATTTAACCCATCCAAGCGCACACAAACAGCAGTGAGAAGTGAATGACCACACACACACGCGGTGCAGTGGGGAGCAGTTGGGGGAACGGTGCCTTGCTCAAGGCTCTCACCTCAGTCATGGTATTGAAGGTGGAAAAAGCTCTGGTTATTCACTCCCCCCACCCACAATCCCTGCCGGACATGGGACTCCAACCCGCGACCTTTGGGTTACAAGTCCAACTCCCTATCCATTAAGCCACGGCTGCCCCCCTTGATGGATTCATCTCATTAGTGGAATGATGGGGGATTTAATGTAGCTGGTTTGCTGGGACAGGAAAGGTGTAAGGTCTGATATACTTTGACAAAATCAAAAGACAAAAGAATAAACTGAAATGACGATTTCAAACAAAATTGTTTCAGCAGTTTGAACCAGCTCACCAAAGCAGACTTTCTGGGGGAATTCGCTTTGGCTCGTAAACACCTGTTGAGCTGTATTATTGGCCCCTGGTTATTAAGCAATGTAAAGATGAATTCTGGATCTCCACAAGAAAACACCATCACTCTTCCTTTTCAAACTTTGTTTTGCCCCCAAACAAAAAACACTTTGTTTAAAGTATATTGGGGCCTATATTAGCTGCATTTTGTTCCTCACAATTTGAATGTAGTTTGCAAGTCAAATGGACCCAGGGTTTTAAGATCAAAATATGATGATTTCCTTTCCTATAACATAAAGGCAGCTATGCATGTATATTAAATGTATTTATACTGAGAATGGTTATCACAGTAAGACTAAATGTTGCTCACAAAAATAAAAGCTTATATATCTTTTGTACTCCAGTCAAAATATTTACAGGTAGGCACTAACTTGTTCCTTGTTTATTCTGTTAAAAAAGAGAAGTATAATATATTATATTTCAATATAAGATAAATGTTTTCAATTAATTTAATTAAATGTAATAATTAATTTGTAAACTAATGTTCAGATTTTCTATGAATCCCTGGTGTTTTACGATACAGCAACTTTATGGTGCGTTTGTGTCCTATTTGAGGCCTTCTGTCCCTATATGTTGTAAATGCATGGAAAAGAGGTGCCAGCACAGTATTCCAAACATATCTTTGCATGCTACAACAGAACGTCAGTCAAACAGGAATGAAACAACATGAGGGTGTAAAAAATTATGACAACATGTAGGAAGTGGGGGCTATTAAGTGAAAACAGAAGCAGTGTCATGGGTATCCCAAAGCAAGATAAATCCACTTGGTGTTAGCAGTCCGTGGGGAGCTTCAATAATTGATGGAAATGGTACAAATTTACACACTTTGCTCTGCCAGACCATCATTTAGCTGCCCTCTAGAATCTTAAATAGCTCTCCCTCGATCTCTGACAGGGCAGGGGGGTCTCCCATCAGCAGGAAGCTAAATGAACCCTCCATGACTCTCCGATTCAGCTGCCCTCTGAATATTGCCTCTCCAGTCTTCTCGATTCCACCGTGGTGTCTTATTATTATTATTTTGTCTACATCTATAACTGTAACTGTGCATTTGAAAAAGACTCAGGCGGAGAAGCTTTCTCAAGGCCAAACTGAAAACTCCAGGAAGAATGTCACCCATTTCCTGTTGCATTGTAGGAAACATGCAAATCATCCCTCTCTCCTGCCTAAACTCTCAGAGACATCTGCTGAGCAGACTGAACCCTGACCCTGACTTCAAAAGCAGTTAGCCTCACTGCACTCCAGAGGTCAGAGGACAAACACAAGGGTGACAACAATCTGAATGCATTTAGGCTGGCACTGTACCAGTTGGCCACAAGGACGACAGTGGACAATTTGACCACTGCAGGCTTCCATTGCTCCTGTTCTTTTATGCTGAACTCTCAGGCTGACTTTTTCTTAAAAATAAATAAATAAAACAATCCTTCTTTGGGGGGGGGATTTGGTATTCACTGGCAAACAATTATAACCTTATCATGTACCTGTTGCTGAAGCAATTTCACACTTAATTTCTGTCAAGCTGTTAATTTCTCCTGAGCTGCTTTGTGCAATGTCTTCTATAATTGTCTATTGTAAGGGAAAAAAGAGTGATGCAAATTAAATTACATAAAGAGGTGTGGGGGATTTGACTGAAACCCCTACACCTCTTTATGTAATTTTATTTGCATCACTTTTTTTTTTGTAGATTTTTTACAATTTCAGCGTTATGTATCTGGAAATATACAATTTGTCTTAGAATTCTGTTTAATCATGAGCATCAGTTAAGGGTAATACATACAAAACATGAAACCTGAATAGATACATGTCCACAGAATGAATAGCTACAGAGGATAAGAGTATTAATGGAGCTTGACAGAAAGAAAAAAAATCAACAAGTCAGAACATAACAAACCTCTCGCTAACCAAAGCTACTCAGATGGATGTTGATTACTAAAGAGCACTTTCTTACAGACAAGGGCCATACTGAAATCATAAACTTACAATATATGATAACAGATAAGATGGCCACTATCGTTCATTTCTTGTTTTTGAAAGAGGACTCTTATGCTCATCATCATGCATTTATTTGATTAAAAATGCAGTAAAACAGTAATATTGTGAAATATTAGATTTAAACTAAAGTAGCTGAATTTTCAGCATCATTACTCTAATATTCAGCGATATTTTAAATGTCTTTAATGACAATTTTGACCAATTTTCTGCATCCTTGCTGAATAAATTATTTAAAAAAAAATAAAAATAAAAAATACATATGCACCCTGAAGTGGACAGCATTTTGGAAGACCTACCTTTTATACAGTATATGTTTACATTCCTCTACACAGAGTTTAAAACTCTGCCAAATAAACAGCACATACAGAGTATCAGGAAGCTCAATATTCTTTTAGCACAGATGCAGCAGCTGCAAAGCTCCAGGAATCTAATTTGTATTTAATAAAAGCGAATCTGACATGGTTAATGTATTACAGCTGTAGCAGATGCAGTTCACAGAGAGAGAGAGAGAGAGAGAGAGAGAGAGAGAAAGAGAGAAAAGGAGAAAGAGAGAGAGAGATCAAACCTCCTGATCATCAGTGTCTCTGTGGTCAAATCAAAGAACCAGTGGGCTGAACATTTAGGCAAAGAAAAAGAAACTTTCAAAAGTGAAAAATGTGAAGGGTCTTAAAACATCTAAAGGTTTCCACAATCTGAAAAACTTAAATAAAAATGTGCATTTTAGTTCAATTGTTACACTATTATGCTGCTTCATGTGAGCAGGGGTTGTATATTAAAACTGTACTATATAATGTAGTACATTACAATTGAATCAGCACAAATATGCACGCTGAAATAAACAGCCAGATAGACTTATGCTCACTATAAGTCATGTTTGTCAAGTTATATATTGCATTGTATCTATAAAGTAGAGCTTTATGTGATTATATTTGTGAGTCGAAATATATTATATTACGCATTATAGGCAAGGATAACCGAAGATAAATTTGCTTCACTTCCATCTGCTTGACACACACACACACACACCCCACCAGACAATTATAGGTTTCATTTCAGAGTAGAATATTCATGGGACTTGATGTCAGCACATGTCCTTGGGCCAGACGTCTGTTCTCACTGTGGCCCAGACGGCCAAACATTCTTTCTGGTTGTGACAGTTTAATATAAGAGCAGTGTACCCACATCTACAGAACCAGCGCTAATATGACAGCTATACTAGCCACTTTCCGTTTTTCATAATCGCTGCCTTACACAGACACACACACACACACACACATATATAATTTTATGTCTAAATTTGGGTGTTCATTTTCACGACCTGGCAACCCTGGTCAAATATGTAGGCCTATCCATATGTTGCCTAAGTATGAAAATTTGTGGAATATTGATGAATGATCAAAAGCTAAACAGTAGCCTCATTTGGCTGGCTCTGTATGCACGAGTGCGTGTGCGGGTTTATGAGGACACAAGTTTGTATAATGACATGGGTAGGACATAGGTATTAGAATATGTAGGTGTTTCATGAGGACATTTTCAGTGTCCATGTAATTCAAAAGACTTAAAAAACATACTAAATGGTGTTTTTTTGAAAATCTAACAATACACTGTAAGTTTCCTGTAAGGGGTAGGTTTAGGTGTAGGGTAGGTGTAGGTGTAGGGCAATACCACATACAGTTTGTACAGTATAAAACCCATTACGCCTATGGAGAGTCCCCATAAATCACAAAAACCAACGTGTGTGTGTGTGTACTTTACATTCTGTAAAAAATAAATAAAATAATGTATATTATAGCCTTGCACATGTCTGAGAAGGTTGATTCACACAAACATTGCCAATTAAAATATGTTTGCGATGATGCAAACTTGAATAGTGTTAAGGATTTTTTGTTTATGTTGTCAGATTTCTCAATATTTTTTTTTTCAACAATTGTTTGGACTAGACACTTAATAATGAGGCCTATCATTCAAAAGCAAAGATCCACATATTTATGCAGATCTGTCTCTACTCAAAGCTTCATGACCTGAAGAGGCAGGTAAATGGGGAACGGACCCAGTTTCAAAAAACAAATACCAGATAACAACTGACATTTATTCAGGATCAGCATCGGAGAGTGAAGGTTATCAGTCGGGCTGGCAGGAAACATTTGATGCTTTTCTTGCTGTTAGTAAGGAATCTGCTTTGAATGTGAAAACTCCTGATAGCCATTTCAACACAACGTAACAGGAAAATACGGCAGCCCTTGGTAGAGAAAGGTTCAGATCAATCGATTTTCATGCTGTTGCAGATGAGGTCTGGAACAGAAATGGACACCATTGATTTGGACTCACTGCTCTGACATTAAGAGGGAGTTGTGGTTTTGAATTATTTCAAGCGTAGTGAAGCGTCCACACACACACACTCAAGTTCAACATAAGCTACTACACACTGTGCTGAATGGGGCAGCACTTATAGATTATATTGTCAATAACATCCAAAAATAAATGTAATTATATATATAAGAGAGAATGCTTTATGGGAGGTTAAATGACAGCATGGTATAGAGTGGGTGCTTTCAAACCTCAAAAGAATAATAAATCCTGGTCAGGGGTCAGTTTTCTTCTGAACACCCAGGCCAGCAACCTTGATAGAGAAACTGTGAAACTGATCTTGAATGATCAAATCAAAGCCTTTTTCTGAAAGTGAGGTTTAACATTATTTCTAAATTAACTTTTGTAATCTTGAAATTGGATGAATCCAGACACTCATATTGAGCCGCAAAAAAAAAAAAAAAAAATTGTAAAATTAAAAAGAAGAAAAAAAATTAAGATCAAAGAGTAAAGTTACCTGTACAACAATGGAATTATAAACGCAACTTGCAATTTATATTATTAATTTAAAATTTGCTTTGGCTTCAGTATATTTTAGCACAGTGAGTTCACAGTCCCTCTTGCACAGCACACGAACAGAGTGTTTCTTTCTTAGTAGCATATAGTGTCTCTTGGAAATCTTCTGCTTCACATCAGTGAAACACAAAGCCTGTGTGAATTATTTACAGCTATCTGTGGTCCAGGCTGCTTCTCTGCCATGCCTTGTGCTGTCTATTTGTCCCTTTCTTTGTCTATCACTGCGTTCCACCACCTACCCTAACTTTACTTATATCCTCCACTTTCGTATGCCACACATGAATGTAATCAGCTTGATTTGGAATTCTGTTGAATGGATTTAAATTGGGTTAAATGGAGCCGAGAGTACTACAATCTTATTTACAGTTAATCAAATTACCATAAATATTTAATAAACGAGCATGCAAGGGATTGGGCATGTGTAGAACTGTGAATCCTGTGGAATTTTCTGCAGAATATTGCATGCATAGATTCCATGTGGGCCTGGTAATGCCACATTATGACCTACATAACATAGTCTTTGATCTTTTCCTGAGGTGTCTTAAACTATCTACATCTTGTACAGCTGAAATATCTCGATGGCCAGCACTGTTCCACATATTCTGGACAATATGAATTAATTAATAATTTACATTAGTTTTTGTACCATAGATGTGACACATACAGTAGATGTGTCTCTTTTTCTTTTCCCTTAAACTGCAAGATCAGCTTGACTGGTTCAGAGCAGCCTGGGCTTTCATTTCTCTCCAGTTATGCCTTTGAAGAAACATACATTCATTAACAACAGCAGGAAAGGGCCACTTGTGTGGTCTACTTTTTGCTAGTTATCGAACAGAAATGGGGTGGGGGGGAATGCTATTTGGGACTTTAAATGTAAGACTGCCTTACATTCTCACACTTTCTATCTTTTTTTGTCTCTCTCTTGCAAAGGCGAGCAACACAAAAAGATGGTGACAGGCACTTCCCTGTTCCCTCAGTTCCCTGAGCTCTCGTTAAAAAGGCCCTCTGCAAAGCCACCAATGGAATTACAGCAAAACCACACAGTTTCTGACATGGACCTTTTTTCTGCGGATGGTCAAACAATGGAGAGAAAGAGGGGATATCAAGGGTTTAAAAGAGGTAAAAAGAAAAAAATATAAAATGGAGAAATAACAAAACAAAAGGCATGAGGTGAGAAAAGGTTAAAGTAGCTAGAGGCCTGTCATTATATACTTACCATTATGTTGTTCAAATCTGTCTGAACATGAAAAGAGCCATTTAGCACATTGTAGACATTGCAATTTTATATTCAATGAAAATGAACAAAACAAAAATTATTAAAAAGCACCGGATAAATTAGTCCACCCCTGATTGTTGAATTCTTCTAAAAGTTTATTAAAAAACAGACTGGAGCAATATTCATTTAGTATTATTTATTATATTCATTAATATTTTGTATAAGCTTTCATTTTATAGATGTATGTATGAAATGGCATGACAACAGAATTTCCATTTTTGAGCGAACTGTCCCTTTAAGAGAGGCAAGGTGGAAAGAAAAGCGGCAGACGGCAACAAGGACACCAAAGACATACAAGTACGAGTAGAGAGGGTGGGAGATTTCATCATGTAATAGGATCAAATTCATTAGACCTTTTATTTTATCTAGACACAATCATAGAGAGCGGCTGGCAATTAACTGTCTTATTATACCCTATTAATTAAAAAGAGATATCTTATAGGGACATCTCATTGCGTTTTTTCAGTAAACCTTATTTGTAAGTCACGGTTCGTACAAACACAGAGATAAAGCACAAAAAGTGCGTAACGAGAAAGGGGAACGCATGTTAAAGGTTCCACAAGAGTGCACAGATTTATCAAAGAAACACGAGTAGTTACACCCACTGCGCGACTCGCGTTAATTGCTAACTTTTTTCCCTAGTGATACATATCTTGTTTGACCTCAGATAGCAGATGCTCAACTATTACGTATGCCTTTTTTGTTTAAGCCTGGGATTTTATTTAACTTTCCGGAGGAATGTTTTTTTTGATCTTGTCTTTCAGGTGTGCTGTGTGGGTTTGCCTTTCACACATGATTGATGGTTGAATTTAAACTGCTGATGCCCACCTGAGGACATTGGCTCCTCTCATAATGCGATTCCCCTGAAGTGTAAAGCGTCTCTATTCAGGCACACTGCAATTCCGGCACTGTCTGCTGATTCTTTGGGCAAGTCTGGCAAATATTAGTCTGTAATTATGTGCAAAAGACAATAAGCTACAGTGTAAGCATTGAAATTTGAACACACACACACACACGTACACACATTAGACTTTGTGTGCCTTTCAACTCTGAAACTTTAAATTGCACTAATAAGTATTAGGTTTTTAAAATTAGTGGCCACAGAAGCCATTACGCAAGTGAAAATGAGATAAAAAACCAACCTGCATTCAAATTAATGTAGCATATAATGTCGGTATATTGCACACTGCCTCATAACAGCAAGATACACAGACGAGCAAAGACTGCCTGCTAGCGTATTGTCATTCTCTGTGAAAGCTGTACAAAAACACCAATCAAAAAAGTGTCAAGTTCAGCCAATGACAGTAAAGTGCGTGTTATGCAAAACGTACAAATAATTGAAAGTTCTATGCATGAAAGCCCACAACATCCATTCTTCTCTGCATGCTGAGTGAAGCTATATATCAAAGGAGTTATAGAAATAAGAAAATGTCGAGCAAAAAACAAAATAAAAATAAATTCACCTGGTGCAAAGGGACTCTGGAATACAAACCGGATTCCAAAAAAGTTGGGACACTAAACAAATTGTGAATAAAAACTGAATGCAATGATGTGGAGATG
>JAUYWG010000045.1:8471201-8488137 GCA_034779775.1 Enteromius afrohamiltoni
GAAGTTTAGGCTTACAATCAGTGTTTGGTGCTTGTACATCAGTGTCAGTCATCTATCATTTCCTCTGATTTTAGGCTATACTCATGGGTAGGGTTAGGTTTAGGTATAGAGATATGGTCAAAATTAAAATTTTGGAATAAAATGTTGTTCTTGGTTCAACAAAATATGCTAACCCAGGAACACGCCTAACTCAGCAAAATCAGGACGTGCGGAAAGGGAGTGTTATGAAACACAGCCTCTCTACATTATAGTGAATACCATTTTGGTTAGGGTTTTTTTGTTTTTTGTTCCAAGTGTCTAGTTTTTCCAGTTGGTTTTCTCATAAGTAAAAATCTTATTTAGCAAGAAAGAACATTTTGCCTCTCACAGAGACCCTATTTCTCTTTATTTTCACGTCAGCCACTCTCTCACTGTGACAAGTGAGTGATACGGTTATCTGAACAAACCCCAACAGCGACGTGTCAGACAGCCACGACACGCAACAAACACGGAAAAGTGGCTGATGAGAAAAAAACTGAGACGTGAGCACTTTATAGTTTTGACATGAAATCTTAAGAAGTTTATAGCCCAAAACTGAGGCAATTATTTTTATCATATGTGACTGTGCACCACGAAAATGAGTCTGGAATTATGTAAATAAAATGCAGATTAAAAAATAACAATCAGACATGATAAGTGCATGAATTATTGCCCTGTACGCTAATGGATTCTGTTTGCAAGCCTCTCTATGTACTCTGCCTGTATTTATCTACGGAGATGTGTGTTTAATTGCTTTAGCCGCTAGCGAGAGTTAGCAGGCACATAAATAGACATGTGCAAAAGCTAATGGAAACGTCATATTAGCTGAATAATTACTTCATAAACAAAACAGCCCCCATCTAGTCATAGGATCACTGAACCACCACTGGCCTAAATTTCAGTAGACTGTTGTATTAACTCTGGTCTAATATAAACACTCTTTACAGGATTTAAACTGATAGATCTTCGCCCGAGCACAAAAACTGGACTCTCAAACAGACAAGCCAGGAAAAAACCCTTCGAGCAGAAGAAAATCCAACCAGAGAAAGATCCTTACATCAATAGGTCAAGGAACACTGCGGTATAAATACACCATTATGGCACATCATATCTGATTCTGCAGGATTAATCTGACAGATAAGGATGCCGCTAATATTCACTCTCAGTAACTTAAGATTTTAAAAGCTTGTGTGGAGTCGACACCACGCTAGGCACTCAGATGGGACTAATCTACATCAGCGTGGTAAATGAGGACTTTAGCCTTGGTTAATACGATGAAGATGAGGAAAAAGAATCAAGCGTGGGTTACAGTGACTGAGTGGATCTTTCATCTAAATGATGGCTAGTTCAACCTTCACTCGATGCCTCAGGAAACGTATAGCGAATTTTTGCACTCCGAGGTACAGAGTGGCCGTGGAGCGGACACTCCTCAGCCCAGATCTCTTATTGTTTTAACAACCCAACCCTTGCCAATTCCTAGGCATTTTGGGGCCCATTTTCTGCCCGACGCACAGGCCAAGTCAGACGCATAAAACGAGGCGACACTAGGAATGGATTTGTGAACATGACTCATCGCGCTACGAGTGAGCGATGTCACCGCTCTTCTGCCGTGACATTCTAACACGGACAGTTGTGTACTCGCCGTAGCGCAGATGAAGTGGTCATTTTTGTTCAATTTTGAACTGACCCCCTCAACAGACAAATGAGAAAAAGATTGAGTGAGCAATGGGGGAAAAAAGGACGATAAGTGGCTGTGGGCTCCCCGGAGCAGAAGGGTAGGAGGCGTCTGACAAACAGAGCATTTATGAACCTCTGTGTCCTCAAGAGAGACCACCTAAATGCAAAGTTATACAACGGATCGGTCAATGGCTCATTTAAGACCGGGCCTTTCACAGGAGATAATGTTGTTTTTGTCCATGTCGCCTCTGTTGTTCAGGTAAAGATCTGAGGCGACTCGCATCGACACTGTAGGAACAGACCAATGGTGCTCTTTTATTCTCCGTCCAATAGCTGACCTACGCAAACACATGTATTCGGCATCTGACCATTACTGCTAAATGCAAAATGTTTATTTGTAAAATAGCCTTGGCTAGGAGCCCTTAGAGAGGCTGTGAATAAAAGAAACAACGTGCCGCTTCTCCGATTTTGCCATGACTCACTCTCTCAAAAGAACGGAGGAAATGTAATTGAGACTGTCAGATCATCAGTCCCTGAGAAATACGATTCAGAGAGAGAGTTGCATTAAAGAGTTTTGTTTTTTCCCTCACTTTAACTTTTTGTTGCCCTTTTGCTTTTTGATATACATACAGGAGGGAAGAGGCTTGGGGAAGAAAAGGAGAGAAGAGAATAACAAAATACAAAGGAGCAAAGGAAGAGGAGAGCGCAGAGATGACACCGGGAAAGATGAAAGAAGATGCAGTAATGCTAGAAATCGAAAGTGGGAATGAAAGAGGCAGGAAACCCAGCAGAGATTCTGATAGTGATTTTTTAATTAACACAGCCTCGTTCAGCTGAGAGACTGATCCAGCTCTGCTCTCTCCAGCCCCATATTCAGAACACGGCGCTCCTGCACAGCATGGGATGAGAAACAGAAAGAGGAAGTGACAAAAATGACAACTTGTGAGTAAAGAAGTGAAGAGCAAAGAAAAGATGATCAAGTTGATATCAACAAAGAGAGAGTCAAAAACACATGCTACTCATAGTTACTGATCCCTTTGCTCGAAAGTTCTTCATGTAAATGCAACACACCTGAATCAAATATCTTAAGTAAACATAAGTATTTAAATTAAACTCATTGAAGCAAATAACATACACTTCTTCAAAATGAAGGCTGGTAAAGCAAAAATGACAACGTGATGATTACAGTGCAACATTACATACTGTAAGGCAATAAACAATAAAAGAATGCATCAAAAAGATATTTATTTTTATATACTGTATGTATATATCCTTATTTCTCTTTTTTGATTTTGGAGTGAAATGTTTTGGGCACAGCAGCTGTAAAGGTTACAGTGTATTGTCCTCTCATATACGCTGGGTCTAGTAGCCTCTACATGAAGCAATGCATCAGCCACTTTATTTACATTTACATTTGTGCATTTGGCAAATGCTTTTATCCAAAGTGACAGTGCATACATTTTTATTATGAATTCCCTAAGAATTGATCTTATTACCATATTCTACTGTTTTAGCTGCAGGCACTTTAGCAAAGCTATCTAAAATGGTATGCTACATACATATAAAAAAAAAAATCTAATTTAATCACCAGATCACAATGTGTAGAATTACAAGACTACAAACAGCAAAATTGCATTAATTAAAAGTATATTCTGTTAAAAGCTGCTGTGGATTTCTTTGCTACAACTACTGTACAACTTTGCATTTGATGCAATGCCAATGTTCTCCAAATCTTTTTAGATAAAGAACTCACTTACATCTGAGATGGCCTGAGGGTGATTTTTTAACAAATACTAATTTTGGGTGCACTTTCAGTCAAACAATTCAGTTGCTCAACGTGGAATGTGGAAAAGCTCTATCCTATCCCTCCACCTCTCAGACTGCTAGTTTCTCTCTCTCTCTCTCCCTGTGTCTTTCTATTAAATCAAGCACCAAAAACATTACATTAATTGCACTTTATTTAGATGCGCTGGTACATTCCATTAAGAAATAAATTTGTTTTTAGATCTTAGGGGGCACTGAAATTTGTGCGGTGCTTGAATTAAACATCCCAATGTATTAGTGAAAAAATGCATTACAGATAATAACAAACTTCATTGCGGGACGTTTGAGATAAAGAGAAGTCAAAGAGAAAGAATGAGCCTGTCGTGCTGAAAGGCTGTTAAATCAAAATATGGCTAGGCTACATCAAGTATAATTTAGTTCACTCTTGGCCTCCGTTCTCTTCTTTTCCCAGAATAATATTGTGTCGAGAAAATAGGTAAGTGTAATTTGACCTCTCATTTCAAAAGGCTGCCCTAATCATTTTGCCATCTTTCAGCTTTTCGATTATCTATCTTAAAAAAAGATTTTTTTTGATCTGAGAACTACTTTGCAGGTTGTCAAACCCATTTGGTCATCTGATTTATTGTCTGCATATATACATCATTGAGAATTTTCTGTCGGGCAACAGAGTGGACAGCCCTGATTTGTATGTCTGTTTCCATAAAGAGCAGCACTGCCACTTTAGGTTGAGTCTTATACCGTTATCGTGACAGTTTAGACATCAACAGCCCATCTCTTCTAGAGTTTACAGGGAAGATACAACAGCTCTGTGAAAATGCTTGATTAACCTTGTATCAGCGTTGACCTCGTCAGTATGACAGCACACAGATTAGACCGATGGTGAAAGCAGTGCCAGCTGAACTCATCCAATCTCATAGACAGCGCTAGAAACAAAGGTAGGCAAAATAAATAAATTAATAAATCAACATGCAATTGGGAGAATTGCCTGAGAAGGCCAGTGAGGAGAAGGGAGAGATGAGACGAGGCAAGATGACAGCAAAGCTTGCACTCCTCAACCACTTGTTTCACATGACCCAGTCCAGCTTCATTTCCTGTTTATGATAGACATGTCAATCAATCAACTTCTACTGGATGACACAGAAGTGGAAGTGAAGTAAACACAGAATAATTTAGATAAATCACATCTAAAATACTGTATAGAAATATGGTCAGTGCATATGGATAATCATTTTTGTATTATTAATTATAATAAAATGAATGAAGGAACAAAAAAACACATCAGTCCTATTAGTGAATAAAGGTTAGCTATAAATGAGGAAAGAAAGTACATTTTTTCACATAAAATACTAGCTGTGAATTAATGTATACCAATGTAATGTGAAAAATGTATACCAGTAAGCTTTTGTTACAGAAGATATTTTAATTCAATAATTTGAATAAATAAAATGCTGAAAATATTTGAGAAGAACAATACGCATGACAGATCAAATAAAATAATAAAAAATAAAATAAAGTTTCACTGCCTTTAAATAATCTGAATTTTTAACCCTCTTTTGAGCAATTTATGAAAATGTGCACGAGACTTCAAATTTCTGTTCATATTTAAAATGCAGTATCAAACGTTCACATCTTCCACACAGTAATTTAGCTTACCCATTGACAGGATCCCGAAAGTAATAATCCCGTGGCCCTAGATGCTTTCCTATAATTTCAGCAGAAACCCTGAAATGTAATTATGACCATAAGTTTTACCACCATCTCATATCTCTTTCACTAGAGAACCACAAAACTTCTACATGACCAGCTGCCTACCCAACCCAAACCTTCCAGAATTCACTGCAAGTATTTGAAAGTGCAAGGTTATAAACCTTTACCCTGTAAACAGCCATCCCAATCCAACAAAGCGTTCATCGTTCTTTCCTTGTCATGCACTATTCATATAAGTGTGACTATTACCAAGAAATGCTTTTTCAAATCTCTGTCACATTTGTATTCCTGTGATCTCAGGCCCACTTTAAAGGATTGAGAAGCAGAGCGCATGCATGTGCAATAGAATGAGCGAGAGACAGAATTTGTATGTAAGGAGAGCCATGATTATAGTTCCACTTCCCCTAAAACATCTCAAGATTGCCTCAACCCACAGCCTCTTCTGCTGATTGGATTGTAGCCAGAGACCTGTATGTGAGTGTATATGTGTCAGTGTGTGTGATATGGTAATGATGACCACAACCACTCTTCGTCCGAGACCCATCAGCAGAGCCAGCCATCATCTGAGGAGGCGGAGCAGGTGTCGTGTGTCTCCAATCTCCCTGTGCTCTTAAATCATAAACTGTGTCGTATTTTCAAACATTTTCCTTCCTGTATGAGAAAACCACATATTATCCAGAAGGCACTGCATGTTTGCATTACCGTTAACATTTACATTTGAGATAAAAGACTGTATTATTTTACATGTTTCATCTGTAATCCTACAATAGATCTCTTAAGCGCAAAGTGTAGCATTCACGATACTTAGCGGCATGATAAATAATATAGAAGAAAAATATTAAATATATATACATATATATATATATATATATATATACACAGTATATATTTGTGTGTGTGTGTGTCTGATTCTTTTGTAATAC
The DNA here is from genome assembly GCA_034779775.1 of Enteromius afrohamiltoni. Lineage (NCBI taxonomy): Eukaryota > Metazoa > Chordata > Actinopteri > Cypriniformes > Cyprinidae > Enteromius > Enteromius afrohamiltoni. The sequence goes on from JAUYWG010000045.1 coordinate 8,477,312, forward strand.
ATGAAAAATACTAATTTCAATTATAGATAGATAGATTGTACATGTTTTTATACCAATGCAATTTAACACACAAAAATGTTTAAATAAATAATATGATATAGATAAGTCAAATAAATTAATACGAAAATTATTGTTAGAGCATGGTATTACAAATTGCATGGTAAAGCAACATGTTTTGTGTTTAATGTGTTGGCGGAGCTGAAGATCACTTCAGATACATTTCAGTGTACAATACATATTGGTAAAAATTATTGTTACTACTTGTGTAATAAGTGTAATAAAATGGTTTTTTTCTTTTGAAAGAAACAAATTGAATTTAAAAAATGCAAATAACAAAAAAAAGCTAACAAAATTAATGTAGGAATTAGTTGAATCTGTGGAATATGATTAATTATGAAGCTATGAAAGTATAATTAATCATCAGACAGCAGTTGTTTCAAAATGTTTTCTTAGGCTTTGAGGCTCACTGGATAGAATCCAAAACATTTTCCCTTTGTTATTTTTTAAAGTTTTGTTGAACACTTATTTTTCCAGATGATATGTCTCACTATGCTCAGACCACCGTATAATGACACGTTATTCCCTTTTTATTTTTAAATGCACCCGGTGGATGGCTGTTTGTACAGCGATATTTGGTTAATAACCGCTAGAAGCTTTTATGTGTGTGAAAGATTGCTTAGATGTAACCACATAATTGCACTGTCAGGCTTGAACAAATTCTTTTTAATTAAATAAATGTTTAACTCCAGTTCAACCCCTGGACTGCAAGTAAAATAACCTCAAATATGTGACGGCAGGCTCAGAGATAAAGCATATAATACAGTGAGGGAGATAATGCCTGGATCCTTGCTTGCATACTTCTAGCAAAAAAAAAAAAAAATATATATATATATATATATACACTGTATTACATATACTACACACGCACATAGTTGAATTAGTAACACATACTTGCAGTGAAACAGCATGAGCCAGTACACAGATAGACACAAGCAAGCAGGCCCATTCCCAAAGCATGTTTAATAAATTACGAATGTTAACTGAAGCTGTCCCGACCCTGCACTTAATAAACTTCCCTTCACTTGGCCTGTAAAAGAGATCTATGTGCTTGCATTATATGTATGATTACTTTTGAAAACCAATGGTTCCAAAGACCGTACACATCTTAATCAGCAAAAATCCCTCTGCTAGCAAAGATCTGAAGTGTAGCCAATACACACTGATAAAATCCCTCTTTGTGCTAAATTTAGCTAAATTAACACACATTTCAAGGGGGAAAACATCTGTTTTTATTCATGGTAGTTTCCTACACTACATATAAACAAATAGTTTGTCCAAAACAAGACATTTACACATACTCTCACTCAAGTTGCTCCAAAATGATAAGGCAAACTGTTGAACACTCTGTTGAAGTAGATATTTTGAACACTGTGCTGGTCTTTTAAGGCATTCAAGCCTTAAAAAAGGATGTAAAAACACCAAGCATCAAGTCTTATTATAGCTTATCGTATTAGCATTCATTTCTGCCGTGGCTAGAGCCACATAAATCTCTCAGATTTACGAATGAATCTTCCAGAACGGTTTTGTGAACAGACCAAAAAGTTCATTTAAAAAAAATTATTTAAACATTATGATTCGTTCACAAAGGAGACTATAGTTCTCTCAGGAACTCCAACCAGACTGAAATAGGACAGATGTAAATCATTTTAACGAATAAAAACGTAATATTAGGTTAAGTTTTTGCACAAAACGTTATTGTACTAAATATTGAAAGCTTGCCCATTGCAACTGCAAGAAAAAGAACACATTAAAGAAAATCAGTCACAAGGGTTTAGAGCAACATAAAGGTGTGTAAACAATGAACAGATGTATCAGGTTTAGTTCAGGCCTAATCAGGTTTGTAAATTGAGTGCATATTAACTGTCTCATTTGGTTCAGGTCTAAAGTTGACCTTCCCTGCTAAACTTAATCTTACCCTAATCTGCAGGACCCATGGTTCCTCTTTTTCCATTTTCCATTCGCTGTGTCAATATGGAGTGCAGATCTGTGTTAAATAAGCTGATTAGCTCTCTTTTCTCTGCAAGAAAGACCTGCAGGAAAAAGCAATCAAAGGGAATCAAATATCATCGCACATCGTCTGAATTTTTAACCCATGCTCAATTTCTGTGACCTAATTAAAATCAAACAAGTGCTAACTGGAGTGTTAGATACAGTAGTTCAGAACCATTACTGATTAAATGGAAGTGCGGAACTCTGCCTAACGCTCTCTGGTTTAAACATATTTCTCTTTCCAGCAGTGGGATTTGCTGATGTTGTTGCGTACTGTGAGGGGTCATTCAGTCTGACCCCTACTAAACCTTGCTTAACATGATTACAGATGAGATGTGTGAAGTAAGCTCTCCTGGGGTTACAGACAACAGTTGAACAGAGTCCCACAGGAGCCGTGTTTACTGTACGAAGGCCACCAAGAGGTTCCTGCTCCCATTTCAGGCAGAAACACACCGACCTTGGGGATGTTTTTCACACACACGCGTAGACACAGGAGTTTTTGATCCCGCAGAGAACCGGTGGAAGTTAATGTAGCAGGTGTGAAGATGATTGGTGAATGTTTATATCATCAGGACATGTAAATAACATTGTAAAGCACTATTTAGATAGCAGGTTTTTTTGTCCTGGTTCAGTTCATTTAACAGTATCGCTGTAATTACGGTGTTGTTTGGATATGAAAAAAAATAAATAAATACAAAAATTTCTAAAAAAAAGTATCTTATGCTTTTCAGGCTGCATTTATTTGATTTATGGGCAACACTTTAGAATATCAAACACTTCAAAGTCACTATTAACTATAACTTGTCCCTCAGTAAAGTCTAAATCTGCTGCTTAATAATAATTAGTAAGGTAGTTGTTAAGTTTAGATATTGGGTAGGATAAAGGACGTAGAATAAGGTCATGTAGAATGAGGCATTGATGTGAAATTACTGAAATTATTATTAGTAAATGGCTACTATTCTAGTGAAATGCATGCTAATAAAAAACTAGTTAAGAGACCCTAAAATAAAGTCTTACTGATGTATGTACTTTATTAATGTAAAGGAATAAAAGCTGAATTTTGGATCAAAGCTGAATTTAAAAATATCTCTTTTTTTAAACTTGATAAATGTCTTTACTCTTAATTATTTTAACTCAATGACCTCAAAATATTTCTGCAGTACTTTAATCATCAACATTACCTGGAAAACTACAAGACATTTTTGCTTCCGTTCTGGTATTGAATGAGGGTCAAAAGTAGAAAAGTTGTGGTAAAATATTATGATTAGATTTCTCAGAGGACACCGTCTAGCCAACGCACAGTAGATAATTAGCTCCTTTTTTTTTTACAGAGGAAAAACACAGACATGTTTGATTTAGAGTGGACTGAAATAAAGTACATCTGACAAACACTAATTTACTTGATTTCTGTCTGAATCAAGTGTGATCTACAACATTATTAGTATAAACTGAAAGTTATGAAACATCTCATCTAAACTAGTGAACTTGAAATGTACTTACTACTGACTCACAAAGAGCTCTTGCTGCTGGTAAATTTGTATCACTTTTCTATTAAAGTGCCCTTCAATCATATCATCTATAACACTGTTGTAGTGCTAGCTCAAATTTCTCAAAAGCTACTCAAGTGTTTTACAATTTAATGCCCTTACACATATAAAGCTTATTTCAACTTGCATTATCTTTTCCCCACTGACCTATCAGTAAGTCTGTTATCTGTTAGCCATTTGATATGTAAGACAATAAAAAAAAAAATAATAATAATAATAATAATACAGCCCAAGACGTTTATAAGCTGTATACACACATATAAAACCAATTATTTTAAAAATAACATTAATTACGGACAATTACTGACATTATTTTTTAATTTTACAGACATTTCTAAAACACAATTTAGGTACAGGTTAAACACCTGTTTAAGAAAAAACCTACATTCTTTACATTTTTATCGTTGCCCCATATAATCAGGTGCATAACTGTTAACATATCACATTTACAATTATAATTTCATAATTTTTTCATAAAGTTCCAGCAGTTTGCCCAGCCTGATCTTCAGCAAACTGCACTTCCCCAGAGTGTCAGTCTCATCCGCCGGTCTCTTGACTCCCTCAAGTCAAGATATTACTATCTAATCAAACCCCCCCCCCGGTGTGTGTCTGTGTGTCATTAATTCATTAACAACGCCTGGTTATGCTCTATGGAACACAAACCCTCCCACAAACACACCAAAGGCTGATTCCTCTGCAGGAACAGCTGTGTCTTTAAACTCAGAGACATACACTCACACACCTGTGCCCCAACACACCTGCACACCGAATTCACGTTTGATACCAAGTCACACACGTTTCTCACTGGAAAGCTGCCTGGAGCAGTGTGTGGGATGACACTCTTTCACCTAGTTCTTGCGGTCTTGTCAGGTTAAAAGGCATGTGAAAACTGTCACTGAGTTATTAGGCTGTTATACAGTTAGAGAAATAGATTTTACTGCTGAATCAACCACTAGAATTAGGTATATTCCATTTGTCATTTGTCCAAAAATCTCCTTTTTGGTGCGCATAACACCTACATGTGAAGTCAAAATGTTATACCACATTGCTCATACTATTTCTGAAGTATGTACAGTATCCACATACTGTACATAACAGAATACTACTACTCTTCTTTTTTTTTCTCTCAAAATTGAACAGTATTCCCTTAATGCAATGCACCCAATTTGATCTCAGATTCAAGTGATGGATGAACAAATATCAACCTTTATTGTCTAATTTTATTTTGATATAAACTGTTTGATCACAGACAGATTTGTGCTGAATCATTTCAGTGTTAATCATTTGTAATATTTATATTAACATTGAAAGATTTGGGGTTGTTAGGACTTTTTAAATGATTTTAATTGAAGGCAGCATTAATTTGATTAAGTTAAACAGTGCTATTGTGAAATATTGTTGCAATTTAAAATAACTTAAAATAACTAAAAAGTTATTTTTAACTAAAAAGAATCATATTTATTTGACATATATATATATATATATATATATATATACATTTTCTACCTTTCATTTCTGGTGCAATACTGCTACAGGTCTGTAGGGCAGTGCTCTATGAAGGACAACGAAGAGCTGGGACATTAATATGTATTCCTTTCTCATGCAGCTCACTAAAGCACCTCAGGAAAACATTCCTTTTAAAAACAAACAGAATCCAGCGGATCAATTGCTGTGTGTGTGAGTCCATCTGTACATTTTGGGAGAGGGAGAGCTTAGCTCAGTTTGACGTCTGCCTTGAAAATGGATTAACATGAACATCTCTGTACCTCACCGCAGCTGTGTTCACAACACAGCCCCCCGCTCTCGTTCCTTCTCTTTCTCTCTCTCTCTCTCTCTCTCTCTATCCACACTGCTGTCCAAGCTGCCTGCCAACAGAGCTCCGCGCAGTGTGACACTGGCACTGGACTCATTTGCAGGATTATCTATAGTGGACAGGCACGCACACACACATTTTCTCGCTCTCTCCCTCTCCGGATACACGCACATACATACACTCCTGTTGATTAGATGAGTGTGTTAGTTTATTAATACACAGTGATGTGTAGAGGTGGAGAGAAGAGGGGGGCGACAGACGAAGGGGGTGGGGGGCAGGCAGTAAAAGAGGTTTCTAGGGCAACAAATGTTTAGCATTTATCGCCTTTATCAGGAAATTGAGAATCTCTGAACGCTTGTGTTTGTTTGAGAGCGTGTGTTCAGAATTTAAACCAGCACAGGAGACAAGAAACAGACTGTAGAAAATACATTTAAACGTTTAGAGACCGTCTCGGAAACAATGGATGTGGAAGAATACAATCAAAAAGGAATAGGAAGGTCATGACTACAATTGACACTTTCCACTGGACTCAAACTGAATTAATATGAACAGAACAAAAAGGCAGGAAAAACAGATGAAGCTGTTGCATTCTAGCCTAACCTTCTTAGGCATGGAATGTCACAAGTGGCTGATTTGAGACACTCTACATAGGCCTCAAATCCTCACGGTATACAAATAATGTTATTTATACAGAAACAAATTCAGAAAAGGTAAAGTGAGGAGGATGTGACGCTCATAACGTAAATATACATGACACACATATTTTGGGTTAAGTATCAAGTCAAGTTGGTTTAAGTTTTTTTCAATCAATACTCATTAGTACTAAATTATAAGCGTATGTGTGTTAACTTAAACACTTACACATTTGTGTTAAAACAAGCTACAATTGACAGTCTCACAACCAATTCATACCTATTAGTACAAGGTAGTAAAGCTAATTCATACAAATTCGTTCGACCTCACTCGTATGATATTGTACGATTTGTCTAAACCCCAGTGACGGGTAGGTTTAGGTGTAGGTAATTCGTACAAAATTCATATGAACTGGCAACTTGTAAAATACGTACCATTTAGCATAATCATATGAATTCGAGTGAGGCTGTACGAATTAGCCACCTTGTAAAATATGTATGAATTGCCGTGAGACAGGGTTGGCTCATCTCAGTTTAAATAATGATTTTGTGTCCTTAAATTCTTATGACTTCTGTAGCTTGGCAAGACCAATTTCCATAAGAACTCAAAGTCTTATTATACCAAATTCCTAGCAATGCATTCTGGGATCACCTACTCTGTGAAGGTTGCTAGCTGTATTTTTGGCTAAAATAAGTTATTATTAAGTTGCCTACCTTTTGGAACAGTTTTTGAGCCGTGACACACACATTCTGCCCATAAAATGGTTCCTCCTGGAACAGAGCATGCAGAAAAGCTTTTACATTGCATCGTCGTCAACTGCAGATGCCTAATTAATGCAAAGCAGAACTCCTCCATCCTACTTCCCTTTATTCTTCTCCTCCCTCTCTGAAGCTCCATGTCACATTTCCGCATTTGCTGTAAAGGAACGTCAAGTGCCAACTAGATAAGAAAGCAACACAATTATGAATATATTTGCATCCTATCTTTAATTAGGACTTCTGTGATTCTACTTGCTAACCTATTTCACAGTGACACATTTGGAAGTTCAATCAATTTGAGTAAGCGTGAAAGTAAGTTGGTGATGGAAGCTGGGGGATGGAGCAATCAGATGCTTGAGAAATCATTTCAGATGCAGTGCTGCATAGCATCGCTCGCTGTTGAGTTTTGCATGGTCCGATGAAGTCATGGAGCAAAGGCAGACAAGTGAAGGAGACGCAGCTGACCGGCCCATCTGTGATTCCAGAAAATATTTCAGAAGACACCCATGTGCCTTGAATCCTTAAAATAGGTGCATGTGCCGTGCATGTTTAAAAGATACAGGTGTGTCTTGCATGTTAAAAAGGTGGCTTGTGGGTCCTGCATCTTAAAAAGGCCTGTGTGCTCTATCAAAAGTCTTCTTTCAGGCTGGCCGGCATTGATAACGATACCCAGCTTTCATCAAAAGGACCTGGCAGCACAATATTAAATTTGAACTGGATTAAAGCAGAAGAAAGACTATAGCAGAGGTTATAAGCAGAGTTTTAGGTAGAGATTGAGCATTGAACCTTTAGGCTAGACTGTGCTCAATAATTATACTGTGATATTCATGTATTATTCATAAGAGTTTACATTAAGCATGCATTAAATTCAATTAAAATTAAATTTAGAACTGAAATATGACTACTTTAAACAAGTAAATTAAATGTATGTCTGTGTGTGTGTGTGTGTGTATACAGTATATATATATAATTAGTGCTGTCAAACAATTAATCGATTAATTACATACAAATGTTTATTATATATGTATATAAATACAAACATGTATATATATATATATATATTGTTATATATACTGTTGCTTTATCGTTACAGAAAAGAAAAAATATATATATATTTAAATAGAAAACTGTTATTTTAAATAGCAATAATATTTTTGCAGGTTTTTTTTTATTTTTTTTTTTTTACGAAATATTGATTTTTTTTTACTTTAACAATTCTTACTTTTTTTTTTTTTTTTTCTCAATGGTAGTGTAAAAAAAAAAAAAAACCTAAAATTGAAAATGCAATGATTTCCAGACCTGTCAACAAAACCCTATAGTGAAATGTAGATGTTAATGCTTCATGAATTATACAGAATATTTGTAAAAATTAAGTAATCTAAATAAGGCTGAGTAATGTCATCATAACCAAGAGATGTACAGATCAAGGCAAACATATGACGCACTGCGAAGGAAATCTGAAATTACCATTTCCTCTATGGGAGACCACATAGAGTCAAGGAGGCCTGACAATAGAACGGCAAGCAGACAACAGGAAGCTAATGCTGTCGACATCCTTCCCCATCAATAAACTCCTATTGTAAGGTCCAGTCTGGCTGTAAACAAGGTCATAGGTCACTTTGCAAAGAGGATTGATGCATCCTTTGAGATCATTCTTTGAAGTTCAAGCTATTTATACATCAGCCGTTAGGTGTGGCAACATAAAGAAAGGAAAACCCAGTTTTGGAGAAATCTTTGAGGAAGGAGTTGGGTTGTTCTGTATGAAATGTACTTGCATAATTCATGACGCTATCGATCTGAGACAATTCACTTTGAGGAGCGCAGTTCACCGAATGCAACTTCCCAGTTCATTTCAGATCTGAGTTGGCCTCAAAATAACCTATTGATTTTTGATGGGGGATAACGGTTACGGCCAAATGAACCCCTTTCAGCAACGTCTTTTGGACTTCCAGCCAAAGATATATGAAATGCAGAGGACATCCAAAAACAATCAGCACAGAGAGACAGACACCCTGGGGTAAACTGGCAAACTTATAATGTGCTCATATTGCATTGAACATTCATCTGTCTCCCTGTTGGATGTTTCTGAGAAAGGCCTGCCTGGACACCTTGACCTACACTGAAGGGTAAAACAAGTAAATATGCAACCCAAGGAGCTCAGATTTATATTTCAGGTAGCCAGTTAGTATCAGAGTCTTGACCTTGTGGTCTTGGTCTGAAAGACCTGGATCTTGTTTTATGTTCTCAGTCATTTTTCTAACATAAGGTGACAATTACCTCAGCCACAGGTTGACAGTATATTACAGAGAATCCTTGTATGCAATATATACAGCATTTTCTTGCAGTTTATTAAAATGGACAGCCTGGTTCTTGGATCGATACTGTAGGTCTTGGTATGGGTCTGAGCCTTGAGGTAAGGTCATGGTCTGAACCTTGGCTCAAGGGAACTAGTGTTGGTCTGAGTAACGTAGACTTGAGTTACCTGAACTGTGGTAGTTGTTTTACTAGATATATACCGCCGCAGGCTTACTTTAAGTGCGCAGGCTCCAAAAAGCTCCAAAAAGCCATGGTGCTGTGTGGGCGATGTGTAAACTTATCCCGCCTTCCTCATTTCTGCCTCCATTTCATGCCTATAATAAAACATTAAATATCATTAAACAAAATACGTTACCCTGACTAACGTCATTTAATGATCTCTTTCTCCTCTTTCCATCATTTTGTACTTTTTTGCTTCTGTAGCTATGAATTAAAAGAACTTTAATAAAATAATTGTATGAATATTCAATAACAGAACATTAAGAATATAATTATGCATCAAAAAAAGAAATGAAAAGAATACCAATAAAATATTATCTATTCAAACATAGCAAAGTCAAAATTAGAAAATGCAAATTAGAGAATTGCTTCTAGACACATTATAAATGTTTAAAATTTATTGCTGAAACACTTTACAAAGACTGTGAATTGTGACTGAGACTAGCATTGAATTGTGAAGACGATCCCTGATTTTTTGAGTTCAGAATTTTTTTGGTGGGCTCTGAAATCATATTTCGAATATGCAATGGAACCACTGAGCATGGTCCGTTTTTTGCCATAGTGCTGTTTCTGCTGAAAATCTTTTTATGCATTGCTTCTACTGCAGTTATGAAAAAAATAGCCAGAAGAAAAATATAGCGAATGAACAGAAAGAAAATGAAATATAAATAAGAAATTAAAAGCAAGGTTAATATCCTATTCACAGCAACTACTTCTCTTAAATATCTTGAATGGTAAATACATGTGAGCATAAAGCATTACAACAAACTCAAGCTGTGAAGCGGTAAATCTATATGCTAATGCCGCAGATTCGATCAAGTTATTCTATTGTGCTGGAATAATGAATATTAGTGAGTACAAACAAGTTCTAGTTAGCATGTATTTAACAAGGCCACTGCCCTTCATCAGAGCCACTGTATATTTAAAGAGCTACGAAGAAATGTAACTTACATCAGCGCAACAAATCCTCTTTCACAGTAATCTCCCCTGAGTCTGCATATGCTTTCACACTTATCTGACCTTTGAAACACCACCGGGAGCAATTCACATCAGATGCACGGAGGACAGTAACTAACGGAAGGAATGCATGCAATGCCAGCATGAAAAATGCATTTCAAATCCATCTTACACCAGAAGCAACTTCTCCATTAGTGTCTGCCTGGTAATTTCCTCCAGAACGTGCCACTTCTTTTTATATTCCTCTTCCATTTCTGGCACCGATTGAAAAGTTGTACTGTCCTCCATCTGCCATACTGAATCTATTCCCAGCTAACAAATAAACGACCCCAGAACATCCCCTAAATAGCCTCAGAGAATGTCCCGTGGCCGTCTTCGTGTAGGGTTCTCTAGACGTCATGAGGACATCGCGAGTATGTTCACGGGACGTCCGGAGGATGCAACGTGGACGTTTGCGGGACGTACCACAAGCGTTAGCGGGATGCTCAGAAGGATGCAACAGGGACATTTGCGGGACATACTACCGACGTTCGC
>JAUYWG010000045.1:8507780-8552899 GCA_034779775.1 Enteromius afrohamiltoni
TGAATCTAAAATATATGAAAGTCTAATGTTTATCAGTACATTACAGAAAATAATGAACTTTATCACAATATGCATTTTTTTTTAAAAGAACCTGTAGTTGATTGAGAAATATGATTTTGTCAATACTTTACAGCATGCATGTGGCCAGTAAATAAAAGTTTTATAAAAATACTGAATGGATTATATATAGCACACATAGAACACTAGAACTAGAAAATGTCCTTCATCTTCTTTATATGATCTCAAAGTTTTGTTATAGGATTCACAAGCTTGCACTGGGCAAAAATAGTTAAATTTTCCCCGGAACGCAAACACATTTTGGATTGTTTGCCGTTTCCCTAATATGATAGTGAATAGTTAATATCTCTAGCTGTTAACAGCATCACGGATCAGGTAATGTGTAACTTAAATCCGTAGTCGAAGCATCAAAGCTCCTATCAAAGATTTGAGTCTTTGACTATTCATGGTCACCCCTACTTTTGACTTATGTAACCAATCACCAACACACATGCATTTCTTATACTATTAATTATATAAAATTATTATTCATTACAGGTGAGAGGTGCTCTCGAAAAGGTTCATTAAAGCTGAACGGCCACTGACCCCCTGCAACTCACAAATTTTCAAATAGACATTATCTTTATTAACAAGCTGCATATTTTGAAGTCTAAAAATCTACATTCTCTGCAAAAAAACTACATTCAGTGACACACTATAACTTAAAACTATATTATTTATAAAATGATATATTTGGCCATCCACCATGACTCTCGCTGTGAGAAATGCTGCAAGCGGAAAAATACAAACGGTGAAACAGTTGGAGTTGTGTTATCACTAGAATATCGCATGCATAAATTAAATAAAATCAGAGTTTTGGAAGTCATGTGGTTAAAACTGGAATTAATTGCATGCATTAACATGTTAATTTTAACAGTCATTGCAAATCAAGGCCTAACATTTTTGGAGGAACATGAATGCATGAATATTAATAAACAGTAGTAAAGAATTACCTTGTTTCAATGGCAGCTGTAGCAGGATAATGTGCAGTGCCACGTGCAGCAAATGGACCTGTGGAGGACAAAGTGCTTTTGAGTGAAGAGCCTTTCACAATGTGATTGGGGCTATTGCAGCAGACACTTACCTCTGTGTTTAGCTCGGCCTTTGCTAATCTTTATCTCTGTGGCCGGGAGGACTCTGCCACTCTCACTCACTGACACACAGCCATCAGCAGCGTCTTCCTTCTCATCCCGCCCGCCCCATTAACTGCTCTTCTGGCCCGTCCGGTTGACATGTGAGTGGGATTAGTATTCCTGAGCCATCGGAGTTTCACAGCAGTCAGACAAAGACTGCGGCACTGTGCGTGTTGCTCCTGGGTTTGAGAAGCAAGAGGCCATAGGTCTGTACAAACACTGATAAACACACTGACGACATGTAACCGAGAGAGAGAGCAAGAGAAACACAATGGTTGGCAGTTCAAAGCACATAAACTGTGGAGAACAAATAAATACAGAAGAAAGGCAAGAAAAAGTGATCGCAAGTAAATGACAGATGAAAAAAAAACAAACAAACAAAAATAAAAATAAAACACATAACCCTCCTGACGGCCACCGCTTAAAATGACTGCTGAGCACATTACTTTATATATTCCTTTTGTCTCTATGAAGAAAGACGACAACATAAAACCATTTGACTTCACCAACCAGTATAAAATGCTCAGCATCTTCTAGAGATACGAGGCATGCAAATTACAGCAAATCCAGTGGCTAGATCTTCCTTGGTAGTGTTGGTTATACCAGCCTTATACACAAGTATTTTGGTGAACTGATCGAAATGGCCCAAATAGCAAATTAATGTGTACAAAATAAAGGTATAAGAGGTACAAAAGTTGGTAGTATGGGGCAGTATCTTTTCAAAAGGTACATGTTTGAACCTAAATGATTCATCTTGGTACCTTAAAGGAACATATTAGTACTTAAAGTGTACATATTTGAACCTAATAAGCACACAAGTGACAGCTTTTGTACCATTGTTTGTGGGAGTGTAGATAGAAAATGCTAAATGCTAAAACAACTTAAATATACAACTAATTCTACAATTGGGGGAAAAATAAATTTTAATTATATATATATATATATATACATATATATAAATAAATAGGAAAGTAAGATTAGCTTGCATTTATTTTATTAAATGTACTATTATTTTCTATAATTCACATAATATGTATGTTATATGTTTATCTTATAAATATTATTTTATATATAATGTAACTATTCTTATTAAATATTAAATATCTATGGTAATTTGATTTCATTGAAGCTATGCAAGTTAGTCAAATGTTGTCAAGTGGTGAGATATTTCCTTAAAACTATTAATAAATCTGCACATGGTAAAAGAAAATGTATAAGGACTTTATTAATTGTGGTTTGTGATGACCACAACATGTTTAATGTGGCTGGTGAGAGCATAAAAGCAATAAAGAAAATTCAATCAAATGGGGGAAAAATGCAAAATAAACAGTATACAAATACTTCTACCATTGTAAAATCTATGTGCATAGGAGGTAAAAAACAGGTGAGAACAGCTACATTAAAAAGTTAGCAAACAGATTGGTGTGCCGCCTGAAACTAATCAAGACCCAAGCTCCTCTTGTGGTCTAAATCAGAAAATCTGAGGTGCTGTTGACCTGCTGTGTATGTCCAGATCAACTGACACATCTGTGCTATCTGCTCTCTCCTCTGCTCCTATGAGATAGAGACACACAAATACATAAACATTGTATAAAGTCGGCCACCCCATCATCAAAAACAACCTCTATATCTCCAGCCAGAGGATGGATCCTGGCTACAGCACTGATTTCAGTTAAGATAAACACACACACACACACACACACATGGCAGTGTACATATTTCTGATACTTTTTCTGTTATTGCACCTTATATTATCTGGTAGTGTCGGTTCAGGAGGGATCTGATTCTTTCCACTCTTTCCTATCTGTGGGTTTAGTGATTTGTCCAAGATAGAAGTCTTTCAACTGCAAGCAAAAATAAACAAATAAATAAATACAAATCATGATTCACTTTATCCCCACAAGACCGGAGCACGCCATCACTACTACATCTGAGTGACAGTGTTTGCTCTATTTTTTTGCCCAAGTAACAGACAGAAAGTAATGTAAAGTCCTGAAAGTAGTTGGGACAAGTTCAACTGGTTCCTAAGGGTGTTTGGAGACGGACTTCTCTGAAACAGAAGTGTACAAAACGTGTTTCATCTGAATCTCTGTTCTTTAAAGAAATTCGAATGAATTTCAAAGATGCAATAGTCTTTAGAGTCACACAATCCATAGAAATCATTCTAATATTTGGATTCGCTGCTCGAGGATATTTTAGAAATGATCAATGTTTAAAACAGTCGTGCTGCTAAATACACAGTACTGCATATATTTTCTGGCTGCCATGACCGTGATGTCAAACAAATCACAGGTAAAGAATAAAACAAACATTAAAAGTGAATCTTGTAACTGTTCAATCATAATTTCACTGGATGGTGCCACATATAGATTTAACGTAGTCATTTTCAACAGAAATGAATAATATATATCTGTCAAATGGTAATAGATTATTTTAAATAAAGAACTGCTCATTCGCCTTTAAGCAAACCCATAATGAATTAAACAAAAAAATCTATATTGTAAGTCATAAATAATGGCGAGGATATTCAGCTTACATGCATACCATATAAATATTAATGCCACCTTATAAAAGTGATTTGATAAATTCATAGCAGGATAATAATCAACGCTCTTACACTCCCTGCAGCTCATTGCCATAGTCTACCATTTACCAAATGACCCAGTTCCTCAAATCTCTGTTGTACATATGTTTGCACATCTCTCGTTTCAACCTATTAAAACAGTCAGCCATAGTAAACAACATCATCTTCCCTTCCAGACTTCAATCTGAATGGTAAGTATGTGTTACATGTGTTTGCTCACTGAAGCTGAGGATGCCAGGGTTTGGGTGTTCCTGCAGCCTTTTGCGAGATGGAGAAGCATGCAGACTGCATGGCATCTCTGAACCTTTACTTTAGACAAATTTCAAGGCCAGCTGGGATGCGTCTGTTTCTGTCAGAGGAAATCATCTTATGTGAGTTTTGTATATGAATACATGTTTGAGTGTGTGTGTGTGTATGAGTCTACAGCTTGACTTCCACAGTAAGATGACAGCTCTAGATATGCTTGTCTGCCTCTACACATACATATAAAGCATGCCTAGCCTCAGGACAGGCTGACCATATGTACAGTAATGTCGCTCGACAAGATCTGTTAGTGCGCAGATAAGGGCGGTCTGCACTGCTCATTTGGGCTGAGAGAGTCGTAAACAACTCCTCTTCTTTCCTGAGAGAGCACATTCACATGCATGGGCTCCAGTATGGACTCACGCAGTGAGCTTGAATGGCATCAGAAGCAGAAAAACAAGTATATCATTAAGAGGTCCGTCCAAATGACGAACATAATGGAGAGGAAAGATGTGAGTTTGAGCAGCATTCTGCTTGTACTCTTTTTTTCAGTATGTAAACCGTGTGCATTATGCAAATTGTCTGTATGGAATATCTCTGGATGACATTCTACTCACATGCCAAAATGTGCAGTATAAAACAAACTTCCATTCCCATTATATATATACTGTGTGTTTATATATATGCACGTATGTATGCATGTCAGGGGTGGTGAACGTTGGTCCTGGAGAGCCACAGCCTGCAGAGTTCAGCTCTAACCATAATTAAAAGTCACTTGTCTGTAGCTTTCTAGTAGATCTTGATTAGCTTGTCTGTATGTGTGTTTGATTAGGGTTAGAGTAAAACTCTGCAGGGCTGAGGCTTTCCAGGACTGATGTTTTCCACCTCTGATATATATACTGTATATGGGGCCTGAATGCTTGAATCTGATTGGCTGGTGGATGTTAAGGTGTAATTTGAGTAATTTATAGCCCAAAACCCACAATAACACTGGCCTTAAAGATAAATATAGTAAAACAAAGCATAAAAGCAACATATGTCCATGTTTTTGACATACTTAAAAACTACACAACTTCCCACCAGCAAGATAATAACAACAGTGCTGTTCTTAAAGAAAATTGACTTGAAATTTCACTATAACTGAAGACATTGCTGTCGAACATTACTGAGAGACACACAAACTCACAGGTAATCACAGAGGTAATCTCTCTGTTTATAGATTCAGTTCACTCGAGTGTTCTTACATCAATTACAAATATTTGGCTTAAAACTATGATGTGAAGGTGAGACTGCCACTGGTACTCTCTCCAAAAACACAAGCGTGGGACACTCTATACTCATGAAGTGATGCTAATGAAATTCAATTTTGTATGAAGTTCCCTGTGACAAAACACTGGTGTTCATTGCAATTGCGAAGTTGTAAAAGATTTGTCAAGCCATTTTTACAGGGACAAAAAAACTTCTGAGTGACAGAATGACAATTAGTCACCATTGCCGCTCTGCTCAAAATAAAAGAACACTTGTAATACAAAACGACATAAAATTGTCAACGGCTCATGGAAGACACTTCCTCCCAAACTGGAGCAGCTTTGTTCTTTTCCTAGCACTGTTGGAATGAATCGTTCATTAGCCTGTGCTGAATACCACCCCCCATTAGCGCCTACTATATTAAGTTTGTTTTGACTTCCTTTTCTATTCGCACCAATCACTTGCTCCACATTTCCTGACAGCATTCATCCTCTCCGTGTCACCATCATCAACGTTGCAGAAAATTAGTGGCTTTTTATTAACTTCTCTGAGACAAAGGATTCTCTGAAAATGGGAATCTCGTGGAAATTAAAGTAACCAGCTCTTATCATTTCTTTTATTTCAGATGACTGGCTTAACAAAAGCAATGTGATTTTTTTTCTTTCTCAGGTGACCGATCTTCAGTATAGTTCATGCTTAAAAACACCATGGAGAATCTTCTCGCAACACAAATGGACCAGCGTTACATTATGATCAGGGACAGTCACATTAATTAAATCCACCATCATCTGTATTAGAATTCAAACACATTTTATTAAAAAAATAAACATTTGGCAGAAATGTTACAATGATCCTTAATCATTAAGTGGTACTGGCTTTAATGAGATTCTCTATGACCTTGTTCTTCATGCTTATTATCTTATTGTTTTTTTTTTTTAAATATCTGCCTGTCAAGTGGATTCATACAGAGCCTTTCATCATTATTAATGTAGATGGAGAAGAATATAGGGAATGCTGGGCTTCCCAACTGTTTTTGTCAGTTGAACCCCAACAAGCTCAGTAATTTACTGCAAGCAACATCTTGCTTCTGACATTATTACTTGTCAAATACAGTTATTTTCAATTCTTGCTTAATTTATAAATACACACCCACTCAGCAGGGCTTGACATTAACTTTTTTGCTCATCAGCCACTGTGGCTAGTTGTTTTCCAAATTTACTAGCCACTCAACATTTTCACTGGCCACAATTTTCTTGTTAGAAAATTACATTTTATATGACTTAATAATGCATAAAAATATTTCAAAGTCATTTGACCTATTTTAATATAATAAGATAACGTTACCAATTATGAAATTTTACCAATGTTACCTGTCAATTTAAATATTGAACTAAAATGTAATAATCCTATAATATTAACTATGTTAAGTCTTGTATAGGCTATAATGTCAAATTTGCAATAGTGGTTATCAGGGAACTTCATTGACTTGGTCGTGTAAAGGTTATCACTGCTAACAGAGACGCTAACGCACGTTCTAAGCAAGTTGTATCAGAATGTTGATATAGGTTTTCATGGGAGTTTTATGCACGTAATATTACGTTGCAATGCTTTTATTATATCAGATGTTTAGAGAAAACTACAACAAAAATATATTGGCACACCAAAGAATAAACTACCCGCCAAAGTGGCTAGTAAGACTAAGGTTTTTACCCGCCACAGCCCAATTTTACCCGCATTTGGTGGGTGCCAATGTCAAGCCCTGCCACACACAGGTATGTGTGTGTGTTAGATATGCATATACATGCAGTGCCCTCCACTAATATTGGCACCCTTGGTAAATCTAAGCAAAGGCGGCTGTGAAAATAAATCTGCATTGTTTATCTTTTTGATCTTTCATTCAAATAATTCACAAAATTCTAACCTATTATTAAAGTAAAACCATTCAAAATGGGGAGAAAAAAATGATGAAATTATGTTTTTCTCCAATACATTTTGGCCACAATTATTGGCACACAATTATTGCTACGTCTTTTTCTCAAGATAACAGCTCTGAGTAACGCCTGAAGAGTTTGGAGAACACCTGATAAGAGAAAAGAGACCATTCTTTCATGCAGAATCTCTCCTCATCCTACAGATTTCCAGCTCCATGATGGAATAATTGTTTGGATTATTATCTCAGTGGAAGACTCAAACATGGCTCATTAAAAGATTTGGTATTGGATAGAATCCATGATGTCATTTGTCTAAACAAGATGTCCAGGAACTCCAGCTGAAATATAGACCCACAACATCAGAAATACAGCAGTATACTTCAGTGTACACATGGAGTACTTTTTATCCCTGTGTTCAACAAACCCAGTGATTGCTGCTAAAAAGCTAATTTTTTTGTTTCATCTGATCATAGAGATCAGTCCCCTTTGTAGTTCCAGTCATGTCTGACAACTGAACATGCTGGAAATTGTTTTTGGATGAGTGAGGAGATTTTTTCTGCTGATGCAGGGGCAGTTTGACTATTTTTTTAAAGGTTGCACTGCAACCTTTTGCAGCATTTGCAGCTTTTATTAGAATCGTTGTGCGGATAGGGTCAAGAGGAGCAAACAGTTTCAACAAGGGCAAGACAAAAGCAAGGTTGAGGGGTAATCACAGGTCAGGGCAGGCAGAGAACAATCACAAACGAGAATACAATCCAAGGTCGGTAACAAGTCTAGAAAAAGGGAAGAGAAAATAAAGGAAAATAGGAAGTGTAATCAGAGAATGGGTGTGGTTAATGTGCAAACAGGTGCGCTGTCCCAGGTCTGAGGCATGATTGGATTTAGATTCCAAAACCCTGGTTAATATTGCGGTAAGATCTCCCTCTGATTATCCTAAGGAGGTGGCTGTGAGCCCTCTGATATGACACCGAGATTTGTTGCGCTGCATTACACCACTATCGCGAGGATATCACCAAGTCACATTGCATCGTGCCACGAGATTTCGTCACACCCCTATAAATATTTTATTGTTTTTTTTCTCATTGTGTTGATGATTAAGGGAATTTGGGCTTTGTTTTCCCTCCTATACATATTTCTGTGAAACAAGAAACCTTGGCTGGATAATTTAATGTTCATAATCACCCTGGAGTGCTCAAAATTGTGGATATAAATGGGAATATACACTACCGTTCAAAAATTTAGGGTCAGTAAGATATTTAATGCTTTTTAAAGACGTTTTTTCTGCTCATCGAGGCTGGAATAAATTATGTTTTAAAAATATATTCACACAGGAAACACAGGTTATTTTAAATTTAAATAATATTTCCCAATATTACAGTTTTTCTGTATTTTTAATCTAATAAATGCAGCCTTAAAAACCATTCAATATCTTACTGTCCCCAAATGTTTCAACGGTAGAGTAATTCAGAGATATTTTACTTACAAAAAAATCTAGCGGTGCCAATAATTGTGGTCAGGTATTAGAGAAAAAGATTTATTTAATCACAAGAATTTGTTTTACTTCAATGATAGGTTAGAACTGTGTGATTTTTGTGAACGAAAGATCAAAAGGATAAACAATGCAAGTTTATTTTCACTCAGATTTACCAACGGTGCCAGTATTAGTGGAGGACACTGTATATGTCAACAATTATTATACTCGAACAAGGAACAGTTCAACCACAGACCACTGGTTGGGGAACTGGTTTAACTGAAAAACCATGAAAAAGGCAGGGAATGTCTGTGAACACTACTGGGTGATAACTGATATTCATCTCCAAATCTATTTTTGAACCAGTTTATTTAAAATACGTTGCCAAAATACACCTTCTGAATGAACAAATTTACAGAAATGAATCAAACTCACAATACAATAGATTAGACAGAAAGCGAAATTAACGTTTTGGATTTTGACAATAGTCTTGATGAAAAATTATACAAAGCTACATTATTTGAAAACAGCTGCATCTCTGTCATAATACGGCAAAATGTATTCCACTTTCAGAAAGATACTTTAAACACAGTCACTATTAACTAAGAGCTTTCCCTCAACAAACTCCCAAATAATGGTTAGAAGGTAGGTAGAAGAAAGTGTAGGATTAAATGATTTAAATTACAATAACTCAGAATAAGAGAATTAGGCATTAATATATGCTTTATATGTACTAATACAGCCAACATTATTATAAATCCCTAATCCTACCCAATACCTAAACTTAACTAACTTACTAGTTATTAATAAGCAGCAAATTCTAAAGTGTTACCTAATGTTTTTAAATGATTGAAAAGGTTGGAAATCACTTTGAAAAACCCTTTATTTTCCTTTTTGAAAAATCTTTCAATGATTATGCATCACATTTTCATGAACATATTAAGGAGCACAACTTTGTTCTTCAGCACAACATCATGTTTTTTGAACATTAAAAATTTCTGAAAATTCAGCTTTGCCATGACAGGAATAAATAGCCTGGGCTCACCCATACTTCCTGTGACGCTACATTCAATTTCGCGTCAGTCAGTCCAGCAAAGCTGCCGTTTTAGAGCATTTCTGTTCGCAAAAAAAAGTGGGAACCAATGAGAAACGAGTGTCTGAGAACCATTTCAAACATGGCGTGTACCGAGCAGCAACAATCGTTCGACTCGGTCACATAGTAGACATTTTCCTACTGTTTTAATGAAGGTGGCTTCAGGTTCCGCCGCTACACATACGTCATCAGAATAAAAGAGGTCTGATTGGTTGTAGATTCATCCAGTAGTATACAGAGGCATCTGATTGACGCAGGTTAAGCCCGCCTCCCAGAAGGCGAGAAATAAGGTAGCTTGGCCAGACTATAGCTCGTATGAGCTTTATAGTCACGGATATTATTAAGGAATAATATGCACACTTTCAAAATAGAACAGATATTTTGAATAGCAATATTATTTCACATGCACACACAAAGAAATCACTCTCAGTTTTTAGTTTTATAATAATTAAGTCAGTCATGTTAAACTGTAGAAACAACACATGCGGAAATGTTGTGTTGGTGGAAGACCACAGGTAGCACATTGAGTCTGTGCCCTGGTGCTTGTACAAAGACTGAATCACAGGCTAATTGGACATGAATAGTCTATGACTAACGAGAGAGGAGCAATTAGCTGCCCATTAAAGCCTGAACAGCAAAAAACAATCTTTGATTCACTGTCAATGCAACTGCTTTACATTACTTGAGAAATAATTAGCATACACGTATCATTCTCGTTTTTCTGCCTCACCTTAGTATTGTGATCCCGGGGTAATTAGAAGCTCATTGTACCATTAATTCCCCACCAGCTATCCTCTACTGAAGCATGAACACGCATGCAAGCGTGTCAGACGTACACAACCTGTTAAAACAAAAAAAATAAAATGTGAAATACCAGGCTGTAATGGATCTTCTACTTAACCTGAGAAAATGTGAACATTTTAGCCCCGAACAGAGAGATTAAGTGCTGTAATAAATGCAACATGTTTCGCAGGTTATAATGCAGAGCGAAATCCTCGTAATAACCTTGTTGTGGCATGAAATATTTCAAATGCATCAAATATGCTGTACTGCTGATTGTGCATTTAACAGCGACAGCTGAAAATATTCTCCTGTTACAAAGCATTGTTGACATCCCAGTACTGCCGTAGACATGTATGGTTATACATATTAATGAGGCAGATTTGTTTATTCATCTCTTGTTTTACATAGCAGCAGAGAGAGAGAGAGAGAGAGAGGGGATTTGGAAATGACACTTGGGGTTTATAAATTAGATCAGACATCTCTTCGACTTGTTTTTCTAAAACTAGCCCTGTGGCCTGCTCCTTCCTCTCCATCTTAATTCCCCCTCATTAAGCTTCTTCCATAGCAACTGTTTCTCTGCACACCTAAAAAAACAAAAAAAACACTCGACGAGTCTGCAATGTGTGTTTTGATTTTAGGCCGCTGTTCCCCTCTCAGTGCATTTTTCACTAATCCAGAGCTCTTGGCAAATTACGGTGGTTAAATATTAAGAGTATCTATAAACTTTGAGGGCAAGTGAAGTAGGTGGTGCAGTGATTTGATTTGCAGTTTGTCAAAGTGACTTTCAGTCAGATTTTGGGGTTGCCACACCAGAGGATAACAGCAACATAGAAGTTTTTTTTCATTCTCTGATCTGCTGCTCCGTTTCTTTACGCCTGCTTGCGGGGAAGAAAACACAGCATGTCTTTCTTCTCCACATTCAGCTAATGAGAAGTTCCTTTTCACTGCTTTTTATATGTCAGTTTGCGGCTGTTTAATAAAAATAATACAATGCAGAAAACACAAGCACAGAGATATTTAAAACTCTTCAGTGCAATGGCGTTAGATGTGCAATCTAACTTAAATAATCAGCAAATTTAAATGTAAAAAAAAAAAAAAAAAAAACAGTAAAAAAAGTACAATTAAACAAAAATACAGTAATACAGAAAATATTACAAATGGGTGTAAAGCTATTTAATGTCTATTAAGTAGTGCTAATTTTGTCAGACAGTTTTTTTTAATCCTTTAAATAAGTTCTAGTATTAATTCAATGTTTTTTAATTTAAGTTTTGTTTTGCATTGCACTTCAAATGATCAAGCATGGCTTATTTTACCTCACCCATTGTACTGATAAGATATTTATTATATAAATTAATATCAAAGACTTACGCACTCTGTCTACATTTTGAAAACTGGTAAAAACCAACAATTCATATTATAGAGTGAAGCCCCTAATAGCAATTCCAATAATTCCAATTTGCAATAACGTGCGCACTATTGCCAGATTGTTAAAAAAATAAGCAATACAGTGCAGAAAATGTAGCTTTTACCAGAGAAGATCTGATTTGTAGATTTAATATCTGGCAACACACACATGAAACCTTGCTTGGTAGAGGTACAGTATGTTCAACAATTCGCGAAATACATTTTGCCACCTTATTTAACGAAATAAAAGTTCTTAGTTGGCTTTTATCTTTAATATAGCATGCATAGTTAATGGTTATTGCACAGTCATTTTGTTAAGTCTTAAGGATAAAAGCTTATCAACAAACAGTTTCCATCAATGAAAGGAACACCACTATTGAGCTGCCATTGCATTCTTTTCAACTCTCTATTACCATACTGTTAGATTAGTAACCACAGCCCATCATGTTTTTGCAGTCTTATGAGGTTCCCAGATTGTATTTTGGTTAATTTGGTCAATATAAACTTCAAAATGTTTTATGTTCTATGTTAAAAACAGTACAGTATATAGGTTTGGAGTAAATGGGTTTACTTCATTATAAAATGAAGTAAACCAGAACCTGACAGAATGGCAAACCTCAAGGTGTGCGAGGAGGAATTTGGTTGAAGTTGAGTCGTTTGAGGTTAAGACATGTCAGTCGGGACTCAGGTGTTCTGGGCAGCCTCATACAAACACGATAAGTAGATTTACACAGCACTCCTACAAAGTGCAGAGAGGGACAGAGCAGTAGAAGAGAGTGAGGTAATACAACATTTTTTACAACCTCTCTCATTCTCAGTCTGAAGACTTAACACAAGGTCAAAGAGTCGACACCACTTCTACTTCACATTACATCACACCGCTGCCTCAGAGGACCGGAGGGGAGAGAGAGAGCTGAAGGAAATGAGGAAGGGGGGAGTGAGATAGATAACTATATTTGACATCATGTTCTAAAACATGTCCAGGCTTGCTGAACATGGTGCAAAGTCATCAGCAGGAATATCCTGGACGGCTGAAGACAGATGCAGACAGTGTGATTTTTTTCTCTATCTGTCCTTTACATGTATTGCTTGTCAGAAAGTGTGATATGACCCCAGTGAGATCATGGGGAAAACCACATCTGTGCAACATCAGTGCTATTTTATGTCAGACTGTACCATATGCATCTCGGTCATGTCTGACAGCGCTGAATTTACAAAACCAAACACATCATTCTGACATCTTCATTAAAAAACTTAAAAAAAGGAAACAAACCAACCCAAGCAAGTCTTGACATAAACAGCAATTACAAAATGCTTGTTATACATCATCATATAAAAATACTTTTCATTTGCTGAAATATTGTTCGAAAAAGTTTTCTTAGGTAAAACAATTAAATAAAAAAGTGAACAAAGACTGCCGGTTTTTCTCTATAATGAAAAAAATCTTATAACTGAAATTGTTTATGGAAAAAAAAAAAAAAGAAAGCCCCCCGCCTTATGAGATAATTAGATTTTCCCATTGTGTAACATTTAAAGGAAGTCAGTTGACATGATCCTAATTCTATCACTCTGGTATTACACAAGGCATTTGCCAACATAGATTGATTAATCACTTATAGTGATGTAAAGTACTTTTTAATCAGTAGATGATCTGCCACGTTCATTTTTTCGTCTGGAATGTGATCTCTGGACATTCTAATTAAAATATGATCTAATAATGTGGAGCTATCGCTTTGCAGAAATAAATGAAAAATACAATGACAGTACGCTTAAACTGAACAGTCAGTTGTTGTTGTCTCTGGAGTTCATCAAGCGTTTTCTGTTGTTATTTTATGAGCACTGATTGCATATTACCTTTATAGTCAAATGTAATTGAAATGAAAAGTCTGAACGAAGGAAATAGTTTTAATGGATCCTAAACAGTAATTAGAGAATGCTCACAGCTCGTCTGTTTAGACGTGTGCATAAACGTCTCTCTGTTGTGACTCTTGGGCAGGGACCTCCCACATCATTAAAAAGACTCACAAACAGGATAATGAATCCCGGAAGACCCTCCGCATGGTTCCGCCCGCCCAGTAGCTGTCACTGCCGCCATGGAGATCAAAGGCTTCCACTTTGTACTTGCACTCTGCTCCAAACATAATCTTTGAGTTATTCTCTCTCAGTCTGAGCCTTTTTAAACATCATGATAAGGTGCTTTTTTGCTTAGATTAAACGTGAAAGGACCAGGTCTGTAATTCCAGATTCAGTCTTTGTGCTTCTTCCATTAAGCAAATAAAATGGCATAAAGTGATTATAAGTACTTCAGATGCACACACACAAATTTCTTTTCATCTTCAAAAGGAAAACCTTTTAGCTCCATATACCCTTTCTACAAGTACATACCATACTTTTTTTAGGAGGAAGGAGTCTCTCTGCGAGGATGCGTTTAATTGGACAAATGCATCAGTAAAAGATACCCATTTCAAATAATTGTTCTTTTAAACATCAAAGAATATAAAAAAATGAAAGCAGCCAAAGCAGTTACCAATATTGCTTATAATACTAAATTCATCTTAATGAGCAGGTCTGCGTATTAGAAGGATTTCTGAAGGATCATGTGGCAATGAAGTCTGGAGTAATAGCTACATACTGACCCCAAACTTTCAAATTAAAGTATTGTTTAAAAATATTTATTTTATAAATTAATTTATAACTGAAACTATACATATTTTGTATTAAATATGCAGCATCTGAAAACATTCAGCCCTATAGTTACCAATATCACAAGCAACGTCAGAGCTATGCTGGGATTCACATACGAACTGCATACATATTGGCTTGTACTGTCCTACTGTATCTGCCTTCACACATTAATGTTTCTCTGCTTCCTATAAACATAATCAAAAAAGCACACGAATACAAAAAGAATGTAATGCTGCTAACTGTCAGTGTGTTTCAGGACCTCGTTGGCAGGTGATGCTGTGCCCTGTCCATCATGCTGGCAGCACGTGGAGGCACGCTGGCCTGGTTCCATCAGATGAGCTCCAGGCATTGTCCTTCCTGCACATCAACACACACTCACTCATGGTGATGTGACCTTGCAGAGTCAGGGCTTCCAGGCCAAAAACAGCCTGAAATTCCCCCCAAGCACCCCCAACCGGACAGAAACCCCTTTCTCAAAGTCCGTATCCCGGGGGAAAATGATTATCTTTCTGTCTGGAAAAGCATAGAAAATGACAACCACCCTCCCCCCCAACATCCTCCCTCGAACTTAAGCTTTGCTGACAGCCACTGACTCACACAGTGGCCAGTCGAGTCTATTTATATGCTGCGGTTTCTGAGGAGGTCTTAACAGTTCGCAGACGACGCTGCAACACTTTCTAGGACTCGCTCCGTTTGCACTCATTCTCACCTCTGTAAAGCAGCCTCGTCCTGTGAGGACACTTTCTAATGTCTAATTTAGCCTTGTGTTCATGCAGAGCAACAATTGGAAAGATTTTAGCAAAGCCAAGGTTAGTGATTTGCACTAAATTACTCTGCATTTGCATCAACCAATAATGGGCATTCAGGTAAAAAGGAGCTTATAGTTTGTTTCCTTACCTAAGATTTCTTTAAACTTTGTTCATTGCTTAAACCCCCCACCTAAAAAGATTTTTTTCTTTTAGAACACCATGGCCTCTATCAACGATCGAGGCCATCTTTTCTCAAAGGGCCTGTCCTTGAGATAGAAATAGACCAGGAACAGTTGAGAAAAGAGAAGGAGCTGGATTATCCTGAATCCAAAGCAATCACGTTGGAGCAGGTGACTCAGCTGCTATGCCTGGCTAAAGCCTCCGATGGATTCGGTTGCCCCTTAAAGTAAGAGCGCTATGAATGGACAGAAGTGCCATTTCAAGGTGAAAAACCTTTCTTGAGTCAAGCAAGGAGAAAAAAAGAGTGAGAAGGAACAAGAGAAGGTGGAAGCTCTTTCCATTTTTGGTGAAAAGGATCCGCATGGAATGGTGTGAAAGAGACAATTGAGACGAAAACTCCAGAAGGAGTGAAGGTCAAAGTGCTGATCAATCCTAGGGTGGAAATGATTTGTGAGAAAGAATTTGGGACAACAGACGCAAATAGAGAAAAAGGAGACTGGCTGCGAATGGAAGAAGATCAGTGCAGCACACTTAAGCTCAGGATGTCTGGCAGAGCGTGGAGATAGAGATATGGCAAAAAGTGCCAAGCCTTCTGTCTGCTTTTGGCTCCCACAAGAGCAAAACTCCCTGCAGACTTGTTACAATACCCGACAAAAGACCTCTTCCAAACCAAGAAGGACTGAAGTATTATTAGAAACTGAATTTTGTTTCCAGGGACATGTACTCGATGGGCTCTTCACGATTAGGAAGAGAAGAGGGAATGGGTATGTGTGTGTGTGAGAGAGAAAGAAAGAGGAGGAGGAGGGAGGGTCCACTTTGGAGGGCAGTCTCTCTTAATCTGGTGAATTGAGAGAGTTGAGCTACTAAGATTTGTCAGGAGTAATTTCCACAGGTTTCCTGACCTGAAGTTAGTGCAGTGGATGAAGAGTCGACCACACTCCACCCCGATGTAATTAAAACACACAAACACACACTTTGTCACCTGGTGAGGAAAGAAAAACATATCATCTGCAGTTCATCAATAAATGTAGCACAATTTCTCATTTCAAGTATGCATATATGAACAAAACTCATACCACTCACCTGTGCTGAATCCAGGTGTTTCATCCTCGGAAGCGCTCATTGTGTGAAAATTACATTTTGTAAACAGAACCTTTTTCCAGTTGGACTGATAAAAATATTTTTGCCTTCTCACATGGATAAACATATAAACTGTCCTCTGTATGCAAGAAGAGGTGTGAGGTGAGGATTCATCCTGGTAATCAGAGTTTAACAGTCTTAACTCACATCTGCCTCACTCTCACCATCTCCAATTAAACCCGAGCAGACTGCAATCTGCCACACAATATGCTTTGTTTCCCTTTAAATTATACACACAACCGCACAACTGTTCAATAAAGAAAATGCACCCACCCTCCGATCTCGTTTTTGTTGTTGCCTGGAGGAAAGGCTTTGCGATGGCAGCTTGAGATGCATCAATGCATGTTCAAAAACCAACAGATGTCTGTTTCTCTTTCTCCTCTTGGACAGTCTGCGCTCGTCTTGGTTGCTACAGTTAGAGAACAGCCAGACCTTCAAATTGTTATTGAGGACCGTCTGTCAAGTAGATTCACATCCAACAGTTGAGATATCGGAGAGAATGGAAAAATGTAACAAAACAAGGTGGAGCACAAATACAGTGGGGAAAAAAAGTATAGTGTAAAAAGTGCTCTGATAAAGGGATACAGAATGTCTTGAGAAGAACCAATGTTTTGGCTGTGACCCTTTAACCCCTTCTGATCTTCACGTCGTTCTGTGGAAAGCCAGCTGACGGCAGGCATTAAATAGGAAAGGAATGATCTTGTTTGCTTCCGGGAGTAGTTTTGGCCGTTACTCGTGCAGAACTACATCGAGCAGAATTTCATTTCCTCTGCCGCTTCGGTTTGTCCTATTAAGCTGGGAAAAAGGCAGAAGGAATGGGGTGATTTCTTGTGTTCCTGTCTTTTTGGAGTAGGGTGAGAGCAGATGAGCGAGAGAGAAAGAGGTAGTTCATAAAAAATAAAGAAGCAGAGAGCAAAGAACACGGGACACAGAAGCACAGAACATCCTCTCTCGGGGTTACGCTTGCAGCGGCAGTGGATCATTTGGAGGAGAGATGGTGAGAGTGAGCTCCTGTCTGATGTTAATACAGAGGGAAACGAAGAAGGCCGTGCTTCATTAGCATTGCTTTTGCTGGAGCTGTCCGTGGTGCTGATCGGAGCTGTGATCCCGCTAAGGGCAGCGCTACACAGACCGCCTGCAGAGAGCCTGACGTCTCGGATGACTAGACGCAAATAAAAAGCACAGAGAGGAATCAATGTTCTTTCTAAAGTGGACGTGACTTTGCGGCTTAGGACATGGATGCAAACTGATATGATTTTTATTTCAGCACAAAGAGCTATTCAACTGACACGGCCTGTTGTTGTGATGGGCTTTTATCCTCTGGTAACTGTGGGGGTTGTTTAGGCTGCAAAGACTGCTGCATGTACACAGGGTTTCTAAATGGAGATTTGGAGTGGAAATTATAGCCAATCACGTTGTTTTCTGGGTTATTGGTTTCAAAGATTACCAATATGGCCTTTTTTCAGAATCATTCAATTCACTGTTGGGAGATGTTATCTTTTTTTAACATCTACATTTTTTAAAATCTTTCTTTTTGAATCCAACCTGTGGTTTAGGGCAATTTAGTTAGTGAACAAACTACCTGGAAAGCATTTCAATGCATCATAAGCATGCAGACCAATTATGAAGTAGGTAAAGTATGGTAAATGTATGTAGGTAAAAATATGCAGCCTGCTAAGGGAACTTGTTCTAAGGTAATTCAGATTCTAAGGTATAGTTGATAGTTGAAGTTTTATCTTTTTTTTCCCTAGATCAATATTTTAGAATTTATTTATAACATTTAAATACATAAATACATTTATTCGCACTCCAGTTTGTAGTTGGTAGTTTCATGCTCACTAAGGCTGCATTTATTTGGTCAAAAATACAATAAAACAGCATTGTAAAACAGTAATATTACAGTAGTATTGTAGTTTTTCATAAGAAATGAATATATTTTAAAATGTATTTTATTTCTGTAATGTAAAGCAAAATTTTCAGCATCATTACCCCAGTCTTTGGTGTCATGATCCTTCAGAAATCAAAAACACTTATAATTATCAACGCTTGTATGTATATCAATATAAATTAAACAATAAAAATGGAGTATGCCATGTTACACTGGGCAGCTGCTGTCCCCCGCTTGACATGTCATGTCAATTATCCATGTCTCTTCACAAAGATGGCAATCCCAAGCTCTGTGGAAAACAACAGCAACAGGCACCACACAAACACACACAGATATAAATACATGTTCATATAAATAAGTCACTTTAAATTTAGGCAAGATAGTTCTCATTAAAAGTAGCATCCAACCAAATGACCAGTTTATTTATTTGTCAGGGTCATCATTTTTTATTTAAAAGCTTTCCTGTACTACACATGACGTGCAGTTGCTGCCAGTGTCAGTCAATCACAAGATGCTGCCTATGAATGTGATAGACAGCAAGTTATCTGCTATCATTCCTTTATTTAATGCACACAGCATTCCCAAAATCTAGAAAACACCAGGATCCCATTGCTGGGAGGGGAAAAAAACTAACATTTCAAGTTGATTAATGAAACTGAATTAGACACCTTGGGAAACAGCATTCATTATTATTTACAATACAATAAACTGTGTGATTGTGGGTAGCAGAGGCTTTCATCTCTCCAGGAGGTGCCAGCCTCCCTGCCTAACCTCACCTCGACTCTTAGGTAACCATGCGTTACATGAGATTTCTGAATGAACAATAGGATGCACAGGGACATATGCACGCTTTTAATGAGGGAAAACTGACAGAGCGCAAGTGCAGCGAAATAAAAAAACTAAAAATAAAATAATTAACATTTTTCTGTTTTGAAACCAAACAAAAGACTGAGTTCTCTGCATTGTTTTTCTGTTCCTTATTTTATTTGAAACATTTCACCAAAGGACGTCATTGCAATAACGTCTATCCAATAACAGGAATGTTGTTTCGAAGAATCAAAAAAGGTGATGGGAGTAAGTCCAGAGAGAGAGAGAGAGAGAGAGAGAAAGAGATGTGATTTCACAGGTAATCGCATTCCGATGTCACGCCTGATTGAGAGCAGTAAAGAGGAAAATCACATCAAGAATAGCAGAACAGAAAACATCATGAGGAAGAATGTGAAAACTTGCCAATTACACAACGAGAAAAAATGTGCACACAACGAGACAGACAAACACAAAAAGAAGTCAAAGAAATTAAATGTCTAAAAAAACAAAACAAGAGAAAGAAACATTTGGAAAAGCAGCAGATCCGAGAACAAATGTGCAGAGAAGGAGTGTGCATTATATCAGTGAGGTTTGCTAAGCAGTACAAATACTCCTGGCACTCAGGGATCTGCTGTCAGTGGCTCTCCTTACACAGAACCGCTGCTCTTGCATAGTACCATCTCTCCTGGGTGGGGGGGGGGACGAAACCCAAATAATACATTCTTTTATATCTCAAAAATAGAAAACAGTGAGGAATTGCTTATAAGTATAAAGATTTCCATGCTTATTAAATCCTTTGTTATTTTAGGATGAATTTGATTACACATACATGAATACAAACAAAGAACAGGATTTACAACGGAAAAAAAAAGTGATTTATATTTATAATAAACATTTAAGATACAGCTATGTTATTAAAGATGCTAAAATGTATTTTTTTTATCTTATGAAAGCGGTAAAATAAATCTAAGTGAATTAGATTTGAAACATTTATCGCTAAGCATCTATGCATGTGATAATGTGAATGTACTAGTGCCTTAAAGAGCGGAGCGAAGCCTTTTAAAGAGTAATAATTGGTCTGTTTATGATATAAAAAAGACAAGTGCTTGGCCCAAAGGTCACTCTAAACCGACTGGTAATTAGCTGCTTCATACAAAACAGCGACGAGTTTTCATCCTGGACCCTAGCAGCACAATGACTTGCACTTCAGTGGACAACAAGTCTGTTGTCGGAGGTAAAAGGGCAGGGGAGACGGATGGGAAAGGTTAATTGTTAAGACTTTTCTCCTATGTGCGTATATGCACAGCCCGCCGGCATTTATTAGCAAAAGGTGACTGCGAGCTTTGCGTTTCTTTTTTGTGTCTGTGTCACTGAAGTGACTACAGAGGTCAAACCGAAGAGGCGGTGATGTCATCACAGGGCACGCAGGCGAGCGAGCAAGGCCTCCACGTCCGTGTCACCATTGGATGAGCAAAGCGTCGGAGTTTGCTCTTTTTCTTTCTCCCTTTCGGGCCGGAGGGTCGGCCTGTGGGCTGCAGATGGATGGGGTTCGCTCTCGTAATGAGGCTCCTTGGCAGTGGGTGCTCGTGTCGAGTTGAAATTGATATTCTGCCGCGAACGTGACCTTTGCAGAGGTGCCTTCATGTTTTCTGCAGGAGAGATGGGAGGGAGGGATGGAGAGAGACAGAGAGAGGGGGAGAAAAAAAAAACAACAGGTTCTCATGAAAACGTTTATAAAAGTTAGCAGCTCTTTGAAGACGGTCGTGCCGGCACTAAAGTCATCAAAGGAATGAGAGAGGAAGACGGAGAGAGATGCAGGCGACAGCATAAAACACGATAAAAACTGGAGAGGTGAACACGTAGACCTCAGTAACGTAACCTCTCACCCTTTTTATTGCCTTTGCTGTTCTTCTAGCTTTTCCAGCACTAAATCTCTGATCCGATGTGGCGCAGGAGCTTGTGAGAAGCTGTCACACTGACTACCTCAGCACATCTAACCGGTCAGTCTGATACAACCTCTAACCACCATACGGATATACTACAATGAAAAAATGTAAGACAAAAAAATGACAATTACGAGAAATAAATTCAATTTTCTTTTCCTTTTTATTTAAATATTAAACTTTCTGTTCTGTTCTATATTTATTTGTTGATGAGGGAACAGTCATTTGAGACAACAAAGTCAGCAAAGATTTGAGAGTATGACCTGTGTGAATGCTGTACGGAGCAGCATGCCTGAGAAACTACTATACGTTTTCCTGTTGGCCCTGGACAGAGCAGTTTTATCATCATATCAGTGACGATTACTGCACAAGTCTCAAATCTCTCATGACAGCATATATTACAGCCACGCAAAAGCAAAAAAAAAAACCCCAAAACAAACGCTCCAGTATTACAAACAGAGCCTCACCAAGGTGCAAAGCACGCTCTTTCACTTCAGCACAGAGGCGAGGGAGAGAATGATGTATGAGTGCTTTAAACAAGGACAATCTCTACGAACAAGAAAGGATGGAGAATGAGAATGAGAAAGAGAGAGAGAGAGAGGGAAGAAAAGAGCCAGCGATAACAGCTAAGCAAAAATACCACAATAAAGGAGCCCACAGACATGACGGTCCTCAAACAAATTTCCCACTGAAAATACACAACTGTAACTGTTTTTCTCTCTCCTCATAATAGTTTCTAGGTCTAAGCTGCAAATTTAGGCAAAGATGCAGACATTCAACACATCAAATCATCTTTATCTGGCCACGACAGCAAAAGATTTTTTGCATTATCTTCAGAGAAGTGCCTTCTCATCCATGATGCTGGCATTGTTAAGTGCTTCAAAAGATGTTTCTTTTAAGTCGCAAAGTGCTGTCTCTGGCCCAAGACAAAAAATAAATTTGATATTCAGTTCTCTAGAAATATTATTGTTTGTTATAAGTGCTCTATGGGATATTTTGGCAATTAAAAAAATTAAAAAAACAACAACAACAAAAAAAAAAAACAGTTTTTATTTTATACTTTCTCATGTTCACCCAGGCTGCATTTATTTGATGTCGAAAACACAGTAAAAATAGTAATATTGTAAAATTTTAATACAATGTAAAATATGAAATAACAAAAATAAAAAAAAATATATACATTCTGAAGTATTGAATATTTTTAATGAATTTCTGTAATGTTGAATCTTACTCTAGTTTTCAGTGTCACATGATCTTTAAGTCATTCTAATGTTTTGGTGCTCAAGAAATTTTTTTTTTTTAAATTTAAGCTTTTTAATTTAAACATTTTGAAACATTTTAAACATTTGAAAAAATAAAAAAAATAAAAAAAAATATTTTTTTATAATTTTAATGCATCATTGCAAATCAAATGTTGTTTTTGAACTGTAGTGTATTTACAAAAAATATAGTATTACAAGCCTTGTATTTAGACGCTATAGGTTATGCCTAATTATATGTAAGTCAAGAACTGTAAAGATTAATGCTGTGCGAATGTGGTTTACAGAAAACGACCTCATAGGTCTATGATTTTGAGAATGGATAGGATAGACTGCAGTCCATTGTGTCATCCAGAGTAAATGAGAGGTTTAAGATGAATGGTGGCTGTAATGTACAGTATAGGAGTGAGTGGTGAGCCATGCTGGAGTGAGTGCGCTAGTGATTTCTCTGCGCTCTCATTACTGCATTGTGAGAATGTGCCCTCGTTTGTCTCTGTGTGCCGCTCTCTGCCCTATGCTTCAGGCCACTTTCATTAGTCTTGTGGCTCTTTCTCTTTTGCCTTCATTTCCTGCTCATCCCATTTGCTGTTTCCCATTCTTAAAATAATCTTTCTTTTTCTCTACATGACTCTGGCTCCATACTGCTTAATTTCTTTATCCTCTTCTTCCCTTCTCGCTCAAACTGACCCTGTTGATATGGATAGGCTGCTTATGTCTCATTAGCGTGAGGGTGACGTCTGTGTGCCTTAATGAGTGTTAAAACACAAGCTACAGTGGAGACACTTTATGACTTCATGACTTCTGATAGCTTCTATTTTTTTACAATCCACGAGAACCAGCACATGCCAAGATTTTTTGTAACTTTTTACAAGTAGTGAGAGAGAAAAAACAGAAGCAGGATGTGGTACTACAGAAACAAAGCAGTGAGCAGCTGTGACAGTCATGTTCAATCTAATTTAGGTCTTTTCAAGGTTATGGATTAAAAAGAAGAAGAAAAAAAGAAAGAAAGAAAGAAAAAAAAACAGCACCCTGTTATTTTTAAACTTAAAAAGTAATGTCTGACCAAATATAATTCAATAATATACAAAATAATAATGCACTTGCAAAAATAAATTAAATATACAGCTCTGGAAAAAAAGTAAGAGACCATTGCAGTTTTATTCTTAAAACGGTTAATCTCACCAATTCAAAACAATGCAAATTTGTTTAATTTTTTGTCTTTGAAATATTAAGGATAGAAGCAACTTAAAGCTCACCGAATCATTGTGCCAGTAAAACTAGGATTGAGGCCTTTTTCCCTTGATTTTTTTTTAATATACCCTTTCTTTTCACTGTTTTTGGCATGTTTGTTACATTTCTAATTACTTTTGAAAGACTTCTTACTTTTTATATTTTTCTTGTTAAATACAATTGGATTCAGGTGCTCACCAAATAAGTACCTCAATAAACAGAACGAAGTTTGTTTGTGGAGAAATGTAACAAAGACTGGCATGGAATGCATACTCAGTCATATTCAGAGAGATACGGATTTAGGAGTGAATTGCAGTGGTCTCTTATTTGTTTCTA
This sequence comes from Enteromius afrohamiltoni, assembly GCA_034779775.1. NCBI lineage: Eukaryota > Metazoa > Chordata > Actinopteri > Cypriniformes > Cyprinidae > Enteromius > Enteromius afrohamiltoni. The sequence continues at coordinate 8,531,945 of JAUYWG010000045.1, forward strand.
GAGCTGTATATGCATATATTTGTTAATAAAACGTAAAACATGATTAAATAAGTTAAATCATGTATTTAATAAGTTATATATATATATATATATATATATTTATTTTTATTTAAGTATTTACAGTTCACACCAAAAAATATATAATATATATATATATATATATAGCTTTATCTCTATATCTATAGATGACAAATTTAACACACGATTTTTCTGAATGAGTGAAGTAGTCATTTTAATATGCTACTGCATGCATTCTGTAAACCAGACTTTCAATGCAACAGTCACTTTAATAAGACCACCATTCTCTGTCCAGTAATTCTAAAAACCTTCAATTAATATTCCAAAAACATTCAAATCTGTCCATCCTTTCAACTTCCCTCAAGCATCTGTGAAGCAAACACACACTGCGGTAGAAATCTGAACGCCACCCTCCTTTCATCAATATGTACCTGCTCACGTCCAGACTGTGCCATCAGAGAGAGACACTCTCATTCCTCTCTTCAAATAGAACAGGGCTGAAATACCAGTTACTGACTTTAAAGATCATTTGCTCAATTTGCATTTTCACTGGGGGCCGCCAAGAAGCTCACTTTCTTTTCATCTCTTTTCTCCTCCTTTGTTTCCTCTCACTCTTTCCCTGAAGTTTGGGCAGGAAACTCGCCGAAACGTGACAGTGGATGAGGGCACTTGATCAACCTAACGAGCTTGAATGCAGACAGGCGTCCGATTAGTTGCAATGGAGCCTGTCTCGCACCAATCGGGACTTTAGAGGCTCCGCACAATGCAATCTGTGACACGTAATTTCCTTCTCTGCATGCCGTACGGTGCACCGTGTAATCTATAGAAGTATTAGAAATGATTATACCATCCGTCTGACTGCATCCTAGCATTAGTAAGGCTGGAACTGGCACCTAGTGAATTGGCGGAAGTCACATGCATGAAAATAAATGTGACTTTTCTCAGTGGGAGAAACAAGGTCATGCTACCGATACTCCTTTGATGGAACTGTGTACTTTTGAGGGGTGTTTCAAGGCATACAAACATAAATAAAAATACGATCAAAGATACAGGAAAAAAAAAAAAAAGTAATATTGTGAAATATTAATGCAATTTAATTACACTGGTTTAATATTTTACTATACTTTAAAATATAATCGATTTCTGAGATGCAGCACTGAATTGTTATGATTACTCTCCTCTTCAGTGTCACATGATTAATCAGCAATCATTCTAATATACTGATTTATTATCAGTGTTGAAACTGCTTATCTGCTTGACCCCTAATACTTTTTTCTTCAAAATATATATATAAGTCTTTAGCATCTGACCCCAAAACTTTTGGATATACACTACACTGTACCACAAAACTTATATTTTAAATAAAGACAATATAAAAACAAAAAAAAGTAAAAAATTATTTTACAAAATATCCCCCCCCCCAAAATATTAGCGCTAACTGTTTCCAACACTGATTATAAATCAGCATATTACAATGATTTCTGATAGATCATGTGACACTGGAGTAATGATGTGTAAAGATGTTCAAATTAAATGCTTTAAAGGAACCATAAGACCATAAGAATCTTACTGAACCTTTTGTATTAGCAAACCAAGTATACAGTAACTCATATTTACATAAAGGTTCTGTAACTTTTACAATAAAACAGGAAAAAAATTGCATTTCAAATAAATGCTGTTCATTTTAACGTCCCATAAACACATTAAGCAGCACACAAGTGCAAACAATACCCAATGCCCAAAGCATAACTTAATTTCCCTTAAAAAAATAAAATAAATAAATAACAAACAGTCTACTTTAAGAACAGAGGATGTCGTTTTTCTATGGAAAAAGAAAAAAATCTGCTGTGAATTATAGCTGATGTAACACTACAGTTTGATGACTAAATTTAGCTTAATGATCAGGCTGTCCTACTGACCCTCTCTCGTTTGGACTCTGCGCACACTCGTTTATCTACATTTAGATGGAAAAAGGGGAGATGGCATATGCGGACAAGGTCAAGGGAAATCAGAGCTAATTCTGAGTGGGTGAATTAGACCAGAACTACTGGTAATAAATAATGCCTTAATTGATGCCTTACGGTGCACAGGGACGTGATTATGGGCTGCCACATGAATAACAGGGAACCCTGGGCGACAGAATATGGGTTTGGTTCTGCACAAATGGCAAACAATGTCGGACTACCAGAGACTGTGTGTGCGTATTTGACGTGGTGGCTTTCAAATGATGAGGGGAGTCTTGACTGATAAAGAGCGCTGTAATTCAGAGCCCACGTGATGCTCTAATGTCCCTCTTTGTCTGACTGAAGGACTCGGGAGAGCAATGACCCGCACATTATACCTTATGTCTACATGAGTTAAGCAGTAATTAAGCATATCAGCAGAGACATGCCTCATCCACTGGGCACCCAACAGCCAACCACTGGTGCCACATGTAAAGCTTGCTTTTTATGGGTTTCAATGATCTTCCTCTGACATTTATGACAGTGGGAAGGCAATTAATATTTAAAAGATAAAAAGGAGGAGGCAAGGGAGTAACCTGTAGAAGAAGCTGTAACCTTCAAATTGCCAAGCTGCAGTAGTAGTGTAACCCCTGAACCCAAGCAAGAGTCATGCATATCAAAGCTGGTCCATGTGTTGTTCTGGGATCAGCAAGTGTGAACACTGAACTGGAAAAAAGAGAATAAGCAATGATTTCACAGCTAAACAGCATAATTCAGACGTTCCCTTTTCTTCTCCAAAGACACTATGTATGTTGCATGTGCATACCTTTGTGTTTTATGTGGCTTTGTGTGGGTGCATTTGCATGCATTTGTGTATCAGAGATCTTGAGGTACAGTATTGAGATCACACAAATGTGGCTTGGCTTTGGATCTGGGATTTGGTCAAAGACAAGACCAGGAGCCAGTTGCATAATGGCATAAATGTTGCAATAAAAAGTTGCATAAACAAATCTTAAGACAGTATCTTAAGGACTAGTCTGGCCAACTAGCAGTCAGCCAAGGGGTGATTAGTCTTATTTTTTTTGGATTCAATTTAGACTGATCTCCATGTTTAGTTGCAAATGAATGAGAATTGTAGTTGACATCTAGTAGCTACAAAGTTACTTGTAGTTAGTACAATGTCTATAGTAGACTCAGATCAGAATTAAGTGTATACAATATTTCTTCTTACGTAACAAGCCATGAGAATACTATTAGTATGAGTATACTAAGGTATACTATTTTGAAATGACTAATGTTCAGTCTCTAGAACTCTGTCTGATGAATCTATCTGAATTTGTCTCATATGGGGTGCATAAACGGGAAAGTATAAAAAACCCTGCAGTTTAATCAAAGCCTTTGATTTAATTGCTCATTAATTCTGCATTTTCCCAGCATGGGCCTTAGACTGACAGATACGGGCCTGAGGTCTAAATCCAGGTCTTAAAGGGGTCCAAGTCTGGCTGTAATCTGAACTCCAACTCTAGTGTGTATACCTGTATAATCACTCCCTCTATCACACTCTTTGTGCAGCAGATGTATTGAACAATTAGAGTATTTAACAAAGAGCAGCAGTGGGGAGTTGTAATCCCACAGCATTCAGCGCCTCACAAAAATTAATTACAAATGAAAACGGCTTAATGCTTACTTGAACCCGGGGAGAGAAGAGAATGTCACCAAATGATATTTGTTTAGGGGATAAGGGGGGAGAAAGAGAGACAGACAGAGAAAGAGATGCATGTTGCGCCGTTTCATGATTTTGAGATGAAACATCTGTATCTCAGCATCAGAGAGACTCTAGAGAGATCGTTGATGTTGACAAAATAATCAGTATGGCATTTTGAACAACATTAGTGGTTAAAAGAGCTAAACACTACACAACATACAGGACGTGCGCACATGAGAGTGATCCAGCTATCTAAGGACATGTGTCATTCACATGCTAGTGTTAGCGCACATATGCTTTTAAGTAATTTACTTTGACATGCATGCTCTAACTAGCAGTCTTCTGCCCAAACAAACCAGCACAGGACCAATAATAGGCAGACAAACCCAGCCTCAAAGACGCAGGATAAATGAACAAGCGATTCAATTTGAGAGCACAATGTTCAGCAAAAAGAGAGGTGGATGTATTTGGAAAACGTACCCTGCAGTGTGAGTCTGACCCAGTCATATGACTAATTGAACGTTACTGTGTCTTACTGAAACAAAAAGTTTACAAGCAAACAGAAATTGGTTGGACAGCACCTGGCTGGATGCAAACAAAATACTAGATCCTCTGTGAGCAGCACAACACACACAAGCATTTGGGGGGAATCAAGAGGATCAGAGACCAGAGAAGTGTTGATCAATCGAGTAGTGTGTGTGTTGTTTGTGATCTAATCCCCAGCGCAAGGACACAGATGGTCGTTCTATACAGGCCACTCTCTCACATTCCCGTCCTAATCACTGCTACATGGTAGCTAATGACCTGAGACCAATGCCACCATTATGATCACTTAATATGACTAGAACATTACTCTTGTCACCTCATCAGGTGGACTTTACATTTCATTCAGCGATCTAAATAAAATATGATTTATCGGTCTTTACATCTTGTTCCAAACCTGTTTGACCTTCTGTGGAAGGTGGTTTGGTCACCAAAACTCCTCAAAAATATCTTCTTTTAGTGTTCTGTAAAATAAAGTCATAGACATTTGGAATGTAATACATTTGTTTAAAGCTCAGTGTGGAATTTCTTGTGCAATAATTATAATTTTAGTGTATTTTACAGTCCAGATCTGACCAATGTCTAACTATATGTAAAACATTCACATTTCTATTTCTAAAATAAATGCTGTTCTGGTAGGTCCTGGATGAGTCCACCAACACACTGTACAGTATTTAAAGATTGAGCCCAGTAACTAAATGGTTCAATCCCAATAAAAAGCAGTCCTTTAGCTAAAGTCATTGTACCTTTGGGAAATAAACAATCCCGGGACGCTCCTGGGCTACTGTCCTAGTAATAAGTGTCCTGGGAACCATTTTAGGACATGAGAGTCTGATAAATGACTGTTTACTACAAAAGTTCCCTTTCTTCTTAAAGGTTTACTGAATTCATCTTCACCTTCAGAAACAAGAGCTCAAATTGAAGGCCAGGTGTCTTCTGGTCAACCCAGTTGAATATACTACGTTGGCATCACAGATACAAAGTATCAGACATAGGCTGGCTAGAAAGACAGCGTGAGACCGATTTAGTGACAGATATGAGACACAGCAGAGTGTCCCCTGACAGTCGCTAAGTGAGACAGACAGTTCGCTGAGATCAGGACTAGGCTCTCTTCACTACTGCAATGCAAAAGTTCATGAAGATTTTTGTGCGGATAAATGCATGTGGGTGAAAATGTACCTCTAATTGGAAGTAACGTATATCTGTCACTGTGAATCTGCTCTCGGTAACTAGGTCGAACGGCTGGATAGCTGCACAATTAGCAAAGATTCAAACGAAATCAGTCGTCACACTGACAGTCTATGTGAAGCTCGGCAGAACAGGAAGTTGGGTTGGGGTTTAAAGTAATTAGAGAGAAGGAATCTTCATTTGAATGCCAAACCTGATGAGTTTCCAGAATTTTTTCTGCTATAGGACGCCTGTCTGCACGGTGCTGCAGGGATGGATAATTATCCAATCCAGCCCACCCTCATTTATATCGCTCTCTACGACTGTCACACTCCATATTTCCACCATTCCAAAACTACCTTTCAATGCTTCCTAGTTTTACCTTTCTTTTTTTAAAGTCACTTGTTGTATTCAAAAGGAAATGCTTTTAACTTAGTCACCATTTTGTCATCCCATATTCATTCATTACTTTACTCACACTGAAAAGGCATGTTATACAATGTACAAATCAATAAAGCTAAATATAGAGCCAGTCAACTGATGATAATATAAGCAGTTATTAAATAATTGCACATTTTTATAAACATTCCTTATCTAATTGCTGGCATAATATGAACGCTGTTTTTTGAAGACTCAATTAAAATACGTCAATTATAATTCAAATTAATTATGCTCACAAAAAATATAATGGTGTAAAGCAAATGGCACCCATTTTGGAAGTTTCAAATATGCTGGAAAGCCAAATGCCGATGTGTCTGGGTGGATGAGTATTAAGCCTAATCTAGCATTAATGTACATTTTACTAATGCATATACACTGACTTTTTTTATTTGTCATTTTTTTTTAAGGTAGCAGAGAAAAAACTCCTGTTTCCCACTCTATCACTTCCTCACTGGCTGCTACTCGTTCCTGTCTGTGGTCATGAAGTGCTATTGATTCAGGCCTAGTCAAGTCTGTGTGCTCTCTCTCCCTAGACGCTTCCTCTCTCCATCATTCTATCGGTCTCTTCCTTTTTCTCCCATCAAAGTCCTTTAGGTTAATGAGTAGACTGACTGATGAGCTGCAGACGGAGCGAGGGAGAAGGAAGAGGGGGGTCGAGCGGAGGGGTGCAGACAGTGAACTGTCAGTTAACCAAGATGGGACTTATGGGAGGGGTGGTCGTAATTGATCGGATTCTGCTGTAATGTATTACCACCTCCACACATGGATAATGGCTAACGCTGCCTAATGACTGTGGGCAACGACCAACACTTCGTTGATAGATGATGTTTGCTACTCAATTCTCTTCTCATTATAGACTAGTTTTCCACAAGTATCAGCCGATTGCTTATTAACGTTGCAAAAATATTTCAGTCAAGGGTCACTCGTGTCTCAACCGCATTTTAGTAAACAACATTCTGATCTAATGCGGCAGAACCTTGGATTCTGATCAGGTGAGATGTTACTTCATCAGATCGTAAAGAGCTATTGTTTTAATGACTTTTTGAAGTTTGCTCCGCTCCAACCCGGGCTTTTGAGTCGGACTCCTCAAGTCGCCGGCCTTTTCTCTTTTCTCTCTGCCTTCGACAGCTCTCAATATGGACATCCAACCTCGTGAAACGTACTTATGAATTCAAAACAGCCTCAAGTCATGCTCCATATTTCATTGAAGTTGAATATTTAAAAAGATCAACCCACTCAAAACCCCATAAACCTTTCTTACGGAGGCTTCTCTGTTCTAAAAATAAAATCTCATATGCCATATCATATTACAGGCGGCTCCATCAGGCTCTCGAGCATCCTTTAACAAGCAGACAGGGCCGTTCTGGTAAACAGGCTGTCCGCGTCTAAAACGTATGTTCCTCTCCCGGTCTCCTCAAACACTCGAACATGCTTCCTTTCCCTTAGCCGCCTATCCACACAGGCCTCATCTAAACACCTCCCATGGAGGCCATGATAATGTAAAATTAGACCACAAACAATCGATTATTTGACTTTTACATACATTTATCAATCACTTTCATCCAAATGGACCTGCATTAAAATCAAGTTCATGCATTCTATGGAAATCATCACTAGTTGAGTATTTCAGAAGCTATTTAGTTACATAGACACTATTTTCCTCTATGTTATAATTGCTGTTTATACAATTTACTGATACTGCACTCATACTAAGTAATTATAATTATAACTTATATTATTATATTTCAAATTTGTATAATTTCAAACTAGCAGCTTTTCCAACACCTAAAGCAGCAACTGTCCATTTAGTAATTATAAAGCTTTACAGTTAATGGTCATACAAATACATCTGCCAATCACACAAGGTTAAGACGAGGAACACTTCTGCTCTCTGTTTGAAAAGGGTATTGGCTTTATTTTCTTCTGAGATTGACATTTACACAATGCAAAAGTTAATTTTTCTCCTTTCTGAATGGTGTGCTAACCCTTGGGCACTAAATGTTCTTCTGTGAACTCGGGCCAACTGTGGTGCTTTGGTATCGCTAGTATAACAATAATAACGCCACTAATGTCAACAGCTGTGGTACATTTAATCAAATCAGCCTGCCTAATCCTGCTCCGGTCAATGGAACTCAAGTGGAAACGAACGAAGTCTGATTCTGACAGTATAAAAGCAGGTTGAAGGTCACATGTTTTTAATTAAACTTAAACAAATGGCTACAGAGTCAAAAGAAGGCGAATTGTTTCAGCTCATAATCTCTAATGAGACTTTTGGCGTAGGCGATAAGAGCAGATGCCTCATGCATTTGTGAAAGGTCAACTCTCATTGCCATTCTGACATAGTCTCTCTCGCCTCTTCCCTCGCACGGCACATGCCTGTTTCCCTCTCAAACAGGAGGAGAAAAACCAGCATGCTCACCCTTTTAACGAGAGAACCCTCTTGACGGTTCTGCCCATGCATGAAGCCGTAAACAGCACACTGAAAACATTCCTCCTTATTTAATTAGACCGCTATGATGCTTCTGATAAAAATGCGATATGTAAGATGACATGGTTGGTGATTTCTCAACTGGACCGTCTGTAAAAACAGACCTTAATAAAATATGCAAAAGCATTATTCGCACATTCTTCATAAACAAACAAAAAACTACCTACTGCTGTGTTTCTGTCCGCCTCACGCTGAGATTAATAATGAAGCAGCCTGACATTTGAAACAGAGGGACCGATTTATAGCAGTTTGAGTCGCTTTTTCACTGCACACAGACATAAAAAGAAAAACACTTTAACGCATTTGCCAACACTTTCAGACCTCGTATCAAGAGAGGGTAACGAGTGAGCGGTAAAGTTGCATGCTACACATTTCATGTGTAACAGTGGTCTAGCGAACAACACATCATTATACTAGACAACAGTTCAGTGGTGGGAGTCTTCTGGGCAATACTAATGGTTAATTTAGCTCCTGGACCACTGTGGCAGGCATCTCATCACAATTAGACCTGATGCAAGACCTTGCTGAAGGTCACAGATAATCCGTTACGAGGAGAGAGAGAAAAATAGATGCAAATTAACTGAAGCATGACTGTCCGGTGAGATGCACATGTTTTGTTTTGTGTACACGTGAACTGAGTGGGTGTGAGAGAATGTGTGTATATTTTTACACTCCCCCCTGGTCAAAGACGGAGCAATTAAAAAGACATGCACCAATAAGCTCCTTCTTCTGTAGAACATTACGGAAACCTCTGCCAAGACAGAGAGAGACAGACTATAATCTTATATCAGCTGAGGAGAGATCATAAACAGCACCTGAACAAAACCCTGCCCCTCTCTATACAAAAATGTATTAAATTAAACGGTTAAATTAAAAAAAAAAAAAAAAGTTTTTAATTAATTTTACCTGTCCTGCATTTTATTTTTCTTAAACTTGTGTTGGCCAAGACTAAAATATTTACAATTTCGCAGACAGATAAAAACAAAAAACAAAACCCAATTAAACACAACTAAATTAATTATGTAATTAATTGGCGTGGGGGTTGGGAGATTCTCCCAAAAATACTATATATATATATATATATATATATATGGCATAAAATTTTGCCAATGTTACTTTCAACATTTACTAATACATGCTTGTGTTTTTTATTAATTGATGGACCTTGAATTAACATGAAAAACCATGAAGAGTTGTACATTATAAATGTTAATCAATGCTTTATACATATTATCTAATGCTAATTGTTATGCATAACAAACAGCACCTTATTATTAAGTAAATAAACATTTCATTTTCAAGTAAAATAAAATCTTTTCCTATGTAGTAGCTTTTATACTCTTACATATCCAAATGTGTTGCAACAATGCATGCAATAATCAATGCTGTCATCACACTTTAGCACGATGCGTCTTCTTGAAGCATGTTAAAATCAATGCAATATAAATGAGAGCTGTGGTGGGAGAAGATGTTTTAAGCAGTTCTAAAATAGAAATAAATAAATGCTTTCCACATCTAAATGAGGACCAGAACAAACGGTCCTCTCTCTTCTAATTGACAAAGCATCTTCGGAGAGATGCATGAACACAAATCAGTGACCTTAGACTAACGTGGTTAACCTCTGACTAGCTTTTCATTAATGAAACAAAGCCCGATCAAAACAGGTTCAACAACAACAAAAACCAAAGAGATCTTTATTCCCATAGCTCTCTAAAATCCCACCCAAATGTATGGCAGAAATATATATATAAAGTCCTTTGGAGGCTAATGATGTAAGGGACACAAAGCGAACCTTGTATCTGATGGACCGATAATCCATAAAGACATAGTGCAATGGCTTGCGGTGGCAAGGACAGGCTGCAGATTAGATTGAAATTATTGATTTGAATCAATTGAGAGAGTGAACATTTCCCTTGACCTCACAGAACAGGGAAACAGGAGTAATTGAATTGTACCAGTGTATATTAGGTGTGTTCAGGTACAGTCATTTGGAGACTCGCCTGGTAACCCTGAAGGACTATTGACTTAACAGAAAGCAGATCCAATGATCAGGGCTAAGAAGACAAAAGCCCTCAGTGTGAGCATGTCTGCAGAGGTATGTCTATAGGATTTTAGTACTATAATCCGTTTTCAAAGGAAGACCGAAACTTGTGAAAGACAGAAGGAAAACGATAAGGTGGCATTCAATGAATTCTACTGGTGTAAAGTAAAAGTGTGTTCATTTACACACAGGCCCTAAAACACCAAATGCCCAATGGCAGTAAAAATGGGTGTTGACAAGTATACTATATGTAACAGTGTCAGTCACCAGTTGGCAGGCAAATCTTTTATGAATTATAACAATGCAATGTAGTAAGAACAACAGCAGATTCACCACTTCTGACGTAAGAGAATAAAACAATCTTTTTTGAAGATGAGATCACTGTAATTAGCTAGTCTGTCATAAGTGACAAAGATAAATCAAATAATATGATACAACGGGCTGATAAGGTCAGAGTAGTGTGATAGTTAGCTTCTAACAACTTTGAGCTGAGAAGATATTGCTGCTTCATTTCGGAAGATTTCCCTTTTTTATTCTTCATAACCTAGGAATGTGGCAACACATATTCATTACAGTTCTCAGCGTTTGTTTCCCTGACAATGGGTCAAATCGAGGCTTGAATATGATAATGAGACTTGCAGTGCATGTGCAGTCCACTCCTATTCCTTATTTTAAACCTAGCTAAAAAGACAAGTGTTTACCGTGAAACACAGTAGCCTTTAATTATAAGCATTTATTGTAAAATGACTGCATTTTCATGCCAATCCCTTTCTCACGTATAAAGCAAACACTGTCACTTTAATTCATCACGTACAGCACAGCAAAAATAGACTATTATTGGACCATAACCACATGCAATGTGAACGCTCAAATCCTATAACATGGGAGCGCACCACATAAGCACTGCAAATGGAATTCGTTCGCTCCAGGCACATAGACGCATCCGCCATCTTGGAACGGTCTGCTTGAGTAATTACCCATACTGTGGGTTTGTAGACAATCGTGTTTAAAGAATGTGTTTAAAGGAGTCATACAAAGCTGATATTCCACAACCTAATCTTCACGAGCTTCGCTGACCCCGTCCCTATTTTCCGAGGCACTCTCAGTTGATCTTTTTTTAGTCATTTTCTATTATACTCACTGCTTCTGTAGGTGAGGCTGAATCATGAATGATTTGCGGTACCGGATGACCTCTTTAAGGATTAACTATGGTTAATGACATCAAGTCATAATATGTTGGATGGCTTACATATAGCTGTCCATTTTATAATATTATATTTAATTTGTTCATTTATAATATTTTTTCACGTCACCAGCCATTGGCAAGGTGGGACAAAGTTAGTTTTAGGCACTGTTTGCACATGTTCAGAGATCGTTTTACACACAATTTGCTGTAGAGCAACAGGGTTTTCATGCCTCACAGCATCCCAGAAAGCTGGCCCCCTGCAGTGCTCTACTTGCAATGACAAGCCCACTACCACTTTCTTAAAGACTTGCACAAACAAAAGACAACACCAGCAAGTAAACAAATGGTAACTGTTTCCCTCTATATCAGGAATAGACAGATTTGCAAGATAATGGCGATAGTGATTGGTCTAAGACTGACTTAATTTGATTACTCAGAGTTAAACTTCCTTAGTGGAAGTTACTGTGTGATGCGAGAGGAAACTGATTTGTTTCCTTGCAGTTCATGCTGTGTTCTGTATACAGTATGTTTTGGTGTTAGCATTTTAAAGTCTATAGTATTATGTGAGAACATTGAAGCTGACATTAAATTTCAGGGGAGACCACGGATATTACAATTTTTTTTTGCATTATACACTTTCATCTGGGAAACAATTCATTAAAAAATATTCACTTGACAAAGGTCTACACAGACCTCATGATCAATAGCGTAAATAAATTTGTATGGTCATTACAGAGTGTTTCGATGATTGCCAGCCATGTAAAATCCAATGAGAGAAGGAATACTGACAGCCACATTTAAATATCCTCTTTAACGAGAGTGATAGATCAGACAAAAACAGGTGTGTTTCAAGCCCTCGAGTAGACAGAACATCCACTAAAGCACTTGGGCTGTATATTATCTGGACTGAACATGTTTTAATAGAGGCATTAATAAGTTTCAGTGCAATGAGTTCTCTGTGAGTTCTATGCGAGTTCAATGAGTTCAGTGCAGATGAGTTCTAGAGCAGCATGCATGAAGGCTTCAGAGCTACAAGACGTTCATTGTTCTTAATAAACATGTCTCTCTATTTCTCTTATTTCTCACTTTCTTTTTTGCCCATCATATCTTTTTCTGGATTCGGTTTCTTTATGTTTTCACTTTTTCTAGACTATTTTAATGCTTAAATTAAATTTTACTCAATTCAAATCGTGAAACTTAATTTAACAGCAATTAATTAAAAGAGTAACAAAAATTGAATTTTTAGGATCCTACAATCCGCCCAACTCGCCCCTCAAAGGAGAAGGAAAATGGTTGAGAATGAGCTGAGAAGGAGAGTGAGACATAGAGGTCCTTGTGGTGGGCTGACACTGATAACATTCTGCTCAAGCAAAAAAGAAGTGTCAAAAGGAGCAGGAAAACCACAGTTTTTTAGCTTTACTAAATCTGCAACCTACTCTTATCAAGAAAGCAAGTAGACACTTTTTTTTTAAAGCTAGCATTCAGCAACAGGTTTCACAGAGTTAAAACACATAATAGAACAAAAATTGGGGTTAAGCATTTCTACAAGCCTTTTTTCTTCTCGTCTCCCTTGACTGTGGTGCGCTCGTAAACAGCTCCGGTTTGGAGCATGAGCGCAATAACGATCCGTGACAACCTTCCCCATGAGCCGTAGCCTGAGATTTGGGTTTCTGTCTGTCACCACTATGTGTGAACCCTCTGCTGCCTCTGTCATCCACAGCACAGAGAGATGGAGACAGAGAAAGACTGACAGACAAAGACAGAGAGAGAGAAAGAGCGCTTTACAGTAATGTGATAGAATACGCTTTTCCTTTGCTCTCTGATAGCTGTCGCTGGTCTGTCGGTGGGAGTCTGCTCAAGCCACAGCGGAGAATGTGCTGCCTCATGCATACTGTAAAGGAAAATGGCAAGTGCGTGTTGAAATCACCAGTTCTAAATGATTCTATGCAATTTGGGAATGTTAAAATATAAGTCGTACAAGAAACAAAAGGTACTGTTTCTTTCTTTTTTTCTCTCCACAATTCCCCCATGCTGGGAAATTAATGGGGGCTTGGACAAAAAAAAAAAAAAAGAAAAAAACGTCACCGTCACTTTAATTCAGCGTAAGCAGCGCAGCAAAAATAGACTCGGCGTCGAAACGCGTGCACCACTGGCGCTTCTTCTCAACTCCTGCTATGCGCTGCCGCGCCGCCTTGAGCAAAGCATTCACAAAGCCACTGTCTGCAAGACTTACTGTGACACCTCTCTGTAGCATGTGAGCGACACAATTCATAGCGTGCAAGATGAATTGCAGCAACCACGTTGCGTCAGTTCCAATGGTTGTCGTTTTGCCCCCACTTACATGCAACAGACAGGAACTGTTCTTTACAAGCCTCCGCAAAATGACGCTCCTCAGTTTTTAATACAGGCAGCGTAAAAGACTTCAGTTCCCACGTGTCACTGATGCAATGTGCAGTTACTCCGAGGTAATTGTTGCCCATTTTCCTGACAAATAATTTGCCACACTGCACAGCATGAAATGCGTAATTTTTTTTATAACGTAATTAAAGACAAAAAAAATTATTAACACTGTTAAAGCATTACTTTTGACAACCCTTATATATATATATATATATATATATAGCTTTATTTAGATATTTCATCACACAACACATTCTCAACTTAACCAGGCTAACTGAGAATCATCTGTAAATTAAGCTTGCAGGTGCTCAACACTAAAGGAGAGTCCAGAGGCACTCAATGTGACAGTGACACATCCCTGTCTCCCCTTCCTCCCTCATTTTCCTTCTCCTCCAAAAAGGGTATTTAGAATGCCACCCCAGAGGTCTTTTGTCTGTCTGTAAAGTGGCGTATTCAGGGGGGAAAGACACTGTTAGCTGTCAGGACTGACAACGAAAAGGACACACACACAGCCCACCAGTAACCAGAAAACGGGCCACATTGAATATCCATGCAAGCACTCTTAAAAGGGAGCAAGGGAGGGAGAGATGAAGAGAGTTTGTACACTGACAGAAAGTTCAAAAGCTGATTTAGATCCATCCTCTTGCTAATTCTCTTCAGTGAGTCAGTAAGTACTGAATACTTGGCCTCCGATTAAAATTGACTGGATGAAGGAAAAAACAGTCTGAACCAGTGTGCTCTAAAAGAATCATATTTCTAAAGGCTTTCGCAACCACAACTCCAACATCTAAACTTTTTGTGACTTACAGGCATCAACATAACTAAATGTAACTTTTATTTAACAACATTTATATTTTAGCAGATCAAGATTTTTTAAAAGTCTTTATTAACTGTTTACATGCATTTGTTTTAGTATTAAAATAGCTTGTTTATTTGTTTTGTTTCGTTTTTCACAGAGTCTTCCTCAGCAGAGTTATCCAATTTCTTACTCACTGGGGGTTTGTAAGGCAATATTTTCTGCAAAGCCGCTTTGGAAAAGTGCCGTTGTTGTGAAAAGTGTTATACAAATAAATCTGAATTCAATTAAAAACGCTTCTCTTTAGATTTATGCATCCAACAACAATAGATGGAGTCTACTTAATACAAAGTAAACATTTCCCAGCTAATATTTCAGTATTTTTTGTATGATTCAAATTCTTTGATTCATTTGACTTTAATAAAATGGAAATGTAACGAAAATTATAACATGTAGCTAATATTTCAACAGGATTTCTGCAGGTTCGTAAAAGTCTAAAGTGATGAGTGCGCTGCAGAAGCCCAGTAAAGAAGAGACAGGCGTAGAGGACAGGAGAAGAGTTGTTCCTCCATGACTATATGAAACAGAAGCTGAAAATTAAACCCCTGCAGCTAATAGTAGCTTTTATTACTTTTGGCTAAGGTGCTAATATTAGAATCGCAGTAGAACGCATCTTGCTGGTCACTCCAAGATAAAAGTCCACATACAAGTGTTAAGAAAAACACATCCAAACACAAGCAAAACCAAAGATAAAG
This sequence comes from Enteromius afrohamiltoni, assembly GCA_034779775.1. Classification (NCBI taxonomy): domain Eukaryota; kingdom Metazoa; phylum Chordata; class Actinopteri; order Cypriniformes; family Cyprinidae; genus Enteromius; species Enteromius afrohamiltoni. Next base: position 8,547,428 of record JAUYWG010000045.1, read on the forward strand.
CATCTCTTTGGTATAAAGCAGATCATGATGCCCTGTTCGGTAAAAAAAAAAAAAAAAAGATGATGAAAAACAGAGGAGTGTCTATGAAGAAAAGATGTGAGACCTCCTGGAGAGATCGAAGCATTTCGCTAAAGCAAATCACTGGCATAAAAGCAACAGTCTTGTCAATAAAAATGTCTCATCCATGTTAAAATGAGACATGAGGCATTTTGAATTCAGACATCAAAGAGCTTGTCTCTGGAAGGAACAATCTCTCTTTTTAGCAAATGAGCAATCAGTCCAATAAAGACATGCAGAGCCTTTCAATCCATTACCGAAACTTACACAGTGGGTTCTGAATGCTCTCTTCATTAGAAGGAAAGAAAACTAGCACAAATTCTAACTAGAGAGAAACTTTAGCTGGAGAAAAAGAGGAAATGTCAGTATGACCACAAAAACTTTTACATGTTTATACACAGAAACACACAAGCTCATCAAAAAGTACTTGAATGAGTTAAGGGCCCGCTACTCTCCACAGGTTCAGACGCACACACACACACGTCGACTGGTTCAGTGCTAACTAAAGTCACATGAAACATTGATCACATTTCTATTATTATTTTTTTTTCTCTCAGGATACTCAACTTCAAACTAACAAGGAAACACAGATTTCTAATGTCCTTCTGTGATCTATGTTCATTTTGGAATATTGCGCCAAAATCAGAAAATATCTAAGTATTGTTTGTTGGAAGTATGAATTACATCAATGGTTCCCCAACACTCTCTTCCACTGTTTTCCATGTTTCCTTAAACGCACCTGATTCCAAGAACTGAAATGGGTGTGTCAGACAATTGAGAGATGCGAAATGTGCAGTGTTGGGGGTCCTCCAGGAACATGTTTCGGAATCACAGAATTAGATTGTAGCCGAAGCGCCATGCATGGCAAAGTAATGGAAATTTGTTTATGAACATAAGTGCGTGTGACATCACAGACAGTACTGCCGGTGGCAACCGACAACCACGGTGATACGGTTGTCACGGTAACCGTCACAGCCCAAATATATTATGACATAAATAAATGATTCATCTCTTTAAGTTCACTTCTAGCATATAAACAAAACCAATGGGAGTGATTAACTTTAGAAAATAGCAGCTTGACATTTCACTCAGTGGGTTCAGATGTATAAACCTTTACAGTAGTCACTGAGTGGGTCATCTTATTAATAATTAAGTCAAGTCTGTTAAAATGATGACTGTCTGATGAGGTCATGTCTGAGGAGAAGCATCCGTCTCAGAACACTTGACCTTGTATTCAGTCACTCCACTGCAGATGAACTCACATCATTTCCTTCCAAATCAATCAAATGAAACGCACACAATGGCACCAGGCTGAAACTGCCTTTTACACTGCCAGACAGATATTATGTAGTAAGAGAATGTACAAATATAAGCAAAAGAGCAAGGAAAGACAAAACGACAGAGCAAGTCTTTATTTTTATAACTTCCCTACACATTTTTTAAACATTGTTTAATTTCTTATACATATTAAATTGCTGAAATTTACAGAAACTAAGACTTTCAATGTGGCCTCAGACCTTTAAGCCCCACTGTACAGTATATAGAAATAACAAAACAGCAGAAACTGGGGTTTAAAAAACCTAGAGAGCATTACTGAGAAAGGCTGAGAGACTAGAAAGCATGGCACATTTCTTTTGTTTGCTTCCTTTTTTCTTTCGCACTAATAATGTATTTATGGCTGTTTAGTGGAGAAATGGTCTGGGCATTGCTGATGAATGCAGTTCCCCAGTCCTGATTTAAAGTCCCATTAGACTGTAATTACACTGGGTGAAAGTCCAGATTGGTTCAGAGAGTTTAGGATTCATCTTTTATTTTACTGAAACGAGCCTCTTAACAAAGTTTAGATGTAAGCCACATACACGTATTATGCTAATTTTAACTATGACTTAATCAGTCACACATAAGCATGAACCTGCAGACATTCCACTAAATTATCCACATTTCAACTTGGCATACGCCTACACCAGAGAGATACAGACTGTACCCCAGACTACAGGGAGGGTAAATGAACACAGCCGGTGCGATGTGACTGACAGGTGTAACATGAGAGGTGACGCTGTACCTGGCAGGGCGAGCAATGGGAATGTCGTCTCCATCACTGCGAGAACACCGGCAAAAGACATGACACAACCCGGATGTCACCAGGAAGGAAGACACCTTGTCAGAACGATGGAGCAAACCCATTAAAAACTCTGGAATATTATGACACCGAATATTCTGTTGGATTCCTTCTATCAGGCTGCAGGGAAGACGCTTCGATCTGTCCGTCATCAACAGTGTGAAGGTGATTCTTATAATATCCACAGCAATACAACCCTATAGCCCAAAAATCAGCTGTAAAGCATTTAAATAGTCTGTGATTATCCAAAGTTTATGAACGTAATGCAATTTCAGGCCCCAACAATTTACTGAAACCGAATAGAGCAAAAAAGCTTGTTGCGGAGCGCTATGTATTCAACATGTAAAAAGGGTGTTTATGCAAAAATCTTACACACAAATGGCAAAAACAGCCAGTTTTATTCTGAAAGTAAATAGAAAAAAGTCAAAGTAAAATATCAGAATATTATGGAAATTATATATTTTTTATTTAATATATACACTATATATTAAATATTATATTTATATATTTATATAAATAAAAGTAAAATAAGTAAATTTAAACAATAAATTAATAAAGAGATAAATAAACACACACACACACACAATTTATCATTATAAATTACATAAATAAATAAGCAAACAAACCACAAAATACTGAATCAAGAAAATGAAAACTAAACTAAACTTAAACGGAACTAAAATAATATCAAATAAAATAATCAGGGCAAGCACTCCATTATTCCAGCAGTGTAAATTGAAAATTACAAAACATTTCACTTCCACTCTAAGGACTCAACTCAGCAAAACCAGGTCAGAATCTCTGGGTTTTCTGTGCACAAAACCGACTAAAGCTCTTACGGATATGGCACACTGGGAGAGACAGAGAAACCGAGAAAAGGAAAAGAAAAAAAGAAATGAGGATGAGGCCCTCTCATCACAGTGTAGTAAAAAGAATAGCAGGTGGTCTCCTCCGAGGTACAGACCGAGGGCTATACAACAAATGCATGTGGGTGTAGATTCCCCAGAGGGCGGCTTGGCCGTGTTTTTCCCTGAACCGTGAGGGAGACAGACCTCTGCAGTTGCCATGAGCTATCTTGTCAGGGCAACCATTCAACAGTGCAGGCATGCAAAGAACAGACAATGTGATCGCCATTACATTACAGTCCCATAATGAAAGCAGCCAGCCACCATCTCAAAGGACCTGCAGAAAAGGACTGTAGGTACAATGAACTATGAATGCTCATAAAGAACAGCCACAATCTTTCTACTGCAAATAACCTGTTTTTCAAAAAATGTTTCTTGTTTATTTTTAACTGTTTTTAATTCCATATTGTGATGTACTTCAGATCTCAGAACTCTGAATGAGAAAAATAGAGGGTGTGGCTTGTTTTTTCTACTGCCAACTGACTGAATAAAAACACTGACAATTTGAGGTGACATCATGCTCTTGCCCAAGCCGTTAAAACCTGACATCACCAGAGAAGGCTCATGGGTTCAGAGGGGAGGAGCATTTTTTAAATTTGGATTAAAGATTACAAGTGCAAACAATTATTATTATTTCTGTGCATTGACCCCCGAACCCGACCAGTACTCAAGATCATCTGACTCGACCCAACCCCCCAGTTAAATTTAGAGCCACAAAGAATAGCTCATTTTAAAAAACAATAACAAAAAATCACGGTTACATGTAATGGTAACAAATTTAAAGGAACAGATTCATTACGGCTTGACCAGTTCACAAGGCAAAATAAAAAAAAAAAAGAGTTTATAGACATAAGGTGTAGCGTCACATAAATTCCGCCAAGTTTTTGAAAGGTTGATCATTTTTCCACTGTGCAAATTATGGTCATTTTCGTTAGTTAAGTCAACTAGAAATAGAACAAGAACTAGAGAAAGAGAGAGGTCATGTGTGTGAACCTGCTTCTGCATGTCTCTCTCTACAAGCAATGAAGCTTTGTTACTTCAAAAAAACAACAACAAAAAAAGTACGAGCAAGTAGCCTGTTGAAGCTATTTTACTGATAAAAAATTATATTTTGTGTGTGTGCTGTGTGTAATATTTATGTGTCTGTGCCTCTATGAAAGCAGTAAATTATGCAAATAATCACAATTAAAATTTAATATAGCATTTAATATAAGTATATATATATACACAGACACAAAATACAAAAGTACTAGCAATTAGGCCTGCTTGTTATTTAGCAGACATTTTTACCCTAGAGCAACCTGCATTAAATACATCTCCCTGCGGCAATCTGAGGTTAAGTTCCTTACTTAAGGCCTGCATCCACCCTCCTGTCTATAAAAAAATTGCCCCTTAAATCTATAACTTAAACTTATATTCCACTGGGTGTCTATGGCTGCTGAAATCCTCAACCTATAACAGCCAAATTTGTACAAAGGGAATATTTCTTGACAAAGAAGTAAGTGATTGCACTGATCAAAAGCTCTTTGATATTCAAATCATCTGGGTCAAGCAAGCGTTCAGTTTCTCATTGCGAGCGTTTCTCATCTGTGGAGCGTTTGGTGAGACAAAGCACAGTACTTTGAGGAACACGTTGTAAGCGCAGAATTCATTTGAATGCATTTACATGAGGCTAGTGTCAAACCCGGGCTGAGTTAATGACTTAAGATCACAGATGTGCACACAGGATTCACGTCACGGAAAGCGACCATGTGAAAAGAACATGCTGACGACTTAACCTACAGAGAGCTCTGCTTCTGGATCTCATAAATGTGAACACAATCAGCATTTTTTAAGTGTTTAACATCTTTGGGCCAAATCTTGACCTCTTTTTTTCCCTCTCTCTGCCCTCTCTGTGTGAGGGTAGCAGTGTGTTTCTAATGAACATAGCTGTCGCTCGGCAGGTTCCTGATTACTGCATAACTGCTTTCAATTAGTGCCGAGAACATTAGCATTGCCAGCGTGAGTCACACTGGGCCCAATCCTCTCTCCTCTTCCCTTTACAGTTTTAAACATTCTAATGGAAAACCTTAATACCTATGATAAAGGTACATTATGCTTATCCAAGCCATATCTTCAAAATATCGGTGAACGGAGTGAACTGGAATCAAGGTACATTCGGTTTAAACTTGGATGCTTAGAGATTACATTTACATTTATCCATTTAGCATACGCTTTTATCCAAATGAAGCCTAAGCGATACCTCATAAGGAGGCGCTAACATGAGGCATAAGACATGCTGCAACATAAAGTAAGGAGAATGTTAAAAAAAAACTGGCTAGAATAAATACAACACATAAAACTGAAAGAATTGTTAATGTGGTTATATATATATATATATATATATATATA
>JAUYWG010000045.1:8562539-8582494 GCA_034779775.1 Enteromius afrohamiltoni
TATATATATACACACAGTATACACACACTCACATACACCTCTCCCTTCTACGTGCCCCACTCCTAATTACCACCACATATGATTTCTGTGTTTTTGTGTGCATTAAGTGCATGAAGAGCACACTTCAGGCTGCTTTTCTGCTGTATCGACTCAGCATGAGACCTTCATACGGACACAAAACTCATCCTAGTGAATACTAGGAGCTCGCTGCATGCGTGCACATCCTCACACATTCTTTGAACAGCAGGAGGCAAGTACGAGTGGCAACATATATTACACAAACTCATTTCATGTGTGTGTCTCATGAGTGCACAGAACCTGTTTGTAATCCAATCACATCTCTAATATCATCATACACTGCGCTGTATCATTATGATGTTGATGCTCGCTCAGATAGCTGTGTATAAAAGCCTGTGTAAACATTATAGGAAGCGTGCAGATGCAGATCGGCCTAATTCAGAACGGAGAGTCGCTACAAAACGATGTCCTCAAAACCATCAAAGTCACAGCATTGTATTTCGATTGCGTGTGTGTGGTGTTATATCAGCGATGGGCTGTTCACATGATAACAGATTGACAACAGGACACACTTCAGTTGGTTTATGAGCTCCTAGGAACGTGTGCAGGGACTTGTTTCATCCATCTTCAAAGGTGCTTTTTCTAAAGCTCACTCTCGTGAAAACTTTCAGTGAGTGACTGATAAACATCTCACCTGTGTTGACCTCCAGCAGTCTCTTCTTCTTCATCTGACGCTCCAGCTTCTCTCGTTCCGCCTTCTCTTTGGCTATCCTTGCTTTCCTCTGCTTCTCCTCCGCCTCTTTTCTCCTTGTGTTCTCCTTCACTGCTTGCTGAAGAAAAAAGACAGAGATAGAGCCGACTATTGGGGAAACAAGTCTGAAGCAAATAGATGTTCAGCGTTCAGTGGTGACACTTTTGTGCTTTTGGTTTTTTAGTGTTGTGATACACAGTTTAATATTTAAAATGTTATTTTCTGACTTCAAAAACAGAAACAAAAAGTTAATAAAAAATTGCAAGTGAACACACTACTGTTCAAACTGCCAAGTATGTACTGTACGTATTTGTACGCACACACTTATTTTGTTTTTGAAAATGTATTTCAAATAAATGCTGCTCTTTAGAACGTTCTATTAAGTAAAAAAAACAACAACAACAACATGTTAATATAAAAATAAAAAAATAAAAAAATAATGGATCACATTTTTAAAAGTGATTGAACAATGATCATAGGAAATGTTCCTTGAGCACTTAACAGCATATCAGAACGCTTTCTGAAGGATCTGTGATCATCAATTTAAAAAAAGAAAATGAAAAATAAACAGTATATAGTGCAGATTATTAAATCTTGGCTGGAAAATGTTTTAGGACAGTAAAAACAAATTGCTTAAACAATATATATATATTAGGGGTGGAACGATTCAAATAAATCACGGTTCGGTACGATACAGTAGTGTCACGGTTCGGAATGTTTTCGATACGGCAAAAATACAATAAAAAAGAAAATTTCTTAGATTTATTTATTTTTTCACTTTTTTATTCATAAAAACTAACATATGACCTTGTTTTTCCCCACTTTTCTTTTACTTTGAACAACAATGGAGCTATACTTCACATATCTTCTGAGATTTCTTTTTAGCAGCAAATAAAGAAGTGTTTTGGAAAAGTCAGCCTTGGATGTTATATATCGATTAATTAAAAGTAGATTTGAGCTGTATCAAATCGTGAAAGCTGAGCGTCCCGTGGTCGTAGACCGTGCGTGCCATCCACTGACATCCAGGGCGCCGTTTTTTCCTGCGGGACAATCCGTGTGAGGGGAGACAACAGGGGAGAGATCCACTATTTAATTTCGTGGTGTATGTGTCACCAAAGGCTTAGGGGCTGTTCACATCTTTATTTTCAACAGAGCCGCACAGTTTGTAGCTGACAGCGCTTTCATGGTTGCCTAGTAACAGCAGACGCTAAAGACGTGCGAGAGCCTACGCGCTTTTCCACTCGTTTTTAGACGCTTTGTGAATGTACCCTTATGCTACATTTAATGTTAAAGTATCGTTAACGCCAATACAAACATTATTTTAGTGTGTTAGAGCAGAAAGATGCAGCTCTGGTTAAACAGCTGGATGCTTGGTTGAAATGGCAAAGGGAAAAGCCTAACCTGAATGCCGCGGGGATCGTTTGTAATGTGTGTGTTTCTTGTTCTCTTCTGTTTGGGAGCAGAAAGCGGGTTTCCTTCCTGTCTTTTGCACTGCCTTGTTGAGAGTAGCATTGAAAACATTATATTTTACAGTTTACTAGTTCTCTCTTTTTATTCACTGCTGATGTGAAAAGCTTCCAGCTCACTGATATGTTGTGCTTTCTGTGCTGCCACCGCTTGTTTCAAATCCCATCAAAGATTTTCAATGGGATTTAAATCCGTAGGCTGAGATGGCCACTCAAGGATATTCCAGGACCTATCCCTGAACCAAGCGCTTGTAGACCTGAATGCATGCTCTGGATCATTGTCCTGCTGGAAAGTCCAATGATAACCAAACTTCAATTTACACACCAAAGGCATCACACTCTTCGCCAAAATGGCTTGATACTTCAAAGAGATGAAGGAAACTGTCACATGGACAAGACTGCCATTTCCTGCAGCAACAAAACACCTGACTGACCCATCCCACATGACTTAAGCCAGTTAAAACCATATTAAAGAGCCTTGAAATTTATGAACAGGAAATGTGTGTCATTCTGTTGTCACCAACAAACATCCCATCATTCATCAGAGCTTGTTAATTAACAAAATTCTGTACAAAGAACTGAAGAAAGTTTCATTATACAGCTCCTGAAGTCTTGTGTTCTTGCTGTATTTCTTTGTAGTCATTGACAGTTACTACATAATTTATTTTCTCTCTTGGGCTCAAACGGTTCTGCTATAGGTACTGCAGAAAAAAACAATAATCCTATTTATTGCTAAATAATCATTACCTAGCATATATTTAACTTTTGTAATTTGCGATAATATTAAAGACATTTGCCTGCACTTGTTATTGGCAATCTCACATGTGAAATGTCCGTCTGTTCCACACATAGGTTCCGCAGTACACAGAGCTCACACACACACAACACGAAAGCTTGCGCTTTATAGAGTGACGTTGACGGAGAGAACCAAAGTATCTAAAGCAGTGGTTTTCAATTGGTTTGGCCTTAGGACCCACAGTGTCCCATGGTCATCGATCAATCCAACCACGCAACCCACTATACATAAGTGTATATATATATATATATATTAGTTAGTAAATAAAAACAAAGCAAATGCCAAAGCTGATTGTTTAGCTGCATTTTGCTACTTTTTTTGGTTAAAACGGCAGTTAAAAACTGTTAGTCCTCTGCCTGCATGCCCCAATTCTAACCAACTCTTGGTTGAAAAATAGTTTCGTTTATTTATTTGTTTTAAAATCATTTGTTTTGTTTGTGTAATATTTACTCAAACATTGGTGTTTTTTTAGGCTACAGATTATTATTTTACATTAACAAAAAAATATTAAGTGTTGTTAATTCTGTTCTCAATTAGTTTTTATTATATATATTTTTTTATATAAAAAACACAACAAAAAGTACCGTTAAGAGTGCCGTTTAAATACCGGATCAATAAGTGTTATCGATAAAAGTAGTAATACCGTTAAAAACTTAACAATACCTATCCCTAGTTACCGTGAAGGAGTGAATGTGTTGCAGAGAGATTTTTTATTTATTTATTTATTTTTTAGAAAAAAAACAGAGCAATAGTGAAAATATAGTCAAAGGCAGGAAGGAAAGAATAAAAAAGGTAAGAAAGTAAGAAAAAAGAAAGGAAGACAGACTGGAAGAAATAGTGTTAAGTGGAGTAAATTGTTGCAGAAAGAGACCTCTAATTAACTAAGGCATTTTATCTCCAGGTTTTGACAATGTTCTAAACACTTCAGACATCTCTGAGAAAATTTGGGGGCAAGAACAGATCAAAATTACCCCTCCTTGCTTGCTTTCTTTTCTTTTTTGGACCATTAGTGGTTGAAGAGGGTTGTTAGAAATCTATAACTCCTCTTTTGGTTTGATGAGGGCTACTTTTCTAGGTGTAAGAACACTCGGGCAATCAGAGCAAGCTATCAGAAAGAAACATCATTAGAGCAGTCACCTTGTCCTAACACTTCATATGCCTCTTTCTTTGGCTCTCTTTCTCTCTGCAGCCTTAAAAGCCTTTTCCAGATAATGGATGTATTTCTAAGTGCGGAAAAGCGCCAGTGGCACACCTTGCACAAAGGTAAGGTGTAAAAGGCAAAAGATGAACAGGTTTAATGAGAAACGGCTGAAAGAAAAAGTGGGAGTGAAAAAGTGGTTCAATGCAAATGGAGATATAAAGAAGGCTGAGGAACAACCTGAATTCATAAGTTAATAATTTAAATAAGGGTATGAATACTCCAATCTGGATTCTAAACTAGTTAAATTATTTACAGAAGCAGTGCACATATCTTTGGCCTAAAATGTACTTTTCTCATACACATTCAAATAGATAAATACTAAGCTGTCTACATGGCATACAGTATTGAGCAGTGGTGCTCGCAAAGTCCTCACATTCAAGTTTATGTCATTTCATGTCTTGGTCACATCTTCTTAATTAAATGAACATTAATTAGTGTGGCAAAAAAACATTTAGTCAGCCACCAAATGTGCAAGTTCTCACACTTAAAAAGATGAGAGATGCCTGTAAATTTCATCATATGTATACCTTAACTATGAGAGAAAAAATAAGAAAGAATCCAGAAAATCACATTGTAGAATTTTTTTTATAGAATTAGAATTAATTGGTAAATTCCTCTGTAAAGTAAGTATTTGGTCACCTACAAACAATCAAGATTTCTGGCTCGCACAGACCTGTAACTTCTCTGTTCTCCACTCGTTACCTGTGTTAATGGCATCTGTTTGAACTCGTTACCAGTATAAAAGACACCTTTTCACACTCCAAACTGTGGCCAAAACCAAAGAGCAGGACACCAAGACACCAGAAACAAAATTGTAGACATGCACCAGGCTGGGAAGACTGAATCTGCAATAGGTAAGCAGCTTGGTGCAAAGAAATCAACAGTGAGAGCAATTATTAGAAAATGGAAGACATACAAGACCACTGATAATCTCCCTTGATCTGGGGCTCCACACAAGATCTCACCCCCCAAAATTCCAGAACCACACGGGGGACCTAGTGAATGACCTGCAGAGAGCTGGGATCAAAGTAACACACTGCGCCGCCTGGGACTCAAATGCCGCAGTGCCAGACGTGTCCCCTGCTTAACCAGTACATGTCCAGGCCCGTCTGAAGTTTGTCAAAGAGCAATTGGATGATCCAGAAGAGGATTGGGAAAATGTCAAAGTCAGATGAAACCAAAATATAACTTTTTGGTAAAAATTAACTTGTCGTGTTTGGAGGAGAAAAGATTTTTGCATCCAAAGAACATCATACCTACTGTGATGCATGGGGGCGGAAACATTATGCTTTGCAAAGAGACCCGAACGACTGATCAGTGTAAACGAAAGAATGAATGGGGCCATGTACCGTGAGATTTTTGAGTGAAAGTATGGGTCACCATACCTGGCCACAAGTCACTTCAATTCACTTCACCACCAGGGCAACGAAGGAGTGGTCCTGGAGTGGCCTAGCAAACCTTTGGAGGGGGTTGAAAGTCCGTGTTGCCCAGCGACAGCCCCAAAACATTACTGCTCTAGAGGAGATGTGCATGGAGGAATGGGCCAAAATACCAGCAACAGTGTGTGAAAACCTTGAGAAGACTTATAGAAAACCTTTGACCTCTGTCATTGCCAACAAAGGGTATATAATAAAGTATTGAGATGAAATTTTGTTAGTGACCAAATATTTTTTTTCCACCATAATTTGCAAATAAATTCTTTAAAAATCGTACAATGTGATTTTCTAGATTTTATTTTTCTAATTTTGTCTCTCATGAGGTATGAGGTATGTTGAGGTATACCTATGATGAAGATTACAAGCCTCTCTCATCTTTTTAAGTGAGAGAACTTGCACAATTGGTGGCTGACTACTTTTTTGCCCTACTGTATACTACCAGAATAAAAAAAACTTTGTATTTTTACATTATTAACATAAATACTAGGCTATTCTATTCGTTAAAACCTTAGTGCTTTTAAGGTTTTTACGTTTATTCCTGTTTTAACCCACAGATTATGTTTTATTATTACAATTTTATAAAATTTAGATACATACCTGGATTCTCAAGTCTCAAGTCTCATTTATTTATATAGCCCTTTACGCTAGAATGTAGGCCAAAGGACTGAACATCCAAGAGATTATAAAATAAAATAAAATACATAAAATAAATGACATACAATGACAAAGTCAAGAATTAAAAGCGACAGAATAAAGATGCGTTTTGTCACGAGATTTAAAAACCTCAACTGAGGATGCAGATCTTACATCGGGGGGAGCGCATTCCACAATCTAGGACCAATTACCTGAAAATGCTCGATCCCCTTTTGTTTTTAGGCGAGTTCTCGGTACAGACAATTGAAGACAAATGGAATACCATTGTGCTCTGCCAGAGTTTATACGCACCAAGTCCGTAATATATATTACGGGGCCAACTCATGCACAGCTTTATAAACATAACAAAACCTTGTACTGAATTCGCTGTTTCACAGGAAGCCAATGAAGTCTTTGTAGAACTGGAGTAATGTGCTCCCTTTTCTTGACACCAGTAAGGAGCCTCGCGGCAGCATTTTGCACCATCTGCAGCTTCGAAATAAGTGATTGACTGATGCCTACATAAAGAGCATTACAATAGTCCAAACGAGAAGTGATGAATGCATGAATCACTTTCTCTAAGTCAGGAACAGACAGAAATTTATTTTTGCAATTGTCCTTAATTGGTAGCAATTTTTTACCACATTTTTGACCTGATGATCAAACATAAGAGTAGAGTGAAAAATAACCCCTAAATTTCTTATTTTGGGTTGAACATATGTATCCCAGGAGCCAAGAAAGCCGCCCAATTCCCTGTCATCATTGTTCGTCTCGAAAACCAGAACTTCCGATATGCTGGCATTTAACTTCAGGCAGGATTCTGATTGGACAGCAGCTGTTTTATTCACGATACAGCACGGCTATGATACTTAATCAAGTATGAGTGAACCAATCATAACCAGTCATATCCTGGTCCTATATCATATTATGATGGAGTCATTGTCTCCCCTCACGTGACTTATTCTCAATTAACCACCACCAAAACTATCACATGCTTTAGCGGGTCTGTTAAAAGCCAACGGGCTCAGTGGAGGCAAGAGAGATGCCGACCAACGCTGTAACTTTACCGGCTTGTGTTGCTAACTTCAGAAAAATTACTGATTTATAGAGTCATACTTTGTAGCATTTGCATTGTTTTATTTTTGTATTATGATTTTTTTTCCCTCATCTAGCGTGTGTGAGAAAACTCTTCAAACCTGCTCTAAGGTGGGACTGACAAAAAACTAGTAGATGGTTAAAGTAGATTTTGCTGTCTATTTTCTGCACAGCTCATAGATCTCCAACAGATCCATAGTTGCAGCGGTGGTCCCTTAAAATGAGCAGGAAATATGGCTATTGACGACAGGTCGGGACAGAGTTTAAGTCACATGATAACGAGGCTTATTCCCTATTGCGTGCGGCGGATTACAGCCACAGTCTGCGATCACAGTAAATCCTGAGGATAGCGAGATGGAAGGTGGGCTAAATCAGCTTTCCTCTCCACAGCCGTGTGACTCTGCGCACACACAGAGTGCTTTAAACACTTTCATTAGAATTAAGGGGGAATGAAAAGCAGCGGTGCGTGACCTCATGCTCTGTAGCCCGAACATCAATATCAACACTAATACAAGAGGGGGATTCATAATGACCCTGCCCTACCTTTAACCCTTTCAGACTTCTAATTCACTGTTTATTACTTGTTTGTTTTAACTGATGTTGGCTAAATGCAAATGCAACATTTTGCTAGAAGCTACGCACTTTTTTTGTGCTACTAAAGTATCCAATTTGATATAGTGAGAGTCTTCACTGACAAAGCAAATAAGGGAATTAAATTATTTGCATTCAAGGATGCAAATTTAACATGGGTAAAAAAAAGTGACAAAGACTTGCATGCCAAAAAATATATATTTTTAAACATTCATACAAACCTTTAAAGCCATATTATTTTTAACTTTACAGATGTGCAGTAAAACTCACTTTGAAAATTAACTTTTTTATTAATGGAAAAAAAATGTGCCAAAAAACAAAGGCTTTTGATAGGACAATTACATGAAATTCCAGCAGTTTCACAACCAACTCGCACATAAAGCCTCATGAATTTATATGATTTTTGCTAAATCATACGTATTTTACGAGGTCGTATGATTTTGAACGAGAAACTGAGCAACTGTCTCATGCGAAGACTCCTAATAAATCAATGACTTGGTATACAATCTCTTATTTACAGTGTGCGTATGTGTTTTTGCTCTCTCTGATAACATTAGGTAGATCGGCAAGCATCTAGAACTCTGTAAACTTACCAAAACAAAAATGAGGTCTTCTGATTAACCTACGGAAAACACCTCGGACTGGTCATTGCTTTAATCAAAAAAGCCTGTAACTGGCTACAATACTAAAAGCAGCAAAAACATGTAAATAAAAGTGGTCTTGTAATTCAAAGCCAGAGCATGCACGCAAAACAAAACACATGAGCGTTTAAAAGTGGTTGACTACAAGCGGGTACAAATATGAATTGGTACTAACATAATGTAAAAAGACCAAAAACACTTTCTCATTGGATCTACACAAATCTCATAGGTGACCTAGTTTGAGCTCAAAAAAGTAAGTTCACCAAAAGGTGCATCTATGATTGTTTCAAAGCCAGCAACTTGCTCAACTGTCCTTTTTACACAGGAAAAGATGTTGGCGATTCCCTGAGCCGGGTTTAGAAGCACTATAGAGTAGCAGATCTTGCCTAACGTGCTCTGTGTGTGACCGGTAGCCTCATCTGAACCGCGTGTGACAGATAAGTCAATGCAACCTCTTGTGCAGCAGCCACCGGCTAAAGCGTCGATAGCGGTTTAGAGTATGAGATTGTCAACAGGCACAACAATTAAGTCGACAGCACCACGGTGAACAACATCTCCGGCGTGAGTCAGCATTCAGGAGCAGATGGCCCTACCCTGAACGCTGAGTGAACTAGTTATTAGATGTTCAATAACATCTCTGCGGAAAATGTGCAGAAGGCTGAGGATGTTCCATTATGCCTATTCAGCAGCATAATAGAAAATAATAACATAAGAGCTGGTCTAATCCCTGGCTGAACATCATGATAGACTTGCCGACAAGAACGAGCTCTTAGGGGAACGTCACAAAAGAAGAAATGTATGTTTAGACAGTAAATGACATTATTATGTGCTTTTATACACTTCATTATTATAACCATGGAAAAGGTCAGCTTGCTAAAGAAAACAAGCATTAAAAACACAGACATATTTCTAAAAGAAATATGATTATTTTTATTCACATAAGGTTGAATTGTAACCCACACAGGTCACAAAACATGATTTAATGAACAGAGATGATGGTTTCAATTGTCTGAGAGGCCTTAAAGGATGCACTATATTGTGCAGATATTGATTTTTTGAATACAGTACAGTGTGCTGCTAGAGATACAAGTAAATCTCACAAAGCTGAATAAATACTGGGAAGGAGATACTTCGGGTTGAATCGATAGCAATCACTGCTAACGTACGCACACCACTGATTAATTCAGTCGAACGTGGATCAAAGCCACTGTCCCAGTCACTCCCAGTAAAGTTGATCTCACACAGTGTATAAAGCTGCCGCTGGCTGTGAGAGCATCAGAGATACAGTGGCATGACCCAGCTACTGTGTCTGATGACACAATGTGCCTCCACAGAAACGGATTTCCCTGCCACACTGCTGAACTACTGTTCTGATCAATGTCACTTAAAGAGGCAGTTCACGTAAAAATGGCTGCCGACATTTACATACACCCATGTTGTTCTGAACCTTTGAGAGTGACTTTTCTCACTGGAAAACCAAGTAACACAAAAGTGGTCCATACAAGTTTTCTGAAACCATTTGATGGATTTGAATTCATTCAATTTACTGTGGTTTCAAACTCATAAGTTCTTCAACACGTGTGTAACAGGCCCTATGTATGTGTGTCTATCAATATTTAGATACAATCACTTCACAAGACTTGTATTAAAACATTTGATTCGGATTTCTGGATCTTCAAAGTTTTTGTTACCTAGAATTTCAAATTAAACGTTTCAAGGATGAGCCTTATGGGTTTGGAACAACATAAGGGTGAGTAAAAATAACAATTCTTTAAAGGGCTCATATGAGGGTATTTTAAAGATTATTATTTGGTGGAAAAGTAGCACTAGCATCTAGCACTAGGAGGTTATGAGAGAAGTACTGTAGCATTGCAGATTATTAGTTAATGATTCTTCTCTTCACGTTTCTTAAGTTCCAATTCGTTATTTCAATAAATATTTCTATTTCTTTAGTGTGGCATGTACAGTAGTTGTTTGTGCATGTATAAGATCTGCAAAATTCTAAAGCTCAAGGTCCCACACAAAAAAAGATTTATACTACTGTACGTAAAAGAGAAGCTGTGTGTTTTTGTGTAAAGGCTCTTTATTTGGCCTTCTGAAAGTAGAAGCAGTTAGGAATAATTAAGATAACTTACAACAGAACAGCACAACCCAAGTGTTTCAATTTGTGCAACGCATTTTATGGATGACAGTTTTGTGAACCTAGAAGAATACAAAGGTACGTGCAATGGAGTCAATTCCATCCTTGCTCTGACAATCTGGTGCTTCTGAATCAGCGACTGTGAGCAACTTGTGTGTTGTCTTTGATTTAAGTATTTGCTATTCAGTGAGGTTTTGTGCTCACACGGCAAATGAATTGACATTCTGCATGCAGTCTGTCATGCTACTGTATTTCCCTTGATGGTAAAACTAAGGACAACTAACTGTCTTTACATTTATTTTGTAAACTGAAATTACGAGTATGGAAAGAGGCATTACATTTCTGACGCATGATTGTGGGGTCATCCAATTAAAATGCACTGTGTCAGCTGGCCAATAAGTGTAGACTGCTTGGAGGGCCTTTGTAGAAAACAAAGCGTTTAAGAGGCAGAGCATAGGAGTTTTTGAAAAACGTTATGTCTTTTGAACATTAAAGCATGTCAACATATTCTGTTACACCAAATAATGATCTTTAAAAACTTAAAAACGTTATACCTTCATATGAGCCAACAGCAGGGCTCTGACTCATAACTTATCACATGCATGTGTACATACAAAGAGAAAACGTATGTGAGAAGATAGGGGTTAGCCAAACACACACACACACACACACACAGAGTCGTTGCTGTTAGCCATAGTCAGCATCCGTGTGTGTGTGTGTGTGTGTGTAAATGACTGATGAGGGGTTAAGGGGAGAATCCCACACACAGCTGAGGTGAGGAAACTCCTCAGAATACACTATCCATCTCTCTGCCCCCCCACACCATTACAAAGTGTTACTGATGAACTTTAACTGCTGGGCCGTGCTCTCTCTGGACATACTGTACAACACCAGCCATCTACCTCCCTGTGACAGAGCCCTTTACAAGAATGAAACCCACACACATCTTACAAAGCCAATTTGCAATGCATAGTGAATCACATTACTTTGCGTGTTTAAATATGCTCTCAAAACCACAAGAAAAACTCTTAGGGTGTTTGTTTGTGTGTAGGTTTGTGCTCACAGCGTCAAACTGGCCCAGTCACATTTTAGAGAAAAACACAGGAACAAGAGCTTCTGAAAAAAGGCATAGGTGCAAAACGTTTGCATTAAGTTTCCCCATCTCTGCAAACTTTTGCACTTGTATCTCTTTGAGTCTATTTACATCAGCGTTCACCGTGAGAGAAGACGCCATGTGAGCTGAACAAAGTATGTCGGAAAGAGTCTAAAATGCTGTTACAAGTGATTGATGCTTGGCAAACTCTAAACTCAAAGCTGGGGCTCTCATAAGACATGCCTTAATATAGATCACAACAGCTGCCTGCCTACCTCATATAACCCTGCTAATCTGATGAAGCCACTCTCTCTACAAATCTGCTTGGCTCCTGCCGATCCTGATGTGTCTGATTAGACTCCGCCCACTCTTCCAGTCAATAGGGGATTAAACTTCTCGCTTCTCATATGCATAAACGGCCTGTAACTGTGTTAAGATGCAAAGCGAGGGGTAAGAGATAAACACAGGTTGCAGAAATTAGGACAGAACTCTGAGGTCTCCCTCGCCCCGAATTTGTCTGTTTTCTCATTACAGAGCCAGTCTCCATTTTCTAGTCATCGTTTGAACTTAATTACTGCAGTCGTGCCAAGACTGAGGCCCTCGCTATTTTCCCCCTTGCTCGAATCAAATTCAGTTTGACAGGAGACAATTCAAGGAGATACAGGCCCGCTATGGAGAGTAACAGTGGCCGAACTTAATTTTACCAGCATAATGGCTTTGGCATCGGACGAAACTGTGCCATTTTGTTTACATTAAAGACTGATTTCTGACTGATTTATCTAGAAAGCTTGATTACTGACTTTAAGTCTTGCATTTTGCTTTTCCCCTTTAATTGCCTCAGACTTGCTCTTTAATGTTAACAAAATGGCACAGTTTCGTCCGATGCCAAAGCCATTATGCTGTTTTTTACTGGTAGTAACCTACCTGACAAATCCACTCATTGGCTGCTTCAAACGCTATTAAGCTGCCAACTAAGACTACTAAGAATGCCAACTAAGAATTTTGAGCGTCACCACAGCCATGTCACAACTGACAACCTAGACAGCATTTTCAGACATTCAAATTAAAGCAGATACCTAGCCTGCATCATAAGTCAGTTGCACAATCATACACACAGGTGCATCTCAATAAATTAGAATGTCATGGGAAAGTTCATTTATTTCAGTAATTCAACTCAAATTGTGAAACGTGTGTATTAAATAAACAATGCACACAGCCTAAAGCAGTTTACTGTAAGTCTTTGGTTCATTTAATTGTGATGATTTATGCTCATATTTAGCAAAAACCCACCAATTCACTCTCTCAACAAATTAAAATACTTCATAAAACACTTTTTTTTTTTTTATGGTGGTTGATTTCGATATACATTTTGGCCATATCGTCAGCCCTACCTATAACAGTGTGGTTTGTTGGAGAGAGATGTGCTATTATTTTTCCAACTGGTCCAATTTACTCCACAAATAATGCAAAACATCACAAAAAATGCAAAACATCCTGAAACACCTTAGTAACCCCATAGCAATGCCCTGGTAAATACCCAGATCAACAAAAGCATCCCGAAAACCACAAAGAAGGCATTCAAATTATTCAAACCCATTTAGCAACCACATAGCAATGCCCTGAGTAACCACACAGAACACCTGAACTACTCAAACACCTAGCAGCTACATAGAATGCACTAGTGAATTTAGTGAATTGTTGACCTTCTGGAAAGTATGAGTATATGAGTATATGTATTCAATACTTGGTAGTGGCTCCTTTTGCTTTAATTACGGTCTAGTTTCTCATTTTCTTCCTGACAATACCCCATATATTCTCTATGGGGTTCAGGTCTGGTGAGTTTGCTGGCCAGTCAAGCACACAACACCTCAGCCATTTAACCAACTTTTGGTGCTTTTGGCAGTGTGGGCAGGTACCAAATCCTGCTGGAAAATTAAATCAACATCTTTAAAAAGCTGGTCAGCAGAAGGAAGCATGAAGTGCTCCAAAATGTCTTGGTAAACGGGTGCATTGTTTTTCACAAAACACTATGAGCTTCTCCGCCCCTTCTCCAGATTCTAGGACCTTAGTTTCAAATGAAAAACAAAACTTGCTCTCATCTGAAGAGGACTTTGGAACACTGGGCAGAAGTCCAGTTCTTCTCCTAAGCCCAGGTAAGACACCTCTGACGTATGTGGATAGGAGTGGCTTAACAAGAGGAATACGACGAATGTGGCCAAATTCCTTGTGGTGGCTCTTGATGCCTTGACCCCAGCCTCAGTCCATTCCTTGTGAAGTTCACACAAATTCTTGACTTGATTTTGCTTGACAATCCTCATAAGGCTGCAGTGCTCATGGTTTGTTGTGCATCTTTTGCTTTTACTTTTTCTGTTAACATGCTTGGAACAGCCAGCTTCTTTGGTAATGAACGTTTTGTGGCTTAGGCTGTCAGATCAGCAGTCTTTCCCATGATTGTGTAACCTAGCGCACCAAACTGAGAGATCATTTTGAAGGCTCAGGAAAACCTTTGCAGGTGTTTTGAGTTGATAAGCTGATTGGCATGTCACCATATTCAAATTTGTTGAGATTTTTTTTTTTTTTTTTTTTAAATACGAGCATAAATCATCACAATTAAAAGAATCAAAGACTAAAACTACTTCAGCCTGTGGGCATTGAATTTATTAATACACAAGTTTCACAATTTGAGTTGAATTACTGAAAACAGGAACTTTTCCACAACATTCTAATTTATTGACATGCACCTGTATATAAAATGAATTAAACATATTAAATGAATGAATTAAACTACTAATTACACAGAAAAACACAAAGAAAGAATGTGAGGGTCAATTACATCACTGCACTGAAAGTGCTCTGCAATTTCTAGAATTAGTGTAAATCAATCTTATTTAGTAAATGGACTTATAGGGTTATAGACAAATCTTCAAGGGAGGTGCTCTACAGCTGCCCTATAGGTCTCTGTTAGCACAGTTTAACATTGAGCAAAGACAGAAAGCAGTCAATAGACACTGTCAATTCACCCTCTTTGTCAAGCACTCTGACTCCTTGTCTTGTCTTTTTTTTTTTAAACACAGATTGCCAAAGCACCTTCCACCTGCATCAAACTTACCTGCATTTAATTGTTTAGTTTTGCCTCAACATTTGCCTTCTTCCTTACTGTATAGTAAGATAAAAACACATACCTAGACAACCTACTACTTCTAGCGAAATTCTAAAATCGGCGTCTGATACACATTTATTAAACTGATTGATTGATTTACTACATTTAACTCTTTCCCTGCCAAACACAGAATAATCTGTTATTTTCAAGACAACGCTTCCCAGCCAAACAGAATTTTTGAGTTTCTGCATTTTCACTATTACACACATGGGGCACCATTGCGCATCTCGTTAATAAGCCCAGAATGTCCCGATCAAAATCGGGCAAGGAAGATGCAGAAACAAGAAATCACCAATGCTTGGACAAAATGTGTTTAGCAAAAATAAACAGCCTAATGTTACAGAGTGAAATGTCAATCCAGGAATTGGTAAAGGACTGTGAAGCTTCAGGGGTGATTGAAGAAACAAGATCTACTGCATCTGTGCTCTGGTCATCATACTGAATTTTCTCCAGATGTAGGATTTAATAAAAAGTTGGGGTTCATTTTGACCGTTTGCAGGGACTGGGGTTATCAAGGAGTCTGCCTTAAAGTGGTTCTCTTTCTATCTACATTGATGATCTTTTGCGGTAGAGATCTAGCTCGATTAATTCAGCATATTTCCTCAGAGGTTCCTCAAGGTTTATGTCTCTGTCCTGTTTTGTTCTATTCATTTATGGCTCTTTTGGGTTTAATCTGTCAAAAAATTAATGCTGCTTATTATTGTTACGCTAATGACATCAACAACAACAACAACAACATTACAAAACATATATTACACACACAGTGGGGCAAAAAAGTATTTAGTCAGCCCACAATTGTGCAAGTTCTCCCACTTAAAAAGATATATCATATGTATACCTCAACTAAAAGAGGCAAAATAAGAAAAAAAAAAAATCCACAAAAACACATTGTAGGATTCTTTTATGAATTTATTTTCCTCTGTAAAATGAGTATTTGGTCAGCTATAAACAAGCAAGATTTCTGGCTCTCACAGACCTGTAACTTCTTCTTTAAGAGGCTCCTCTGTCCTCCACTCGTTACCTGTATTAATGGTATCTGTTTGAACTCGTCATCAGTATAAAGGACACCTTTCCACAACCTGAAACATCACACTCCAAACTCCACAATGGCCAAGGAACAATCAGGAACAAAATTGTAGACATGCACCAGGCTGGGAAGACTGAATCTGCAATAGGTAAGCAGCTTGGTGCAAAGAAATCAACAGTGAGAGCAATTATTAGAAAATGGAAGACATACAAGACCACTGATAATCTCCCTCGATCTAGGGCTCCACACAAGATCTCACCCCCCAAAATTCCAGAACCACACGGGGGACCTAGTGGATGACCTGCAGAGAGCTGAGACCAAAGTAACAAAGGCTACTATCAGTAACACACTGCACTGCCTGGGACTCAAATGCTGCAGTGCCAGACGTGTTCCCTTGACCAAATACTTATTTTTTACCATAAATTGCAAATACATTTTTTTTAAAATCCTACAATGTGATTTTCTGGATTTCTTTCTTCTCATTTTGTCTCTTATAGTTAAGGTATACCTATGATTAAAATTACAAGCCTCACTCATCTTTTTAAGTGAGAGAATTTGCACAATTGGTGGCTAACTAAATAAGTTTTTGCCCCACTGTACATATACATTTCTTTTAATTATTAAATAAAGAAAGATAAACCTCATGCTATTTTTAATTCTAAGAATGCAGATAATATTTTCTCATGTTGTCTGTGTGTGTGTTTTTTTTTTTTTTTTTTTACATTTTTGCTGTCACACCATAGGACACGGTCCAGTTTTATTTGTCAACTACCCAATATAATACTGTTTAAGATGCCTTGCAAAGCAATCCGAGAGGGGTAGCTTGTCATTGAGATTAACTACGTTACAAACTGTATTTACTGAATTACTGCAATGCTAACTCTTATAAAAGACTATATAAGCATTTGAATGAAGTTATTTATTATAAACAGCAATTATCAGTCTGGAGTTGTCGCTTTATGGTTAGTGCCAAGGAGAAATGAGCAAATGGCCATTTTCCATCCTGTTCTCTCTTTTTCCGCCTGCAGGTCATCCCGTGTTCCCCCACTCTCCCTTGTCTGTCTGCCATTAGCCACGGTCAATTGGATTCCTGTCAGCACTGCCGAACTGCTGCTGGTCTATTGCAAACGGGTGGATGAGCAGAGAGGGGCAACCCTCATACACACGCGCATACTGAAAGACTCTGAAACACATAGTTCAATGTAAAATGACTAGCACACAGTGTGCTAGGGGCTCAGGGCAAAGGAGGGCATTAGCATCCTTTAGACCGTTAGTGATGAGGATCACACAAAATGAACCATATGAAACAGAATGTTAACCTTAACACCTTCTTTACCTGCTCGTTCTGTTATGAGGAAAATTGCAAAAACACTTTAGTGTTTTGATGTGTTTGTGTGCATGAGTGCAACAGTGGCTATTTGCTGATAAGACAGAGCAGCCAGCTAAAGGTCAAAAGTCAACTGTAGTAACGAAAGAGTGCTGGTTGCCACAGCAACTCCCATGGTACAGTATAATGGGGTGTGATTCAGAGATTTAGCAAGACGTGTGCATCTCTCTTGAGCTTTAGCCTCATGCTGCTTAAAACAGTTCACACGCTTTTTGTCTTTTTTTTTTCGAGCATTTTAATGATATATTCCTAAAACAATCCTGAGCTCAGAGCTAGGTGTAAAATCAAATTACTATTACCATTTCATTTAAGAGTCCTGTCCAAATCCTTTCATTTTAAAAAAAGCACAGAGTCAGCCACCCCTCAATACATTCACTAATATTATAACTACAGTGGAAAAAAAAGATCTAGCAACCATGACACAAATTTAATGATATATACGTAAAACAGAACAATGCTGTACTTGGCCATTGAGCAAAGTACCCATTTCAACTGTCCTTTAATTGTCAGTTTCACTCATTGGCTGCTTCAAACACAATTAAGCATTTTGAATGTCACCACATGCCGTCACGGCTGACAATTTAGACAGCATTTTCAGGTATTCAAAGCGAAGCAGCTACAGTTCCTAGACTGCATCATAAGTCAGTTGCACAATCATATATTTAATGAATTAAAATAATACATTAGTGAATTTAAAAGTAATTTACAAAAAATAAAATAAATAAATAAATAAATAAAAATAAGTTATATAAATATCAAGTATATGTATGATTTGCATCATCAGAATAAATAATTAAATAAATATTATTGATGACGATGGCATTTAAACCAAATTATTAAAATATTTACAGGTAATTGTAATTTAGTGGCAACACGGCATAAAATATTCAAGCTTTTTAACAAAAAATTATTGTGTAAAAGTGTATTTTGGCTTTTTTTTTATTACTTTATTTAATATTTAAAAGTTTTTTTAAAAATCTGTATGACACAAAGAACAATGTGTAATATTTTAATGCAGTCTTGCATGTTACTTCTCAAGTAAATGTATCTTGTTTCAAGGATATCTGAAATATATATATAAAAAAAAAGCCTAAAACTCTTTCTTTCACATTCGAATTTTCACATTGTGATGCCCAAAAATGCTGCTAGTGTGGCTCACTCGGTTTAGAACTACAGTCAATGTTTTTACATCTACGAAGAACTGAAAGCAGGTGAGGAGGTGAGACCTCTCTGCACAAATTCAATTATTCATAACAGTCAGATTGGCAGATTGGAATGGTCATTTGCTGCTACAGCAGCATTATTACTTTCTTTTTCTCCCCCTTTTTTCATTTAATTCTCTGTATGACTCTCACATTAGTCTGTCTCCTATTCTCTTTTTTCCGCTCTTCATTTTTGTCACTGTTCCACCCTAAGAAAGAGAATAGAAAAATGGGGTGAGAAAGTCGGAATGTGTGTGTATGTGTGTGTATGCTTGCACTTCTGGGAAACAGCAGAGCAGCGGCCAAAAACAATCTCCATCAAAACCCAGACATCATGTCAATGTCATTCTGCAGAAAAAGCAGTCAAGAACTGACGAGAATGCATGAGAGAGATGTTACAGAGAGGATGACTAAGCATGTGTGGCTGCACGTGTGAGAGTGTTTGGCGTGCAGGAATGTGTGAGTGCATACGGTGCTGCAGTAAGGTGAGTACGTATGAAGTCCTGTAGCCTCCTGCTCTACTGCTAGTCCCCTGCCACTCCTCAGCATTGATTTAAACAAGCTGCTTCTGAGGGCTGAAAACTCACTGACCTGGAAAAGGGCTGAAAGAGGGAGAGAGTGAGAGAGGGACATTATGTTTGAGGGTGAAAAGCAAACAGGGGAAAAGGAGAATCAGAGGACAGGAAGTGTGGGATACAGAGGAGAGGAACGTTTACATCTGGCTACATACCTTTAGAATCTGAAAGTCTCGCAGCTAAGCCAGAGTCGCCATATTTAAAGTTAACAAAATCAGAACCGGGGTTGGGGTGCCACATTGCTCATAAATGTGTAAAAATATGGTGAGAATTATTTAATTTTTTTTTTTTTTTACGTAATTTACATCAGCACTGTACAAAACTGTGTATTTATTATAGTAAATAATAATGAAATGTTATATAATATAATTACATTACACTATAAATAATAATTAGAATACAAAAATATGACAAAGACATCATGATTAGAAGACCCAAGATAAAAACCACATACTGATTTCTAAAGGTTTATAGTAGCATATGTAATTATATTATACTGAATTATAGCATACATATATGCTATGTAGGTATGTAGGGTGGAACGGTTCACATAAATCACGGTTCGGCTTGATACGATACAGTAGTGTCACGGTTCGGTATGTTTTCGATACGGCAAAAATACAATAAAAAAAAAGAGAATTTCTTAGATTTTCCCCCCCCACATTTTTATTTATTAAAACTAACATAATGTGACCTTGTCCCCCCCCCCTTTTCTTTTACTTTGAACAACAATGGAGCTATAC
>JAUYWG010000045.1:8585480-8643094 GCA_034779775.1 Enteromius afrohamiltoni
TATATATATATAAAAATAATGGCAGTATGTGGGCTGCAAAGTTTAGATTTTTATGTTGACCCTTATAGACACACCGAAAACCTATCAATTCAATGAAATCTAAGAAACCTTTTACTTTCTGAAGATATTTATATATTTTAATGTATATTATATAAAGATTTTCCCCAAAACCACGTTTAATTCAGGGAATACATAAGTCAAAAAAAGCTATGACCTTAGGTCCTTCAATGCAGATCTATGAAACAATTTTGCTCTGCATTTATCCTCAACTATGCAGAAATAGTAATAGTTTCTTCTAAACAAGTCAAACGTGTTGTATAACACAAAGTATAAGTAATATTAATAGTTGCAAATATCGCTAATTAACACCCTACATGAGATCACTTGCAAATCACATGCACACACTTTCATACGTTAACATGTGACAGCGAAAATGGGGTGAAAAAAGGGAATGGGCGATAATCTTAGATGAAGATCAAAGTTCCTTCTTGGAATGGAAAGCAAAATGGTCTACATCAGCAGACAAAGAAAGAAACTGAGCAAAAGAAGAATATTTATAGCTTAAATATTCAGATTATTTACTGCTATATGAATGAAATATTTCACAAGTATCTACAAATATAAAAGCTGACCTACAACCCCCACACAGATTCACTCACTTATTGCTCACACATATACAGTACACACACACACACACACACACACACACACACACACAAACGCACTGACGCTGTGACTCTTACACACATGCAACACTCTGAAATGAAAAGAGGGAATCTGGGTCTAATCCTTGCTGTGAGGTCAGAAATGCCTATGCAGAGATGTCAAGCTTTACTCCAAATATCATAGTAATATTTTGACTTTGATGTGGTTTTAATTAGTAATCCTGTTTGAAGCTAGGGCTTCACACCACACACACAAAAAAAATTGTAAAAAAAACCAACAACAACAACTTGTGTTTAAACTTTGGATCAACGTCCAAAAAGTTCTCTTTTACACCGGCATTAGCTTCAGAGTGTGTGTGTGTGTGTTTATGAGCTGGCCGCGGGGTGAACTGTTCTGTAGTAGGTTGTGCTCTCAGATTGACTTGTGAAAGGCACCACAGCAGCGCAGTCACACTACAAACAGATCTGAAGTTAAGTGACAATCTCTCCTGCTGTCACTCTCCTGTCTGTCTGAAGTTAAAGCCAACAAAGTGCTTCAGGGTATTCTGCTCACTCGCTATAAATAACAGTGCATCTGATTTCTCAAAGATGCATTCATCTTTTGCTCGTATGTTAGGACAGTAGATCTCATCTGAGTTTGCTCCATATTTAAAACATTGACTTTAATGTGCGCCAATAATGCAGAGTTAGGGTGTGTTCACACTTATCTTTTTTGAAAAGAAACAACGTTTTTTTTTAGTAAAACAAAGAGCTGACAGGATTTTGGTTACAAATAGCAGCCAAGTGCGTCTTTGGGTGCTACAACAACAGATGCAACAGTAGCCTAGTGCTGTGTGCTGCAGAAATGTTGAGAAGAGAGTAAAAAGTTGGCTCTTGTGCTGACTTTTGAAGCTAACGTGCAGAAGAATGGGGATGACACAATGGTTTCTGTGGGTTTGTGACATTATACGGGGACAGCGCTTACACAAATTTAGTTCAACAGCTCTGGTTGAATGTAAGCATGTGTGTATGCATGTATGTATCCATCAATATGACGAAATGACTCACTACTCATTTGTGACCTGCCAAAAAGCAGCTTGGCAGTGTGTTTTTTTCTTCTTCTTTTTTTTTTTTCATAAAAGCTGAACTTTTTTTTTGCTTTAAAAGAAGTTCTGAGCTGCAGAAAAAGATGCTGACTGTGGTGTTTTAAAAAGCGCTCTGGCCATTTTTGAAAACACTGTTTACTCAATGTTAAACAGACGCTGGCAGCTTAAAAAAAGACACACTGTTTAGGTCTAAAGACTTAAATTAAGATGTTTACACAAGCAAGCCTCTTCACTCCTGTTTACATGCTATTTTCATTATTCTGATTATTCGCTGAGTAGACAGTACTTAAAAAAGAAGAAATTATTAATAGGCTTTTAATTTGAATGGGACAATATAGAGTAGACTTCAGTAGGATTCAAACTCAGGGTGCTGTGAGTAGTTACACAGTATGTTGTCGCAAAAACCACAAGGCTGTCGATGTCACACTTTGGACAAAGCTAAGGATTACAAGCTTAATCAAATTACTTTAATCAAAGTTTTGCATTTACATGAGATTCGGTTAAATCGCAATATTGTCATTAGGGGGTAAATAGATTAATCAACAAGCTCTGCAGTTCAGTACTCTAATAAAGTCTAGCCATGTCATGTTTATTAAAATATAGTTCTTTATACAACAGAGATAACTTTAAATCAAGCAGCTTTACAGTATTAAAAAATAAATTAAAAAAGAGTCAATTTAGCTTGACTTACTATTTAATTTTCTGTTATAAATAGGGTGGCAATATGTGCCATTTATACTGGACATGTCCTGGCCAGGATTTTTATATTGCCTAACATCCAAGGCAGTTTGATCAATAACATGCAGGTATTGTACATAATTGACAAATCTACAGAGAACAATCAAAGCAGTGCAATTACATGCAAGTCAGTTTGTTTGTTCGGCTTGAAGCAGTGCTGCAATCACATACAACGATTGATCTGAACAGTGTAAATAGCCAAAACCTGAAAAATTGAGGCAATACAGAATGACACATACCTGCGTGGATCATCATAGACAAACTTAGAGAAGTGTGCTGTTCTGTTTATTAAGTGACATAGTTCTGCTTTAAATCCAATGTTATACTCCTCTAATTTTCTATGCAAGTATAGTAATCTTAGCACAGCTATAGTCTTTATCTTCAGTGTAGGTTATCTGTCATGACTGGTCAATTTTAAATACGGATATTTGTGCAGATTAACATCTTGAAAGGTTGCGTCATGTCTTAATGGGGTGTGATTTAGTGACTTTATGTTAATTTCATTGTCTGACTGCAAAAATATAAATTAACAAAAAAATATATACATATATAAATAAATGAAAACTGTTTTATTGAGAATTTAGCATCAAAATACAAAATGAGAGGCAAACAAACATAATAATAAATAATAAATCTGAGCTGTCCTGTAGTGTACAATTTAAAAAACATCTATGACCTTTGAAACATGTCCAGTCATCATGCTCTTTTAACTATGGTTTTACTAATAAACATATAATGCATGAGGACAAAAATGTCCATGCCCATGTCAATCAGATTTAATAAAAACTTAAAACGGTAGATTTAAAACAGATAACGTGTGTGATTAAACTCTCTCTCTCTCTCTATATATATAGAGAGAGAGAGAGATTGTATATTTTAGATTGTAGTCTTTTATTATCACAAAGGCCGCTTTATAATAAATATACAGAAATACAATTAACACAGAAATAATGTAGAGAATTAAGTAGAATCTAACTATATAACTCTTTAAAATAATTTATTCCTGTGATGGCACAGCTGAATTTTCAGTGTCACACGATCCTTCAGAAATCAGAAATAGTTGTGCTGAAATCAAATCTCTGTAACTACTGTCCTAGAAGTCAAAAGTTTGTTTGCAATCTCACCTAAACCAGACCTGAATAAGCAGACGTTCCTAAGGAAAAGTGACTATAAGCCAGAACTCAGCAAAGTGGATGCCTAGAAACTGGACAGCTACTGTGACCCACGCACTTCACTCCAGGACTCAGTATAACAGGTCCTCCATGACTTATTCATGATGAAGACATTATAAGGGAGGGCAGACAGGCTGGCCTGTGATGCTTATTCGG
Organism: Enteromius afrohamiltoni; assembly: GCA_034779775.1. Lineage (NCBI taxonomy): Eukaryota > Metazoa > Chordata > Actinopteri > Cypriniformes > Cyprinidae > Enteromius > Enteromius afrohamiltoni. The sequence goes on from JAUYWG010000045.1 coordinate 8,589,297, forward strand.
CATACACTAAATCTTTAGGGAGTTTCTCCTGCTGCATATGCACACAGATCTGTTTTGTGCGCCTCCTCCGCTGTCTTTTGTACTGCAAGTTCATTCACACCCTCCTAACACACCTGCTTTGGCTCTCTGATTAGAGAAAGAATGGAGCACAGGGGGCGTGATCAGCTAATGAAAGGACAGACGGTGTATGAGAGCGAGAGATAAGACTTCATTAACTTTAATACTGATCTGGTTGCTGGTGCTAAGACAGAAAAGGGCCCATGCCGTGTGGAACTGAGCAGTGTTAACGCTGACAGAGGAAAGAGAGAGGAAGGTGGACTCTGGGTTTCGTTCTAAATGACAGAGAGCTAAACTAAATAAAGAGAGAGGCTGATGGCTGACCCCTGAACACAAGCTCTGTTGCAGAGGGATAGAAAAGCATCGATTTTCTCCTGTACACCTGAGCTTGTTAGACACTCTTCTACTGTACACTCACACGTAACACCTCTACGACACACTATTAACAAACACCCAACAATACCTAAAACACACACATGCACACAACAAAAGCTACATGCATACTAACAGGTGCACTAAATGCACCATACAGTCATGGAATCTCATGGAAAGTTTAATGTTTATCAGTGCATTACAGAAGATAATGAACTTTATCATAATATGCTAATTATTTGAAAATGACCTGTATATATAAAGTGACCAACACAAAGACCTGGTTTGTAATTGCTATATGGAAACCTAATAAGTTACTTTTTTTTTGCCATAATCAGTGTGTGCCCAAATTTTCTAATCTATACCCCAAAACACCGTCTAGTATGGTAGCTCACTAGGATTTTATTCAAAGTTTTCATAAAATGCATCGACTAAAATCTCAGCAGTGATAAGGTACTAAATATTGCTATTAAATGGTGAGAAAAAAAAAAAAAAAAACACAAAAGAAAAGCTAAATACTACAGCAAACAAAAACAAAAGGCAAAAAAAGGTCATAGAAAATGTGCTGCATGAAATTAGAAAAAAAAAAAAAAAAAGAGATGTGTGTGGAAATGTGGAAGTGAGTAAGATAATAACCTCCCCTGGTAGCCAGTCTAGCCAGGACAGCGTGAAGGGTAGAGCAAGTCGGGTCAGACCCAGAACTGCAGGCATTCACTGGATCATGAGCAACACAACAAAGTATAAAAGTAAAAAAGCATCTGTTTTTGTCCATAAACCATCAAGCAAGAGAAAAAAAAAAAAAAAACATGAATAATGAAGCTACCCAAAGACTACCTGCTCCACCGAACTACATAAAATGCTTGAGAAGAAAGGTTCATTGAGGATTATTTGGGTATATGTTTTGTTCAGCATTTAGTTCGTGCCCCTGGTACCTTCACTGGCAACATGTCTGACTTTTCAAACGTTTGCCATTTGCAGAGGAGACAGCATTCAGACTGCAGGGAATGGTTTCGTGTGCAATGACAGACAGCTGGGAAAATAACTAACAAGCAAGTGCAGCAATGTACGTCTTAGGTTTAACATGCAGCCCAGTGAAGCTGAATATAAATAATGAATTCGCACAAGCAGACATAAACTATGATTAGCGTTTGTGAAAGTGTGTGAGGCTGAAGGGTGCTAGAGAACGTGTCGCCACCACCCACAGAACAAATAACAATGTTGATAGCAAAACAGCAATGAATAAAAGTGTTTCGACAAAAAATAAGGAAACAAAATTGTACAGTGTGGGTGCGCATGAAACGTGAGAAAGGATATTGCCATCTTGCTGAAAAACAGGTCCTGCTGGTCGTCTGTGGAGCTGAAAGTGTCCAGATCCTTCTCCAACTGCAGCAGGTGTTTCTCCATCTGTCTCAGGCTCTTCTCAAGGTTTTCTGCTGATACTAGAAACGCACACACACACATACACCAATTTAAAGCAATGCACTGACACGTTTTGCTTATAGCAGACCCAAAATACATGCTTCCAGACAACAATCATTCCTCAAAAACTAAGTTCTTTTGGACAGAGACATTCACTGGAAAGAAAAAGAAAATATTTCAGAGCTATAACAGAAGGGAGTACTTTCAATATAAACTTAATGACACACCCCAAAAAAGAAGAAACCCATTGATTTAGCAAAACGGAAATGTTAATTTGTGTATCCACTTGCCGCAGTGATTGTGTGGATGTCATTACTCACTACCACATTTCATCAATATCAAATTGAGAGACATTGTTCAGCCCTAGTTCTTTCACATATCATCTTTAACATCTTATTTCTAAAAAGTTTCAATGGTATCATATTAGCACAAAAACCATCATTTTTAAAATATATATATTGGTTTAATTATTAGTACAAGAGTTCCTGTAAGACCGAAGTAGCTCTGTATCTTCACACACGCTGGTAGCTTGATGAGGTAATTATGCGACTTTAATAAGAGGCTCAGTTTTGATTAAGCAGATGCTGTTTGGAGGGGACAATCCCGTTCCATGCACAGCGTTAGCTAAATGTGATGGGACACATTGACTGAGCATCATGTGTTGAGATTTGGCTTAAACATCCTCAGCTTAGCTGGATATTATTTATTGCATTTTCATGAGGAATTGTTTAAATGTTAAACTACTTAAATGCTAATCTGCTTAGTTAAATCTGACTTTTCGTCCTTAATGATTTCTAAAATGTATGAACAATGAGGCTTTTTACAAGTGAAAGTGCCTCATACCTTTCTCATACTGTATCTCATACCCTCAAAGGGATGAAATGCACACATTTTGCATTCAGAACAACATAAAGCTTCTCCTGGAATGCCTGCATACTGTACATAATCAGAAGAGACAAGCTGAGTACAGAAACCTCACTTTAACCACCAAACTCATCTCTAGCTCCCTCTCATGTAGTTAATGCAGAAAGAGAGATAGAGGTAAATCTGGTTTCATTGGACTGTGCCAAGAGCAGCTGGCACTGCCATTTTGAGTGTGACCCAAGAGTCCAGTGCCTACACACACAAACCTATTTGTCAATCTGTATGGTGCATTTATTTAGGAACGAAATAACTTCAGAGCAACACCCATTTGGTACCTTTCTAATGTTGTTATTTATGCTCTTTTGACTTCTAACCAAGTATCAACTGCATAGCTGTGTGTGAGCTGTGTGTGATGACTAAGTCTAGTCTACAGTTATAGTAAACACTGATGCACGTATTATACGTACACTAAAGCCAAACAACAAAACTATTTAAATCACTCACGCTCTTGAGAATCGATTACAGTGTGAGCTAAGTGTTAGTGTGTGTTTGGCGTAAGGGTGTTAGTGAGTGTAATCCTACACTTAAACTGCCTATTCAGAGGGATACTTGAAAGCAACGTATGTACGTATTTTATTTGACTGGTTCTCTGGCGATTTTCAAGCTTTTGAGAGAAACTAACAATTTCGTGTATACGCGCAGAACACTTTATTCATCCAGCCACTGTGAATTTTGACAAGTGTCATTTCATACTGTTTCAACTGTTCAAAAGTTGGAGGTCAGGAAGTCTCTTATGCTTATGATCAGCTGTTAGATGTTTCGTCTCCAGTGCTGCTTCGAGTGGAACACACCTAATCTTTTCCCAAACCCTGTCTGGAGTAGATCCACAACATAAAAAATGTGAACCAAACCCTCTTCTTTTTCAGGTTTCAGTTGGCAAATGCCAGGAATATTCTCCACAAGAGAGCGATAGCATCCCAGTGTCTCCATGTCCACTGTTGTTTTAGATTTAGATAACTTGATCACCGGTGATTGGTTCTGCACAGAATTTGCTCATCTCAAACAAACCTATAGCCTGCTATTTCAGACTGTGTACAGAAGCAAACTGAGCGGAATACAAAGTCTAAATGTATTCACTGCACACGCCAACACATGTTGCGTTGCACTGCTGTGTTGATACACATTGCCATTAGTGCCATTACTAAAAGTCACTTCGAAAACTAGTGTGTGCCGAAGAGAATAGAAAGAAAAAGTCTCAATAACAGTCAGCTGGCGTTCTTGAAAAACACTAAAGAAACACATGCATGCACCTTCCATTAGTAGCTACTGAAGGAAATCACCCTGGATCTACTCGCACCACAATGGGAGACAAAACCATAACAGTTAGGGACTGACATGAGCTAATTCTTAATGAAAGCATCTCGATCTCCAAGAGAAAAAAAATGCACCTGCTAATGCCAGCTCTAAAGAATAGAATAATGGGAGTAATATCTGTAAAGCGATCAGAGGCTGTTTCCTGAGGGAAGCGCAGAGACAGACATTCAGCGTGGTGGGGATACGTTACCCATAATGCCATTTCAGCTTTGATGAAGGGCACAAGAGCAGGCAGCACTAATGAAATGGGGATTGGGAGACAAAAAGACAGACAAGGGGAAAAAAGTAAAACTAATAAAAAGCTGCAGAGACAGAACCAATAAGTGTAGCAGGAAGTGGACACATGATAGAAAAAAACCCTTTCAATTCTCTTGGAACAAAAAAAGAGATGTTTGGAGAACATCTGAGCTAATAATTTCACCAAAAGCACCCTGCTTGATTACCAGTATAGGTGACGCATGATAAATTAATTCTCTTTCTCTGTCACAAAGCTTACAAACTTCCTCTAATGTGACTTGCATGGACTATTTTTATGTTGTTTTTTTTGTCATGTACAAAGCTTCATTTTCATTGTAAAAGAGAAAAAATCTGAGCAAATATTCTGCTAACTTCACCATAAGCATTTGTAGCAATAGTTACACTATTACGGTCAGAATGAGTTAACAGCTCATCACAAAGTCGACAAGAATCAAATTCAACCCCATTTAGGTCTTAATAAATGTCTCTGGAATTATTGTGTATAATTCTTCAAAGCACATTACTCTTAAAATTATTATTTTTTCATAATAGCTAATATAAAAATGTAATCACACTCTCTGTCTCAAATCTTTCATGTTCAGCTGATGCAATCAACACTACAAAGCCAGAAAACAACATTAACCAAAAATATTTCAGCCTAACAAGTCTATCAACCCAATAAAATCTGAACTAGTCCTGCCCCCCATCATTATTTGTTTTATTTGATTGAAAAAACATAGTTGTCTTGAAACACCTTCTCTAAAGCTGCCAGACATACACGTAGGCAGGGCTTCTTTTTAATCACTCCGTCTAATAATCCAGCTTGCAATGCCAAAATATCTCTTATTCTTGTTTTCTGGAAGCATTAGGTAACGTAGTGAGTTAGTCTAGTCCTGTTGTGACTCTGCCTCTAGGGCTGCCAAGGGCAATGTGACCTACCTCACACAATGGCTCCTCTGCTTTTCTCGGTTTACTAAAACACACAGACAGGCAGATAGAGACATAGACTGTCGAAACTATCATCCTACCAATCGTGATCGGCTTAGATTAAGATTTACAATACAAGGATCTGACACTTATTGGTCTTATAATTCTGAATCTGTGCAGCAGTCAACCCAATATCACACGTACAGAGTTGATGTATTGTACATTGTGAGAGTGCATTTACTATGTTTCAACATTTCAATTGTACTGCTGTCTATTGAGGGTCAGTTAGCTCTCTTCAGTTTGGGGTGGTCGAACTCTTAAAGTGGACTGAACACTTTTGTTCCCTTACTTTTGCCAGGAGGTGAACGATGTAAATCACTAAACTGCTAATTCTTTGCTTATTTAAATAGATGCTGACTCTTTGTGTGTATATTTTGTAGTACCTCGACTGGCCTGGTCCACATGCTGTAGATCATCCACAAACTTCATTACTTCAGGGTATTTCTCCTCACAGATCTCTGCCAGGAAGTGAAGCAGAGTGGACTTCTGATCAGCCGATTTAGTGTCCTTCAACTGAGAGCCAAAGATATAGAAATGCAGACAGACATGAGAGAAGGGAGGGGGCGGCAATATTTTAATATAATATCAACAAAAAATCAGAATAGAAAAAAGAAATCCATAAAAAAAATGTGGATGTTTAGAACATTACAGAAATTGAGAGAAATCAGAGAGAGGGATTCTTGAAGGAAGCCATTGGTGTCCACCGCCTTCACATCTGACAAGTTAATTTGATAGTACACTGAAATTGCTGCCTGGACTAGAAAAGCAAGACATTTTCATTGTCAGTTATGATTATCATCGTAGCACAACGAGTCAGTGCAAAGAGCATTTGATTAATGCAGAGAGCGCAAACATTATTAAGCTCTTCTGGGTGGTGGTGCCTGACGATTTAAGATGCTTGATTATCGTGTGTGTGGGAGGGGTGGGGTGGGGGATGTAATGAGAGATACAGATAAAGTAAAATGAAGTTCCAAATAGACCCTTATGAAATGAGAGATGAAATTGGAGAAATCGACTTTCCATCTAGTCCATTTTAGTACTCAACACTATCTCGCACTCTGCCATTTCTTTTAAATGTATGTGTTCTGACAGGCTTTGTGCTGGATATACGCACTGGACTCAACTGGATAATTGCAGTGTCAGAACATTTGGAAACCGTGTGAAGCGTTAGATGGATGACGGGGAATGAAATTAGGTTTTGTTGCTCTGCCTGAAAGGGCTTCTTAAAAAAAGAAAAAAAAGGCCAGATTCCACAAATTGCTTGTGCTGATTTCATCAGTGAAGTATAAAAATGACAATACAAAAAGAAACCCAAAATATCTAATCCGACCCTACAGTCCAAGTCATTGATGTCTTTGAAAAATCGTAAATATCGGTTCTCAATTGAAAAAAAAAAAAAAAAAAAAAAAAAAAACAACATTCATCGAGGTTCTAACGTCCATGACATACCGAAACGTCCTCTGCTGATGAGATCAAACAGTGACGCACGAGTCACTTGCTCAAAGGGAAGCGCTTTCAAATCCTTTGACAACTAAATATGCTCAATAAACCCACTGTGAGCAAAAGAAGAAGATACTGACAGGTTAAACTCAGAATAAAACAAACAAACAAACTATCAGATCAACAGAGGCAGAGAGAACATCGGGACAGGCCCTCAGGCGAGGAACTTGAAAGGCAGAAAACGACATACTTTATTTGTTACTCCTGCCCATCAGGGACTCTACCACTATGTGCAGATGTAGAGATGTAGTCTCCCTCTCTCTCTCTGCAGTGAGGACAGTTCACTTCATTTGTTCTGATGCATTAGGTCCTAACGTGGGTATAAGGACACGTTCGGACTAGTGTTGATATGCAACATAAATGAGATTTATATCATTATCAACAGTTACTGTACACGCATAAACATATATGCATACTGACATCAAACTCTTGTACGTATGCATTTCAGCAAGAATGCATTCAATTGATCAAAAGTAGCGGCAAAGACTACCATGGTTTCCACAAAAATACTGGACCAAAAAGGTTTCATAAAATATGAAGCATAATACAAATAGTCTGTATGACATATTCCAAGTCTTCTGAAGCAGAACCAGACCAAAATTAAGGAGCATTTTTCAGACCATCTTTACCTGATGTGTGGAAAAAAATGTCAGTGGACATTCTTTAAGGGTTCTCCTTTTGTGTTTCAGAGAAAACAAAGTCATTTGGAGAGAAAATAATGAGAGACGTTTCAATTTTGGGTTATTCCTTTAGAAAAAGCCTGAATGTGAGCATGTCCCGCATACAGTCTTCGGTCTTTTATCAGGTCCTCTAGGAGACTTGATGAGCAGAAAGGCATTCATTATCCTGGAGAGAGTCGCAAATGCAGTGATGGCCGTTCTCTGAGTTTTAGCACCACACAGAAGAGAAGTGAAAGCAGTAATAAATAAAATAGATGGCTTATAAGAAAGAAGTAGAGAGGTGGATCAACCCTGATAAAAAAAAAAAAAAAAAAAACTATGCCGAGTCACCATGGAAACCTAAGTAAATCTGCATGGCTGCTGCTCTAATTAATTATACTCCCCTTCAACCCTTTAACACTCACCTAAATCTGAAAATTGTACACAAATATTATCATTAGAGGTCTTTACTCGTGGTGCAAGACGACTGCTAAGATGTCCTGTGTGTGACATAAATCCATTAGTATGACATTAACACACCTGACTAAACTCAATATAAAGACCTATATGTAGCACATATATGTCTGCATTACGTCACTACTTATCTCTGTAAGCAGAAGAAGAAACCATAAAGTGGTTTTTGGTCTCTGCACTTTGATAGATGCCAGAAGATACAGCTATTGTGGTCTTGAGTGCTTGATAGTGTTAAATCAAATGAGATCTTCTCGAACGGGAGTCGTTTTTAGCAAAAGGCACTTTAGATGGGCCAGCCGATAGGGGTCAAGGTAACGGGAAATGTGCGGGAGGGGAGTGAAGGACGCAGAAGCAGCAGTCGGACACTCGTGCCTGATGGTGACTCAGCTTTGGCTCCTTCACAGACATCAGAGGAACATAAATTATCATCTTATCGGCTTATTCCCAAAAACAGCAAGCAGAAGGAGAGTGTTTGATGAAAAATGCCCACGGTATATGTGGGTGGGTGTATTTCTAACACGGAAAGACCTGATAAACGGATAAATAGAGGCAGATAATTCACAAAATAAGTAAATATCGATTTAGTAATTTTAGGACTTGTTTTACCGGTTTTCATAGGCTACACTTACTCTGCTGTCAAACTTTGGAATCAAATACAACATATTTAGAGACTGTTTCAGGCTAGTTTCTTAGAAACAGATGCCAGCTCCTACGCGTTTCTAAAACAACTGATGCGGAATCTGTGCTGGTTTAGACGGGCTCTTTCTCTCTGTATGTACCTTGCAGAGCGAGCTGAGGTTAAAACCGAAGGACTGGGCGTTCCGCGAGCCGGCGTTCATGAAGTTCCCCATGAGCAGAATGAGTTCCAGCAGCCTGCTGAAGGCTTTGCTCTTCTTCATCTCGTCGCAGGCTGCGTTTACCGCCATGATTTCCGGATGCAAGTTACTCACTTGCTCTTCAAACTGCAGCTTAAACAGGATGGAGTTGAGCCTGGGCCTCAGACGCTTCACACTACTCATCTGGAAGAGGAGAAAAGATGGATGAATGGATACAGTTTGGTCTTATAAATTCTGTAAAAAACAATATCTTGAACTATATTAAATATTCAATGTAACATGTTAAATATTTGAAATATAATGCATTAAATATAACTGCTCTTCCATAATGATAATAATATGTGTGAGTGTAATTTTCAAGTCTACACATGTGCATGTGTGTCTGTAGTGTGCATTCATGGGCTTGGGGGAGGAGGGGGTAGAGCAGGACACAATTCGCCCCTATAAAGGACAATTAGCTATCACAAATTAAGGGTGTAATTTAGACACTCAATAAGAAGATTTGATTAATACGTCTAGAGCTGTTTTCCGTAATCAGATATCATCTCTTGTACATGCACGCACACTGCAATCAAGAGTGTATAAATAAATCCATGGAGCATTTCATTCTTGAAGACAAATGACTGTGGTCTAAAAGCGCATCAAATCTAAACAAAAACAAGGTGACTGATGGAAAGAAAGAAGAAAATGAGAAGGTAAACAAAATAGGGCAAAGCCAAACGCCTAATTTTTGTGTGCAAACATTCAGCGAATTTGTAGCAGGCATCTTCTGTGCGTGTCAGGCAGCGCTAATCTGCAATTGAAACAAGCCGCGTTTCCATTTCCCTTCAAAATTGCACAAATTACAATTGCAAATTGAAAATACACCCAATGGAAACCCGTTAATTTTGCAAAATCCCATACATCGCAAAAAAATATATATTTTTTTTTTTTGCATTTACAGGTCACATGGCATACGTAAAAAGTCATGTGATCATTCTTTAGTGTATTATAACCTCCAAGAAACACTTAATGCATGTTCGTTCTCGAGTTTAAGAGGCTTTCGGCTTTCCCTGCCATTAATGGGGACACCTGATTTCTAGTGACTATCAGCGTCTCTGCATTTGATAAATAAATAGTTTAATTCTCATCATTATACATTACCATCACTCTGTTCTCCTTCTTGATAATGTTCAGTGCTTTGCTACGATCTGTATTGTTAAAAGCGCTATATAAATAAAAGTGACTTGACTTAAAGCTTAGACAGTTTAAACTGCACGCATCTGCTGTGCCATACGGCTCTGATACGGACACTGAAGCTGTCAGCAGCTACTCGTTGATGTAAAACTGTTTATTCCAGCCTCACAATGCATGTTTCTGAAGTATCTGTCTGTGCTGCTTCTGTAAAGATAGATGCATATGCATCTCGCCAAAAATCATTGCTATGGCTTATTGCCAGAGGCAAAGGTTTAGGTTTTAGTCGCATTGGTTTTAGTCGCAAGTTGGTTAATGGAATTGCATTCATTTCGAAAAACTTTATCGCCATTTATCAAATATCGCAATATAATAATAATATAATACGTTTTGCGCAAATCTGCAATGGAAACGCAGCTAGACACCGATTTAAAGCTCTCTTAGCCATAAATGTTTGAGAAAGATTTGTACATTTGTACCCTTCAACCACCCAAACCCAAAAACAACGACAGTCACACTCAGCATGTGCAACGAATTATTAATTAGAGTTTCTAAAACATAGCAAAGAACTATCATGGTGGTTCAGTGATGCTGGAAATCACATAATAGCTCCTGTATATGAAACACTTTAGGGACTTTGTGACATCAGACGAAAAAGGACAAACTGTGTATTTTAATAAAGGTATAAAAAGATGCTTTCAATAACAAACAAATTATGAGAAGCTAGAAGTTTTGCAAACATGTTATCTTGCAGAATCTGAATTGAAAGCTACCAAAGGAAAGAAAATATATTTTTGAAAATAGTGAAATCATGTAGGACAGAACTTGATCTTAATTCATCTGAATTTGATTGATCATGCTAATTGGTAATGTCTTCTCCCACCCACACAGCCTTGAACTTGAACTGAGACAAAACATGTTTTGTTGTGCACTGATGAATAGCATATAACAAGACCTGAGAAAAGAAATTAATTCAAACAAATTAAATAAATAGGGTCAATCTTGACATTATGTTTTCTAGACATTTTACTTTTCAATTAGAATGGCATTCTCATTAGTGAATATTACCTTTGATCAGTGCTGGAAGCCTTTTCACTGCCTAGTTTAAAGTAATGCATTATACAAACAAAGAAATGATTCATATGTGGGCATTTTTTCCCACTGTGGTCACATCTGGCCTTGTGGACTATTCAACTTGTGTCTTACTTGTTAAGAGTGTTATTTAATTTGCCTACTAATAATGTCTGTTTATATGCTTCTTAGACAAATCATATTGCTTGATTAAAATCATGTTTTTTTCTTCTTCTCTGAACCAAAATGTGGCATTTCTCATTCCATCTCAAATTATGTTGTATGTTTAATAACATTTTGTCTTTTTTAAATTTTGTCATTGTTTCACAAAATACTTAAATGATTTTCATTCAATCTATGTCTAGTATAAGAGTATTGCAATAAAATATATACTTAAGCATTTGAAAAATAAATAAATAATAATAATGTTCAGGGATTATTTGCTTTGGGGGTTGGTGGCCCCCTCTGGTGTATGCATCCCTGTCTCTGTTGAAACTCTTTTTTCCCAGCGGGAATAAAAATATCCCACAATCCACTCTGATGTCCCAATCTAAATCAAATGACTCTCAATACATGCTTTAAAGTCCCGATCTGAATTAAATGATTCGTGACGTGATCCGAAAAAGTGGATAATTTTGCGACACAATGGTTTAACTGATTCAGAGTTTCAAAAAGCTCTGTTGTGTTCTTTGCTTGCTTTCTCTATACAATTTATTTGTTGTCTGAATAACCGTGGAAATAAAATCATTACAATTAGCATGCCTACTTTTTTAGTCCTCCAATGTTAAAATTGATGATGATAATGTTGATATTAATTCAATTGTCTGAACACAGAACATAAGAAATATTGACTAAATCACGACCCATTAAGACATAAGCATCTCTACATTTCAACATGTTAATCTGCACAAAAATCCTTATTTATAATCAAGCATATATTTTAAATAGCCCACACATAAGAGGAAGACAATAGCTGTTCTGGGATTTTGGCTAAACTTGCATTCAAAAGAAGCAACATAACATTGGTTTGAAGCCCTATGTCACTTTCTGTGAAGAAATGCATGCAGCGGTTAATAAACCGAATTGCAGGCATCCCGTGGAAGAACATTCTGACTGCAGCTACTTCTCTAACTATGTCTATGGTGATTCACGCAGGTATGTGTTACTCCGCAGCGGTGACAACCCGGCCAGGCTACAATAGTACAAAAATAAGTGTACTGTAGTGATTTGGGATAAGGCAAAAAGGCTGTTTGATGGATGAATTCATGATATACTCACTCATTATATACATTTAGCAAAGTCTGAACACAGAAGAAGTTTCATGCTGCTTCAGTCACTCGCTGCACCGAGCAGACAAAGAGAGAGAGAGAGGTGTGCGAAGCGGGAAAGAGAGACAGTACTAGTTCTTAAAGGGGCCTGAAAACACTGACAGCATCTCCATCCATTTCTCCAACCACTGGCCAGGCCACGGGTCAAACTGAAAATGCATGCTGCATAAACTAATTTGTGTTATTCCAACAAATCGCATTCCATTAGCAAGCCATTAGTCCAGTTTTTAGTATCACAAGAATCCAGCAGAATACGTATTTTTTTCTTTGTATATATAAATATGGCCACTAAAAGCATTATTATTTTTTGCAGTTTTAATACACATTTATTCATTTAGGTTTTGTGATATTAGCAATTTGAATGCACATTACCCCTTACATGCATGTGTTGTTTATAAAAGTACATGAAACCAATTCAAATCCATCCACCCACAGGGAAAACAGCATGATACCAGCTAAACTTTACAGCAGAGTCCTCAAGGTAAGACATTCAAATCAACCTTTAAAGTCGAAATTCAAATGCACCTGCAGATGGGAGTGGAGGTAACACTGTGGTGCCTGCCACTCAGCATGTGACAGTATTCAGAGGGGAACAACTTTCTAAGTGTTTCAAGTATTATTCTTTATCAGGAAGCTAAATCATCATTTCACACAACCACCCAGAGTGCCTGCCGTACAACAGAAGCTTTTCAGTGTGTGTGTGTGTGTCCCAGTAGACCCTGAACACACTCGCTACGTCTCTAGCGTATATGGCCTGCTGGAAGACTCAATGGGACACACACACACACACCTGTTTAATGTTTCTGCCTGTATTGTCTGGCTGAGTTAGTTTGCCTAATTTAAACTTTTACCTTTTTGTGCACCTTGAACTAAGACCTTGTATATATAAAAAATAATAATAATAATAATAAAAAAAAAAAAGGCGGGGGGGGAGGGTTGCTGTTGCTACGGCAACAGAAGATTTCTCTTCTCTGAGATTTCCAGTAAAAGGGGTAATTCTTTACGCTTAGCTACACCTGACTAAAGCGAAACAGTTTATCAGGAGCTAAAAATACCACATGCAGCCATCATAAACATTTATTCTGAGAAACAAAGCAGATGGCTGAAATAGAAGTATCAAATGCGGCACATGCACACGCTTGCACACAATCACCCTGCATCATTTTAAGTTCCCAAAAGGCGCATGCTATGTTTTACGGTTCACTAGGCTAGCAGCAAACAAAAGGGTTCAAAGTTCTGGCTCCAGAAAAGAATAAAGAGTACAAAACTGCTTGCAATGGCACTATGGAAGATTAAGAATTCCCTTTGAACTGGATAGTTCTCTGAACTGCAAATGCATCATTTCCTGATGCCCACGCATGCATAAACCACAGTTCCATATGCCTCATTATATAATAAACACCCCAAACACAGTAAAAGGGCACACTGTTGCATGCAGCAATTCCCTCATGCCTTTCTTTCACTTCTGCTTCATTTTTTTTTTTTTTTTAAAAGCAAGACACCTTTCTCTTATTCCAAAATCCTGTTTGTCTTAAAAAAAGTCAAGTGTAATAAAACTTTGTGAGCATATGCTTGCAAACACCAATAATTAGCTTGTGTATCTGCTGTCATCTAAACTGGCGACAGACAAATCCAAACGGGAGCAAGAGACACAGTAGTCTGACTTGTTAAAGCTAAACTTCACACGTCTCGACAGAGTTAAGAAAAGCTCTGAAATTGATCTCACACATTCAGAGATGAGTTTTCAAAAAACGTTCAAATATGAGAAAAGCCTATATTATCATCATAAATGACAACTCTGGAACATATAATAGCAGAAAATCACTATTAAAATTCAATACCATCCCACAGTGATCTAAAACAAAACAAAGGACTATAAAGCTGTTATAAGTATCAAATGCGTTAAAAAAATAATTTTATATTAAGAGGGATCAAACTGATACTAACTGATATTGAGGTACAATTTGCTAGCTCAATTAAGGCGGCAATGATATCATAGCATTCTCATGTTATGGCCACTCAGTGTTATTAAATGATTAGTGTCATTACATTATTGTGAGTGTTAGATAATGACAAATGTAATTTAAATGCACAAATAGGGGTGATTAGCACAATTAACTGACTCAGAAGAAACATTTTATATTCAGATAATAGAACAACAAACCAAAATATTTAATTTACTGTTTTTATTTTCCCCCTCTATGTTAGTTCCAGCGCATGTAGATAAGTTTAGTTTCTCCCAAAAGGTGTAAATAGTGGCACGTTTTACAACATTACTCCTGCTCAAGTGGAAAACAATGCAGTGCTACAAGTTATCAATTCAACATTTAAAACCTATTTAAAGGGCCTCAGCAAGAGATGTTTTATAAACTATTAACTATTATTAATATATTAATGGAATAACAGTAAAGATAGCTAAGAGATTAATTTAAGAGATTAAATCTTTTGTAAAAGGACAATCACAACATCGACCTGGGGAAAATTTTAATAAAAAATTGATTGATGAATTCTAACTGGACGTGTCACTAGACTGAACAGTACATTCATATGAATCCCATTCAAGACTCGGTGTATGTGTGTGCGTGTACATACCACCACTCCAAACTGCTCTGGTTCAGAGAGGTTGGCAAACTCGCTCTTATACTTGACCAGTGCATTCAGCTGCTCCTGTTCAGGCAAGTACTTCACAAGATTCTGGAGAAGAGAACAAGACAAAGAACTTGTGTTAAAAAGAATGTGTGCTAAATTCATTCAATTAGCAGTTCATCTTTAACCTGCAATCTAATTGTTGCTGGTTCAGGTCTAGTGTCTAGCCATTTAGTGGAGCTCCTCATCTAAATTGCAATTAATGACACGTTAGACTAATTGAAGGGACAATATATCTCTCTGGGGAATTCTGAGGTTAAACATCTTGCTCAAGGGCAAAACGGCACTTGAGCAGACACGTGATCTCAGTAGCCCTCCAGTTCATGGGTTGGCCCAAGCTGGAAATGAACCTACAACATTAGCAGGTTTAATACTACTAAAAACTCAATTGAAAATAAATTAAATAATAATAAAACAATTTGCTATAACTTCATTGTGATACACACCATAAATTATATTTATTTGATTTCATTCAACATACTTTTTTTTTATTTTTTTTATTTCAGACCATGTTTCCACCTAGTCAGAGGATATCAACACGGTTTTTTTTAAAAATGAGGTGTTTGTGTTAGTCTGTTGTTCTCAGAATATCTTAAAGATCTGATAGTGAGTTGTCCTCACTAGTGTTTAATGCCTAGTTTTACCTCTAACTATTTAGAATGCTGTATATGTGTGATGCCTAGCATTTTAGGTTTAAAAATATGATATGCTGTACTCATTTTGACCAAATAGTATAGAACTTACACCCAAGATCCCACATTGGAAGTCCACTTATTTTCCATTGCACATAAACAAAATGTAAATGAGTTGAAAGGAATTCACACCATTATGCTTAACATCACAGCTTAACATTGATATGCGTTGGTAGGACTATATTGTTTCGTTATCTATTTCAGCATCTCTTTTACCCAATCAGCTGCTGTCAATCTCCAGTAAGCCTTACTTATAAAAAGCAAATGCTAAGAAAATATATATAAAATAAATGTTTTTGCAGCAATTTAATCATTTTTATGCAAGCAATCATGTGAACATGCCTATCCACAGTGAGTGTTCTCTCAACCTCTTGTGTACCCTTGTCACTCTCCATGAGATCATTAAATCATAGATATATTTATAGACCACCAGCAATTCTCACTTATTAACGAATTGTGATCTTGTTATTTTTCTAAGATGAATTGGTAACTCCTAGTACTATAACATAAATGCACTTTTAATTAGCTGCTTATCTGTGGGGGTTCAAATAGGTTTTATTTGTCAGGTAGCACCTCTCGCAAACCTCTTACTTCAAAAGAAGAAGAAGAAAAAAAAAACCCTCCAAATGGCCACTTCATTAGTGCACATGAAATTGAGCCTAATAGATGGAGGGCCACTTTTGTCTATGTCCAACATGAAATATAACGTATAGATGCATGGGGTTATTTCTGCTGTTCCCATCTCGGCCATTTAGATAAATATAAGGCTGCTTTTAAGTGGTAAGCAGTATAAAATAACAAAGCCCTGTTGTGGATCTTAAGTAGTGGATATTTTAAAACTATAATAGTGAATAAGAACCTGCTGTGCACAGAGTTACTGAAGAATACATAAAGCTGAGCCTCACATCAGTGCTGAATGATAAAAGGCAGGGGCAAATCAAAGAGAGAGAATGTTTAATACTATTTATAAAACAAAAATGAAAAATATGCATTTAAACCATGCAATGATGGAAAACCGCAGAAGATATGCCGCGGTAAAGTGATAAAAATTCGAAACCATAAAAGACAAGAGTGTATATTACACAGTCACATGATTCTTGTGTAGACCATATCCTTCATTATAACAGCAGATCATTTGTTTTGATGTGACATATTTGTAAAGCCTTTCATAATTACCAAGTATCACACCTCATATATGTGGAAACAGTTTACTGAGCTGCTGAAAAATGTAACCTGAATTGCTCACATTTGTGGCTGCCCTCTCTGAACATGGGCATGCTTGAAAGGTCATGAATGGTGATGAGAGGTGATGTTACCTGGATCATGGGCTCAGTCAGCTGATCCTCGTCCACCTCTAAAATCATTCTCCTGATCTCCTCATAGGGCATACGGAACGACCCCAGGAAAATGGCTAAGGTAGCAAGGGAGACAGAGTTTACGTCAAAAAAACCCTGCCGCAATTCATCAACAGGCCACACACACTCTTTGTCGTGTGTGCATGTGTGTATGTCCACTGCATGATAAAAAGAAAGAATGAGCTTTACGTCGCCTGCATTTGAATCACACTTCAACTTGTCGCCAGATGAGGCACTGTATCAAGATAACATTCATATATCAAGACAACAGGGTTTTCACCTCTGCCAGCTTTGTCAGAAATACTCACAATTCCTGAGCTAAAATCTGATTTCAGAAGAATGGCAATAAAGGGAAGGTTAGAGAAGGAGCAAGTGAATGACAGAAGAGAAAAAAAAAACGGCCGTGATCTGACTGGTGGGGTGTATAGCTGAGACAGGTACATTTCATTTCTCCCTTTCCCGTTTAAAACAGAACTCTGCCTATTGGCACAGAAACACTCGGACAAATGAATTAGTGTGAATGCATGCAAATCAAAATAAGAGAAAAAGCAAAAAGGAAAGAAATCAGTTTAAACGTTAATATATATATATATATATATATATATATATATATAAAAATGCAAAGAGAAGTGACTTTGAAAGATGAAAAAAACAGAGAAATGCTGTAAGGTACTACATACCTGTAACAGCACAAGACAGGTGTTACTGTGTACCTCAAGGCTCAGAGAAACAAAAAGGAAAGAGTGCTAAACTCTTTTTTGTTTTTATGGGTGTTATTGCATCTTGCTCTATTTTGTGTGCGTGTCTTATGCTTATGATAAGGCCCCTTTACCCTAGCTTATGTTGATAAAAGTTATATAATAATAATAATAATAATAATAAAAATGAAATAAATCAAAAGAAAAGAAAAAAAAAAAGAAAATTGATCCAAAGTGACTTTAAATTACCCCCCAAAAAACTTGATTACCAAACCAAATACGGGAAAATACTCACAGAGGTTCTGTGCTATCTTCGGGTCCAATACTTTCAGTTCTTTGACTCTCTTTTTGAGGGATTTCTTCTCCTCCAGTTCCTCCTCTTCTCGTCGAGCTGAAAACCATCACCACCGCAATTTATTACCACACCCAAGAACATGCATGCAGGAAACATAAAATACCAGTGTGGACAAGCAGATTCACACAAAATGACACAGAGCTTGAAGTATACTAATGGGTGACAACAGCAGGAACACATCAGTCTACGCTTAATTTTTCTCCATTACTGTCAATCACGTGTGGAAAAGAAGCTAACATTTCGTGGTAAACAACACTGAACAGAAAACACTGAATAATTAAACAGTAAAAGCCTTAAGGAAAATGCACTTAATGAGGACCCTTGGGGTTCTGTGATATGTTGACCTCTCGGGGTCAGATGATGAGCAGGATGACATTGTGTAAACATGTTTGTATGTTGCAGAGACAGGAGAAGAGTGATGTAATGGGTGCTCAATTGAAAATGCACTTACAAAAACCCATAACGCTCAAGAAATGCTTTGATTTGAATGCCCATGATAGCCAAAAACACTGTGTAATTTAAATGTAAACTTGGCCAAAAACACTTGGCCAAAGTGCATAGTTACAATTTGAACATGTATACAATACCCAAAATCCCTTTCTAGGTAAGTACAGTAGATTAAATCTAAATTCATCTATGATGCCCAACAACACTAAGTAGGTAAACTTATTTTAAACTTAACTTCAGTGCCCAAAAATTCTGTCCAAGTAGGTCGCTTCAATTTGAACATGCTCAAAATTGTCTAGGTAGATCATTAGGTTTTGAAGCAGAGCCAATGAGTGTGTAATGGTCATGCAGAGAGAGTAAGGGGATTGGTCTTTGGCAAGACAGCTGTGAAGAATGAGATTAGAGCCACACAGCTGTGATGACTGTAGTAAATGGGGTCACACACTCTCTGTCCTGTGCGTGCAGACACACACACACCGAGCATTTCAACTGTATGAATTTAGCTTGCTATGCATGGAGATTTTAGGAATGGACCTAAACATCTTGATACCATCTTTCTCTGTCTTTCGTGTGGCTTTTAAGGCAAATAAAACATGGGAGGCAACGCGGAGGTCACTGACTAACAGGTTAAACAGCTCCCTCTTCAGATCTCAGAAGAGAGATAGTGAGTGATGAATAAAAAAAGAGATGAGGAGAGGAGCAGATGGAAAGCAAGGGGTTTCAATACAACTTTAATTATTTAAGACACCAGATTAAGAGAAGTAAACGCAGGTCTCCGGAGAGAAGTGCATAATTGTCTTGTGCACTAATTAACAAGGCTGTCTGGATACTGACTCGAAAAACACAGGAGCAGGATTAATCTAAAGGAAAAGAACCTTATTCACACAGATGCATAGGTAAAACACAACAGCACGAGTCTGCATAGAGAGGATGATTACAAAAGAAAGTCAAAGAGACTAGACAAGCCCCACAGGTTATACAATTACTAGCTATGTTTCAACGTAGGGAGCAGCCTACATAGACTGCACTGCAAAGCACCATAGCTGCTCGGTAGGAGAAACGTG
This sequence comes from Enteromius afrohamiltoni, assembly GCA_034779775.1. Taxonomy (NCBI): domain Eukaryota; kingdom Metazoa; phylum Chordata; class Actinopteri; order Cypriniformes; family Cyprinidae; genus Enteromius; species Enteromius afrohamiltoni. The sequence goes on from JAUYWG010000045.1 coordinate 8,608,905, forward strand.
ACACCTTTTGGTCAATCCAAGGCATCAGTATAGGTATTTGCAGAAAAAGACAATTCCAGAATGCTCAGAAAGATTAGGGCTAGTTTTCCTTTGGAAAGCGAAAATAAAGGGTCTTATGCTAACCAAGACTACAGTTGTTTGAATAAAAATGCAGAAAGAAAGAATACTGTGAAATACCTTTGCCATTTTCCAATTTGACATTGTAATTTAATTATGTGACACCACATGATTTCTGTCAGAATTATGCTGATTTAATACTCAAGGAACATTTTTTATTATTATCCATGTTGAAAACAGTTTTTATGGAAACTGTATTTTTGTTTATTATTATAATTTATTTATTAACAAATTGTTAAAAAGATCAGCATTTATTCGATTTTGTTTCCTTCACAAAATTCTAAATGTCTTAAAAAAAAAATAAGAATTAAAAAAAATTGTTCAAGTGGTAAAGTTTAATTGGGATGCCACCTTAGAATGAATTTCTCTACATATCGAGGTAGACAGTTGTCAGCTCACTAGGTTTAAAACAAATCTCTTGTTGCTTTTTTTCTTAATTGCCCAATGGGTGGCGTCAGGATGGGGAAGGGGCTTGAGTTATGAGGGCGGGGCCACATTAAAAAAAAAAAAAAAAAAAAAATCACTCCCCACACTTACTGTACTTGAGTGGCTCTTCCGCAGTTTCACTCTCCTCAGACACTTCAGTGAGCAGAGAAAGAATGGGGAAGATAGAAAACAGAACAAGAGTGCAAATAACAGAATCAGATACAGCAGCCAACACAAAAAGACAGTGAGAGCCAGAAAAACTAAAGAAAATGAGACAAAAACTGAAAAATGAGCCTGAAGACCAAGGGAAAGTAGAGACGTGATTCCTCATTAAATTCCACAATTAATTGTTAATTATGCTAAAACTCTGGAGCGGACAAATTTGATTTGGCGAATTGTGGGATGGCTAAAACTTGAGAAAGTAAAACCCTAAAGAACTAATTGTAATCAGTTGGCAAGATGGAGGAAGATCATTAAAGATTCATGTTCTCTATGTAATTGGAACAAATTGGCTGATTTATCCTGTATATCACTTGCAGATCTCTAAGACCAATTCAAACGCTGACAGATGTACTGTAGCACATGAAATGTATGACAGGATGTGCTTTTCTGATCATTTCAAGCCTGTGATGTACAGATATAGGGCACTAAGGGGATGTGAACTCTAAAAACACAGGAGTCTGAACAACTGGAATATCGATCTAAAAGCATGGCCTTCATCGCCCCTCCATCTAGCAATGCCATTCATATCACCCATTTTCTACAGAAGGAGAAGAAAGCAACTGTGTGTGGGATAAAGTTATACAGTATTGATCTGTTCATTACACACACACACTAACACGTATGCAATCCAGATGATGCATGATTCACGACGCCGTCTCTCAGAGGCACACAAAACCAAAGCATGTGTAACAGCCTTCACTGCTCGAATGCATGGCTAATTTATGATATCATGGCCTCTTAAAAGCATCTAAGGATTGTGTTTTTCTTGCCCTTAATGGGAAAGTAAGTTGTAAAGAATTTATTTCTTAAAGGAATAGTTCAATACATTCAGCAACTCAACCTGCTATCCACCGGCTTTTGAATTATTGCGGAAAAATAGCCTTTGTGTTCAACAACATTTTTTTGTTAATCTCAAAATAATCTTCACAAATGAACACATTGTATGAACGATGCATGAATGCAATTGTAAAAAGCAAAAGTTAAGCTAATTGCATGATTACAATGCATTCTCTATTTGAAATATACACGTTTGAGTTAGAATAGTATGAACTAGTGCTGTCAAACGAGCAATCACATCCAAAATAGGTTTGTTTGCATAATATGTGTGTGTGCTGTGTATATTTATTATATACTGTGTGTGTATATATATATATATATATATATATATATATGTATGTGAGTAGGTGAATCATGCCATTTGGTCGATTCTGTGTTTCATCTGTGTTCATAAATCTATAGATTCAGTTGCACCAAACTGAACTATGTATTGCCTCACTTACAAGCACAGCTGATTAATATTAAACAGACAAATACATCTTGACGCAGACAAAGAACAGTGCTTTAAAGGTCTTTCAGACAGGTCATTTTTCACATGCTATGTACAATACTGTCACCATATTAAAGGGCACATTAAAGGCCAAACAAAAGTCACTAAACATCCTTAAAAGCTCTTTGAAGGAGCACTTGGGTTTACAGTTTGCCTGGTATGTGAAGTTGCAGCGAGAATGCCAGTGCTGCAAATCTAAGCCAATTCTGTGATTCCTGCCACACAGTGAGAAGTCGTTAACCCCATCAATTAACATTTAGATCGCTAATGAAAGGGCAACCGACATGAAATGGTCTAACATGGTGTCTCCAAATGTCAAGACGACTATATACATCTAATGAAGGACTGGCAGTGATGCAGATGAGTGGGTCAATGCCAAATAGAAAAAGCCGAAAAAAAGAAGCCGTGTGTTATAAACTGAGCTACTGATGAAATGTGTTGCTGTGCACTGTGTATTTACAAGTATTTAGTATAGCCTATACTGTTCTGTATGCCTTAAGCAGCTCTCTCGAGTGTTTTGGTGCGACTGGAAACTGACCTCTAAGACAAACTTCCCTCCCTCCTTCCCTGCCATATCAGGCACACAATAACCTTCTCAATGAATAGAATAACAATCTGCTTTCGGACAGAAGAGAAGGAGAATGAGAATGATGATGATCTAGAAAATGGCATTTTATCATCTTCCCCACCCCCCAGATCTCCCTCCCTCTCTCTCTCTCCCTCTCTCTCTCTCTCTCTCTCTCTCTCTCTCTCTCTCTCTCTCTCTATGTGCGTGTCTCAGAGTTGTGTTAAAGAGAATGGGAGATGAAATAAACAGGGATTGAAAGGGAATGAGGGATGGGCTGTCAGGCCCATGAGACAGCCTCCAGTGTTCCAGCCCATCTGATCAAGGGCTGCTTAATCATGCCCACAACATTACTGCAATGTTACCGCAGCATCGATGCTGTGATGCCAAGCTTAAGCACTCATTTCACCAACATCAATCTTTGTCTTTTTCCACAGTCAGCATACGGACAAAAACATTTGTAATCAGACCAACAAACTTGTACAGATGCGCTGAGGAAAATAACTATGAAAGTTGGCAAGGGTGCCTTTAGTTACTTTAAAGTTACTTTAGACAAAAGCAAAACAACAAAAAAGCATGCGCTTTGAAATAACAAATGATAAACTTCAGTAACAGTTGCTGGCTCTGTGAATCAATGAACGCTCAGCACGGGTCTCTCTGGTATTTTCAAGAATCCGCACTAAAGCCCACATTAAAAAGAGATTAAACCATCTGTGGAAATGAAATGAGGAGACATGCAATGATTATCATGATAAAGTGCATATTTATGATTGGTGATTTGGTGCCGGAGCTGGCAGGCTGGATTGTGTGCGTTTCCAATAATGCTCCAGTATTTGTAGAGATTTGTACGAGTAATAAGACGGGGCCGCGGGGACACAGTCATCAAAGGACCTGGCAAAAGAAAAAGCCTGTAATGCTACAGAAAACCCAACACTAATTAAACGCCCTCCTTCTCTTTTGTCCACCTCAATCTCGCTCGGATACTTTGTGCTGAACTGCATGTTCTATCCACCCATCTCCAGCTGTCATCCACCAGTTTCTGTTTCTCCTTACACTATCCTGTCTTCTGTCTTTTCATTTGCTTGCTCTGTCCACCCAGACAGCCTTCTCTGGCAAGTTTAAAGTTTAGCTGTGAAACAGGATGTGCAGTTTGTGGTCTGAATTAGGAGAGAGTTGAAATTCTAGACAGAAGACAGACAGAAAAGACAAATAGTGATAAAAAGCTGAACTGTCAAAATCAACTTCAGTGTATAGGAGAAACAAATGTGTATGTATACAGTATATATATACAATCTGCAGGTGCAAACAATAATTGTTTTGGTCAATTTGTTATGTTTAAAAAAAAAAAACCCAAAAAAAACAATCTACATGTAATTCTCCCTTCACATTAAAACATAATGAAATTTACAAGCATACTGCTGAATAATAAATTGTTAATGGATTTTTAAAAGCAAGCATAATAATCGTGTATAATACATACTTAAAATCAAAACTAATCATTAAATTGCATACTACAGTATATGTAACCTAGGGACCCTTTTATACAGCCTGAGATCAGACAAATGTTTAAGACCACTAGATAATTTATGAAATAAAGAATTAAACAATTAAATGAAAAAAATGTTTTATAATATTTAATGTGCTTTTATACTCTCAAGCTGAAAATGAAAAAGGTTTTAGGGTGAAAGCTATGACATGGCCATTAAAAGCATGTGTCACCTGCGAGAGCCCTGTGTTCACTCAAAGGAATACAATTCTCTCGCAATGTTAATGCACATATTCTACATGCAAAAAAAAACACACACACACACACACAAAGTGAGTGGGGAGAAAGAAAAAAAATCAAACATTTCATCCAGTTTTTCCCTCTTTATTTCATTCTCTCCATCAGGGTGCGATAAGTGGATGAGAGGGAAAACAGGTCTATTATCAATTCCTCATTGCAAAAACGGAAAGGACGAAGCGTGGATGAAAAATCATCTTTGCAAAATAAAGTCGCGGCTGCAAATGTATTTTAAACGAGCCGGTACATTACGCTACTGATGTAAGAGCCTCACACAGCAAATTGTAAATAAATTGCGCTGCTTTTATTACGAGACTGCTGCAAGCAGAGAAAGAGAGAGAGGGGAAACGGGAAAGGATATTTGGAAATAAAGGAAAAATGGCAAAAAAGGAGAAACAGTGATGCTGAGCTTCATTCTGAGAGAAAGAGCTTCATAAGAGTATATAAGCTCAGAAGTAGATCATTCACTGTCTAATAACACTGTTTGCCTCCACACACACGCTCATCATTTATCACTCAACATCAACATCAATTTAAGCACTATTACCCATGATCCTCTCTGACTAATCAACAGCTGGGTAAGACTCCTGCTAACCTCTTTGACCTCCACTTTATCAATTGCTTTGAGTGCACACACACACACACACACACACAAAGGTGACAATGAATAAAAAAAGCAACACTAAATCACTACAGCGACCTCAGAACAGAAATTATTTCACCATATATTGAAAACGAGGTTCTTTTCCCACATGTTTTGTTCATTGGTATTTGCAACAAATGATCTTTCAATTCCTTCTTTACCTGACCTCAAACGCTTTCAGCTGGAACGATCATTCATCTCATCACTAGTTCATTTCTTTTTGATTACAAAAACAAACAGGCCTCATTTAAACCTTACTTAGTCTCGGATATGATTGTCACTTAAGAGGATTTGATGATGGACACTCATGATTGAAAACTCAACAAAATAAAAATAAAAAATTAAAAAATTAAAAATGAAGAAGCAACAGAACCACCTTGAAAATGAAAGCAATTGCTGTTAAGACAAAAAAGTACCATTTATCCATTTATCCAGAGGGATTACGTAAATATTTCATGAAACAAAAACAAGGCTCAAAGTTTAAAGAAGTATCAAACAGAAAAATAAAGATATCAAAAGAACCTTTTAAATTTCTTGGGTCTGTAAGATATGTTATTGATTTTTTTTTTAAATGTCTCCAATGCTTACTAGGGCTGCATTTATTTGAAACAGCAATATTGTGCGATACTTATACAATACAAACAACAGCAAAAAATAAAATTATATTTATCTTTGTGATGGTAAAGCTGAATTTTCAGCAGCCACTATTCCAGTTCTCAGGGTAGTGTTACTTCAGCTGATAAATAATTTTCGCTATAATGTTCATCAAAAAAGACATTTTTCACAGACGAAAACAAGACAATAACAAACCAAAACTAATTTTAAATGACAAAAACGATGACATTTTCGTCAACGAATACAAACAAGATGAAAATGTTAGGGAGGGACGGTTTGGAATAAGATTCATTCAGAACTAATCTGCTGCATGGTTCGGCGGTTAGGTACGTACAACTGTATCATAGACTATTGATCTATCCTGCGGGACATAAGCTAACATACAGTACACTTGCTGCATATCTCAAAAAACGTAAAAAATGTCAATACTATATATGCGAGTAAGAGAATAAGATGCATGTGGATAAATCTGACGATGAAGAAGAGAACTCAATTCCGTTATTCATTTACAGACTCAAAACCTCATCACTCTCCTGAGCCACTGCATGGAAAAATATACAACATGAATCAGTGCAAATTAGCTTTAATGAAGTTCAAATTGTTTTAAATTTACACATCTGTTATGCTACCTTTACTCTAGTGCATTGTTATTTCTTTCTTACAATGGCCTAAAAAAATTTCCCTCTGAAAATTGTGTGTAGTAATTTATTTTGTAAGGCATAAAAGATATCACATAATTAATGAAGATTTTATTTTATCATTGCAAAATAAAAGGGATTTTATATTACAGATGAAAAAACTGAAGAGTTTTATTAATTAAAACAGTTTTATTAATTTTTGTAGTAGCCTATTGTATGTACATTCTACTGAACAATAGTAATATATTTCTGCTGCCATGTCCAAACCAAACTTTTATTTTGACAGCTTGCCATAAATGACTTTACTGTTCTGTGTATACATATGATGATAGATTTACTCAAATGAAATGGTCAAATGCTCTTGAAGTAACCCTCGGCACAGTTTTTCAAGTAGCCTACTGTATTTATGTCCTTGTTTATTGAGAAGCACAACGTTAATATAACCAGAAGTGTCATGCGCAGGTGTGCTAATAAACAAAACCACGCGTCTGATGAGATTAACCACTTTAGGTATCGAAATTTGGGTACCGGATAACAAGACGTTTTTCGTTTCTGTTGTACAGAGACAATTGGGTCGGTACCTAAAAAGTATCAAACTCGATACCCAGCCCTCATCTCAGCATTATTTGACAAACAAAGTTAATAAATGTCTTTATGATCACTTAATTAAACGAATGCATCCTTTCTGAATAAATGTGTTCATTTTGTTGTAATTTTGTCTCAATTAAATGCAGCCCAGAACTTTTTAATAGCAGTGTAATTTCTTACATTTTTCCTTCAAGAAAAAAGCATTAATAGCAAAAAACGGCTCACAGCTGAAGCCGTATGTACAGTACAGCTGCACGATACTGTTTATGAGCAAATATGCAGGCTGTAACCTGTATGGTTATGGCAGCCGAAATAAATATGCAAGCAGTGTGAAATAACAGTGGCCTAATAGTGGGTCCCTCTACAATAGACCAGAGACAGATTTAGGAAGACAGCACGAGTGTGTGTGTGTGTGTGTGTGTAAGAGTGAGATGTGAGAATGGAGCATCCTGCTGCTATCACCCTGGGGTCCGACACAAAAGAGCCAAACTAGATTAAAGGCTTTAGAGGTAATTCTGTCAGCTAATTTCAACACACAGTAAATGAATGTGAGAGTGTTGATAAAGCTAGTCCATTTATTATTTCATATATAACAGCTAAATGAAAATGAGCGAGCGTGACTGATCAAGAAAATGGACTGAATCCAGTGATAACTCTCTCTTACACACACAAACAGCTGAGAACACACTAAAGGACATATTCTATCTGCAACACCCTATTATAATGTGAATAGCTTACACAGTTGTAGACATCACCCTGCTTGATAATCTCATTTAAGTCCTTTTTTTTCTTGTGGCATCACTCTGAACACATTTCTCTGTTCTATTTCCTGATTGTTATTTCTGGCTATTAACCGGTATTGTCTCAAAAAAATCTTAAGTTAATTATAGCGTCACGTTACTTTCTCTCCTGTCTCTCTGCAACTCAGTTGCTCAGGTCATTTGTTTGGGATTCTTCTCCATCTCTTTCAGCTGGTTCCTGGCCTGTTGTTATGTTACCTGAGAGCAGCACGCCTAATTGGATGCCGCTGATTGCGTAACGGCTAATGGACTAAGGCCAGAGGTAGTCATTTGGCTGCACTTTTCCTGGTGACCATCTTAGTAAGGTGTTTCTAATGCTTCTGGGAGACACAGAAGCACTGAGAGGTCTTAAGCTGTGATCCCTCCACTACAGAAAGCTGCAGGGAAATGCTTCTTGAAAGAAGATGAGAAACAGAGAGAGCCTACAGACCCTGAAAAATATAAGCAAACTTTCTGGGCATTACTGGTCTCAAGTATAACATAAATATATAACATTTAAGACTGCTTTTTGATTGCAGTTGATTAAAATAATCAGCAAGTAAACGGCCAACATCAGGTCAAAGCCTCAGATGTCCAGCTGTGTCTGCATGAGTGACTTTGAAACAAACCATTCTTCACAGGCAGAGATAAACGCTTGAAGGGTTGTAGTCCAATCACTCAGGAGAGGGTTATGACAGCCGTGCTCACTCCAGGGGTTCTTAAGGACTTCATTACCCATTAGTCATCAGTGTGACGGACCCTGAAGCAGCGGTGGTCTTGTGGAACGCTGTGGCACATGTTGACGGAGTGCTGAGAGAGAGTGTGGAAGTGTTTTAATCCCTGGCCACTCTGGTGGGCCGTCACTGAATCGACCGGGGTGTTAGCGTCTGACAGGCTGATTAATAAGGCAAGAATGTGAGGGACCACACTGTCTTCCAACTACTCACACCCAGCTGTGATAAAACATGAAATCACACATGCTTCAAACCGCAAGACGAGGATTAGAGGGGCGGTGTTGTCTGGGCACACAACTTCTCAATAGTTCAAAAACAGAAACACACATTTGGTCAGTCTTAAGCAAGTGAACACGACACTAAGGCAATAAAGCCAAAAGATAAAATAAAAGATAGAACAACTATAATCTACATCCAGTGAATGAATTTGTTTGTGTTAGCAGCAGTAATCGGTTCATATAGAGCAAGAACAGCACATACACATGGAGTGATTGGCAGAACCTCGTACTTGATTTCATGGTGATCTGGAAAACAGTGGAAATGTATTTGGTTATACATGTGGGATATCTCGGCGGTTAGACGCCTGATTACTCTTGGCGAAATGAAAGCACTTGCTTGATTTCACGGGTGTAGGCCAAGACCAGTGTCTGAATCTGCTCGCAGTCGTGGCTCAAGCATGGATAAAGAGAGGGAAAGAAAAACAAATCATGGAGTGAAAGTGGAGTAAAACAGCTCCAAGCGTGGCTCATTTCATTATAACCTGTAGCTGATGTACATAAACAGCATGTCCATGAATATAATGTGGACTAAACATGTTTTTTGATGCTGCGTTTGAAAATTAGGCCTCCATTGCACTTGTCTCTTTAAAGGACACCGGTGTCGTCTGGATGAGAGATCACGTCCTAGTTGCCTGACCTGAATAACACACATATACACAATTAGCAGTGCTTGAAAGAGCCGAGGCAGATGAGGCAGAGAGAAAGAGTGGCGTAAACGAGACTGAGTGGATGCCTCTAATAATGGGCTGTGCGTTTCTCGTCCATTAAGCCTGCGCTTCTCAATTGGAGGGCGTGTGGGACGGCAGAGCAGCGTCCACTGAAGTGTTCATCAGTCTTCGGTGATCTAATTAACATGATAAGATGTGCCGTCCCACGGCTGTACCAAAGGTAAACGCAGCAACTGGGCAGAACGAAACCCCCTAATCACACCGCTGCTCAAATGTTTGCTATCAGATCCCTGATAAACTTCTCCTACAAGGTATGATGGGGCAATTACAGTCACAACACTTGGCTGAATTAACAAATAATAGAGAAGCAGCCATTGATTAGATTAAAATTACCATCTGTTAACAGTGAGACGACACTGATCGGCGCTAAATTGGAACAAAGGCCAAGCGCTCAGCTCGGATATATAAATCCATCTATCTAGAATCATAGCACATGAACACAGTCCAGTCGGTAAGGTGTGCAGGCGCGTGTACGGCGAACAAGAGAGGTGATCCGCTCTCGACAATCAAGGGTTGTGATCACATGGGTGAGCACAAGCAGCCACGCCGAACCCCAGGCGCTCTGGGACAGAGAATGCAAGAACTGGGTTGTGTGAAATTACACTTTTCAATCTATCCTCTTTCTCTTCTGCCACACGCCATCATGCAGAGCACCGCACGAAAAACGAGAAAAAGGCTGTGCAAATTTCAACATGGTCTTCTGTTCTGCTGGCTTTTGCTGTTTTGGTTAGTTTGGGGGCGTAAATGGATTGACTCGGGAGGTTTTAAAGCCCTGTAATGACAATCTACACCAGAGAAAAGCATTTAGTGTGATTTAAATACACAGGCTGAGCTGTGGCAGAGGTGAAGATTTTTACAGAAAAATTTTCATTTTAACTAAAAGTGGGAAAAAGAACTTCTGAGGCATCCTTGATCAAAATATGAATGAGATGCAAAGAGAGCCAAGGGTGAATTCCAGAGGTGAAATACATAAATAATAATTCATTTTTACGGTCCTAGTGCAAGTGCTAGACCAAAAATCAGAGAGCAAAAAAGGCCTGCCAGTCTATTTTTCACCGTGTCTTTAAAATCAACAATCAATTCCCGAGAACAAAGGTGAATCACTGTCTGGAAAATCTGGGTAACCTATGACAACCTTGTCTGTCTTTTGTCTAGAAGGAGCAGAGACAAGAAACATAATTTTAGTATTCCCTTCATTCTTCAAAAAATGCTAAATCCTCCTATTCTTTTCGCTCTGAGGTGCTTTGAGGTTGACCTTGAATCTGTGAGTCGTAATGCGCAGGGAGTGCGAATGGCACAGTCGTCGGGGGGCAGATGTGCGAAAGAGGCAGGGAGTTTGGCGTGAGGCCTCTCTGATGCTGCATTAGGGATGCAGTTCCACATCCCGCAAAGCCAAAGGGAAATAAAAGGTAGGAAGGCTATTCAACAGCAACCAATTTAGAGGCCTCCAGGAGAGCCAGAGAAGGGGACGAGTCTTAAAAACCCTGCCCCCTCGGAAATCCATCTTGGTGCGGCCATCTAATAAACAATTCCATTACCTGGCTTCCCCAGGTGAAATTAAATGTCATGGTTAAGTGTGACATGGAGAGGAGGGAAATCGGCACAACTCGGCAGAAATTTCATAGCAGTCATTATCTGTAAGGGTCCACACTGGAGCCCGGAGGCACAGGTGAGGGGGTTTCTCGCTTTCTGATTGATAACAAGGTCTCCACCGATGTTTTATGACTACAAGCGACAGTAAAGTCTTACAACTGAGTTCTGAATATTTTGATCACGCCGATCTACTGTTAAAGGCCATTCAAGCTAACAGTGATAAAAATTGCTGGAGGTCACCAAGCCTCAGTGGGTTGCTAGTAAGTGCTCCAGCAGTATCCAGGAGCATTAGAACGTAGTTCACCAACTAAAAAGATGGTTTGAAATAGCACTAAAAACATTAGTGATGATGGTTTGGTTTACATCAGATTCCCATAATAGATGCAATCAAATCAACAAAACAGCAACAGTATGTAAGTGCTATGGCAAGTAACGCAGTACACATACTGTAGCAAGTTTTTTTGTTGTTTTTAATAGACAAACAAGACGGAAGAAGATTGTTAAGTGTTAAATTTTTTTTTTTTTTTTTCTTAAACTTCTGAATCCAAACTAAGTGACCTCCAGTCACTTTATGAATCACAGTCAGTGTAAATGCTTTTTAGATTGTGATGTTTTAGCAGACTTGTTCCCATCACTGTATATCACTTAAACTGGGTTGCACAAAAACCATATGCTTTGGAGTCTATAGTAATTTACCAGATGAATTATAACTGACAGCCTCTTTCAAGAGCTGCAGAAATGTGCGGCGAATCAAAATTATCCAGACACTCACCCAGCCTCGATATTTTCAACAAAATGCTTTCATGTACCCGCTTGAGAAGCGTTAAGATATCAAACAGTGCACAGACAGATGTTAAAAACCACACGGATGTATCACCTATAGTGGACTAAAATACTTAAAGAACATAATCACCACCACAGAGTGCAAAGCTGATTTTCAGACGACCCACTTGATCGTGCTGAACGCTTGGTTCAGTCATGTTTTGTGGCAACTTGTAAGTCCAGGCTAAATCAGCGGAGCTCAAAAGGACTGCAGTGCAGAAGTTGCAGTGATTGATGATGGGCCTCTGAGGCTGACAGACTTCAGCCCTCTGGCAAAAACACAGGAAGTATCACCAGTTCAATGCTCTGCGTTTGAGCATTTTGTTTTTATTTACTGAAAATTAACTGTAAGGGACTCTTCTGAGACAGCGAGAGATCACAGCATTTCCCAATAACTTCTGATGTGTGACTCTACAAAAGAGGCTTGCAGAAGAGTTCAGTTAGTTTCTCCCTCCACTAATGCCGGCTCTGTCCTCTTTCAAAAGCATCAACACTTAACCTCAACAAGCTACACTTATCCTTTAAAATCAATCTCCCTTCTTCCTCGAATGGGTCAAAATTGGTGTCACAGTGGAGAGGTGTGATTAAGCACTGAATTTCTGTGGTGTCTGTGCTCCCTCAAAATGAACTAAAAATGATTGTTGTGCTTCTAAACGACATCAGTTCTAGCAAAACAGCAAAAGATCAGCGATACGTTTTTCAATTCATTGAGAAGCAACACAATATAACACTAAATAAGCCTTGTTTTGAAAAGCCATCTTGTTATATCAGTATTTGCCTGATTTGTAAATCAAAAACTTGCTATGACACCTGTTCCACAAAGTGGAACAAACTGCACAGTTCATGTGAATGAGTGATGTTTCTCTGTAAGTGGTCCTGCCCTTCTCTACAGTGGCACTCTGATCAGGCCGTCTGTGTTTGGTCCATGCCAGCTTTAACATTTGTCTGTCTTCATCCAACTGTGCCTGCAATTTGGCCTCGTGCTGGGCTCTCTAAAAATGGCTTTTAATAACTGTCTGAATGGCACAAATATAAACAGATGCTGTTGTCTTCTCATGGCCACCCTGCCACTCAGATTCAGTCTGAGAGGGTGCATAAAGCTAATTATCGAAAAACTAAAAGCAGCTATGCATTTCTTTGATTGAGATTTAATAAAGGAAAACAAGACAACACCCTCTCATGCTCTCTGAGAGTCTCCAAGTTTGGCACGTAGTGACAGGAGTGGGAACAAAAGATGATTTATTTCATTCTAATTTATATATGTATTTATCATTAAAAATAATACTAAATGTTCTTACTAAGCATATTGTTTTTAACCAAATAGCTGTAATGTATATGGTAAAAATAGCCATTATGTTAAGTGGTATAAATGATAAGCAAAATATTGTTAATTGCTCATCCCTATCCGATATTTAAATATGAACAATATGAGAGATAGAGAACGCGGTGGAACACATTGACCAATCACTACATAAGCAGGATGATCCTTACTTCAAAGGTAGAATGCTATTGACCAACCTCTGTGTGAGCAGCCTTGTTTCAAGGTCATGACAGTTCACGTAATTAAAACACAATCTTTCAGTGAAATAACTGGCCTTGTCTACCTTGATCCGGAGCAATACTGTGCTTTCAATCTGACCTTGGACAAGAGGCCTTCGGCGGTATTGAAGCGCACACAATACTGGAACCCTTAAAAATGGAAATTAATTTTGCAGTTCAAATACTTTGCATTAGCATGCTTTATCTGTTTTCTGTCCAACTCTCAATGGTGAAACCCTTTGATATGCAAAAACAGTTCTTCTTAACACTGTAGCCAAGTATCAGACATCTCAAAGTTCTATATTGATTTTACAAAACAAGAAATGTATTTATTTTGATTCATATTCTGATCACTTTTTCTGATTTAGACCTAGTTTCTGCAAACGAGAATAGACTAATAAATTATTCTCAGATTAGCACTGTAATAAGGTGTAGAGACAGGCTTCAGTACATACAATAAAGGTAAATAATAAATAAATAAAAATATATAAATATGTTTCCCAATCAGAGAGGAAGTGTGAATGTGAGAAGGGGGAAAGACCAAACTATAATAGGTCAGAAAACCAAACAGAACCGATTGAATGAATGTTTAAGGCCAGGACAACTGTCTGTTAACATGCTACTGTAGTTTGTCCAATTCAACATGCTGAATCGTTGTTGGAACTGCAAGAGTGAAAACTCTGATTTGATACTCAATTTTAGTTTACAAGTCAGTGCCTCAGAATTAAAGCAAAAATATGCAAATATCTTCATAACATAACAGTTGCTTAAAATTAAGAAATTATCAAAATAACAGTCAAAATGGTAAGCAACTGCTTATTTGTTTACATTTTGTATGTGTGTGTATCTTGAATAACCATGTTTTGGTTTCCCCTTTTGAATGATGAATATAGCAGGTACAGAAAATATTCAGACCCCCTTAAATTTTTCGGTCTTTGTTATAAATCGCAGCCATTCATTTTCATTTTTTTCCTTACAGCAGAAAATATTGACAGAAAGAAAGAAAAACTGTAATATCACATGGTCATAAGTATTCAGTATTTAGTAGAAGCACCCTTTTTATCTAATACAGCCATGCGTCTTTGTGGGAAAGATGCAACAAGTTTTTCACGCCTGGATTTGGGGATCCTCTGTCATTCCTCTTTGCAGATCCTCTTCAGTTCTGTCAGGTTGGATGGTAAACGTTGGTGTCCATTTTTAGGTCTCTCCAGAGATGCTCAATTGGTTATAAGTCCAGGATATCCCTGTACTTGGCCGTCTCCATCAACTCTCTTTCGATTGCAGGTCGACCTGTCCCTGCAGCTGAAAAACACTCCCACACCATGATGCTGCCACCACCATGCTTCACTGTTGGGACTGTATTGAACAGTGCCTGTTTTTCTTCTCACATACCACTTAATTACGGCCAAAAAGTTCTATATTGGTCTCATCAGACCAGAGAATCTTATTTCTCACCATCTTGGATTCCTTCAGGTGTTTTTTTAGCAAACTCCATGCAGGCTTTCATGTTTCTTGCACTGAGGAGAGGCTTCCGTCAGGCCACTCTACCATAAAGCCTCTATTAATGGAGAGCTGCAGTGAAGGTGGACTTTCTACAACTTGGCCGGACAGCCAGCTCTAGGAAGGGTTCTGGTCATCCCAAACGTCCTCTATTTAAGGATTATGGAGGCCACTGTGCTCTTAGGAACCTTAAGTGCAGCAGAATTTTTTTTTGTAACCTTGGCCAGATCTGTGCCTTGCCACAAAATAAATGACGCATAATGTAAAGCGCTTTTGGTGTATGGCAATACTCAGTAAAGCGCTATTTAAATACGTCATTCATTCTTTCAATCAAGACCAAAGAGCTGTCAAAGAACACCAGAAACAAAATTGTAAACATGCACCAGGCTGGGAACACTGGATCTGCAATAGGTAAGCAGCTTGGTTTGAAGAAATCAACTGTGGGAGCAATTATTAGAAAATGGAAGACATACAAGACCACTGATAATCTCCCTTGATCTGGGGCTCCAGGGAAGATCTCACCAATGGGGTCAAAACTATCACAAGAATTGTGAGCAACTATCCCAGAACCACATGGGGGACCTAGTGAATGACCCGCAGAGAGCTGGGACCAAAGTAACACACTGTGCCGTCTGGGACTCAAATCCTGCAGTGCTAGACATGTCTCCTGCTTAAACCAGTACATGTCCAGGCCCGTCTGAAGTTTGTCAGAGAGCATTTGGATGATCCAGAAGAGGATTGGGAAAATGTCATATGGTCAGATGAAACCAAAATATAACTTTTTGGTAAAAACTCAACTTGTCATGTTAGGAGGAGAAAAAATGCTTTGCATCCAAAGAACATCATACCTACTGTGATGCATGGGGGCGGAAACATCATGCTTTAGGGCTGTTTTTTTTTGCTAAGAGACCAGAACGACTGATCCGTGTAAATGAAAGAATGAATGTGGATATGTATAGTGAGATTTTGAGTGAAAACCTCCTTCTATCAGCAAGGGCATTGAAGATGAAACGTGGCTTGGTCTTCCTGCATGACAATGATCCCACACAGGAGTGGCTTCGTAAGAAGCATTTCAAGGTCCTGGAGTGGCTTAGTCAGTCGCCAGGTCTCAACCCCATAGAAAACCTTTGGAGTTGAAAGTCCGAGTTCCCCATCGACAGCTCCAAAACATTACTGCTCTAGAGGAGATGTGCATGGAGGAATGGGCCAAAATACCAGCAACAGTGTGTGAAAACCTTGTGAAGACTTACAGAAAACCATTGACCTCTGACATTGCCAACAAAGGGTATATAAGAGTACTGCGATTAAATGTTGTTATTGACCAAATACTTATTTTCCACCATAATTTGCAAATAAATTCTTTAAAAATCCTAAAAAGTAATTTTCTAGATTTTTTTATCTCATTTTGTCTAGTTTTTTGAAACAACATTTTTGACAACATCAACATTTTGTGGCTGACTTAATATACTTAATACTTTTTTGCCCCAATGTATATATATATATATATTTTTTTTTTTTCTTCTTTTTTTTTTAAGTCTGTACTTAAGGACAACAAAATTGCCAAGTGTCTCTTGTCCAATTGTCAATTTCGAACGCAAAACATTGGTAAAACAGTCCATGTGACAAAATAACTATTTACTCTTTTCTTGTGACTTACGTCTTCCAGCATGATCAACACACCATATACGCAAGCTTTAACGTATTTGTCATAATCATCCTTGTTTAAACCTGGGTGAAAGCATGCACATGCATTCTACGTAGGCGTAATCTACGGTTGTGTGTGCCTAGAAGAAAGTGTACGCTTATGCAGTAATGGTGTCTATGGAGGGACAGACAGCTCTGATATCATCAAAAATATCTTAATTTGTGTTCCGAAGATAAAAGAAAGGTCTTAAATGTTTGGACAACATGAGGGTGAGTAATTAATGACAGAATTTACATTTTTAGGTGAACTAACCCTTTAACAGGTTAAATCTTGTAAGGACGATCATATTTACAAGATGAACACAAATAAGATGTCACTTTTCAAGCAGAGGGCAAGGTGGAAATAAATTGGTATTGGCCATAATTAAGTTTAAATTGTGACTATTATATAATTAAGGATGTAAACATTCTGCATGTTGTTGATAAGGAATAGCTTAAACTGGCCATAAAGCGTGCCAGAAAATACAATAAATTTAACCAGTTTATAAGACAACAGGCTAACGTGACAGAAGTACAATTCCTGGGGAGTACCAACATCACACTTATTGCTCAAACTTTGCTCTTCATTGTGTCTAACTAGCACGAAAAACAATGCACAGAGCAAAACGCTATATAAAAAAAAAAAAACATAATGGAGGAATGGAGGTGTCATACACACACAGCCCCTTGTATACCCAGCGCTGACAGAAAGGACACGTCGGTTGTGTCACGATGGGGCCAGTTTGACATTTAAATGACTTGTGTGCCCACAGCTGGAGAGAGCTGGCACAACACCAGAGCAGCAGCCGATTGGCTCTGGTCATAAACACTCATCACGGCATTGACAAGAAACGAGGGGGAAAACATGCACCCGCAGGTATGAGGAGAAGACGAGGATGGATGCAGCTTCATTCGGTCTGTGGGCAGAATGACCAGTGGGAAGCCATCTGCCGTGAAAGGAAGCTGGATCTATCGTTGAATTTAACTACAACTATGAAAGTGTGAAATATCTGTCCACTCTAATCTCTCTCACAAATGAGCGTGGACACATGTGCATGTGGGCATTCATCAAGACCCCTGCTGACCTCAGAAAAAGGTTGCGAGTGTAAACATAATGACAATGATGTGAGCTCTTAAATTGATGTGCTTGGGAAAAAAAGAGCCTTTGACATTTAAAGACAAGCTAATGAAGTTAGTCAGAGGCCCCTTCCATAATGGCTGGTACACGGCTGGCCTGTGGGTAAGACATGAGAAATGAGTGCACTTCAAATGGCAAATGAGGAAACGTCAATGAATGACTCATTGGACCGGTGTTGTGTGTTAAAAGACAGAGCAGAAAAAAAATTATAATAAATGAAACGAGAGAAATGGAAAGAGCAAGCAAAAAGCAAACTGACCTTTGGCTTCTGTTCCAGCAAGCGGACAGCAGGGCATGCAGTAAAAGAGAGAGAGAAAGAGAGAGGCATAGTTGGTTAGAAGCAAGCAGCCATATGGACTGTCATGCTTTATACTGAAATAAAAACTCTGAGCTGGGAGCTAAGCGAGTTAGCCAGTTGTCCGTCTGCAGTGTGTAATTCAGTTAAAAGGCTATTAAAAAGCTCTAATTTACCCCGTAGACAGTGCAGGGTGGATATATATAAAAGCTGGGACTACAAAAGCCATCCTGATGCCGTTTTTCCAACTAAGATTACTGAACAGCACAAACTTGGCAACACACATTTACTGATTACAAATGTTACAGGAAATACTCAGATACAGCTTGACTAAAGTGATTTAAGGCAATTTCGTCTGGCATCCGCCGGCGGGAGAGCCGACCTCAGACGGTTAATGGGGCTTTCTGAACAAATGCACTCCTTTACCTCTGTACCTGTGCTAAAACAAATGTTCAGAAAACTGTGCTAAGAAAATTACAATTAGTTTTCAGCATCTCTGGGGATGGTATTAAAAAAGCGGGGATCAGGAACTCGCCAGCTCTGCGTCATTAGCCTCTCTTTAATTCACGATTAGAGTGATAACCTGCAGGCCAAGCTGGACTGATTAACTCGTGCTGACCTGCTCTTATTCAAACTGCCACCTGGGAGCCCAAGCAATCAGAAGACAGACAGGAGTCAGTTCAACATGCTACATGCAATCATGAGGCAAAATAAAAGTCTCTTTTTAAATGTTTAAGAAAATATTTACATATATGTTTAAATACAAACTGAAATTCTACTCAACCTGATAATATGACAGTCCATTTCTTGAACTACTAATAATCCGTGGAACATAAAAGACGATGTTTTGATCAATGTTAAAATGAACGCTGATGGTGTATGTGTATAACAAAACTAATATATGGAATTTTTAGCCTGTCTAAAGATAAACGGGTCAGAAAAAAATTAAATACAAGAAGAAAAACTTAAATGTTAATTAGAAACAAAATAAGTACTACAATTACTAAAACTAAATAAAGATCAAATAAATGGAATTAAAATCCAAAAACGGAAAAAAGCACATTAATAACTAAACAAAAATTACAAAAAAACTGAAAACATAAAAAATAAAAGTGAAATTAAAATATTAATACTATAATATTACATAAATGCTAAAAACAGAACATAATAAATACAATTATATTGATATACTTAGATATTGTTTGAGTACCTGCTCAAATACAAATCATTTATTTATATTTTCCCAGTTTTATAATTTCCAAAACATAGAAAAGTAACTGTATACTACTAAAATAATCGAAATAAAGAGATTTCAGTATCATTCATTTGGGGCCTGTTCAAATCCATAACCTCAATTGTGAGTAATAGTAACAGTCATCCCACACTTACAATACAAATGAACTGCCTTTTGCTACAGTTAAAGGGGCAGAAGGTGACTTCAAGCCTGAAAAAAATGAGCAGCTATACAAATAATGATGAACATTTCAGATACTGAATTCTTTGTTCGGCATCTATTTGACGAATAGCCTCCTCAGATCCCCTGAGGTGTGCTTTACATTTTTGGAGGGTGAACGAGTCTCCATCTCTGCCTGCGCATCTCTCCTTGGTGAGATTAACAGTGCTTCACAAAAGGCCGTCTCTCCCACATATCAGCCTGATATGAAGACGAAAACTCCTCCTGCAACTAAAATAAACCCAGATTTCCCAACCCAAATGGTTGTGATGAATAAAAGTGCCACATGAAGAGATGCAGCAAGCCAAAAATGCGAGGAAAACAAACCAAACGCATGCCTCCTGAATGTTTTTATCTGATCAAAGGCTGTTTAAAATGGCAGTCTCGTTGTCCCACGGTGAGTATATCATGGCAGACAGCACTGAAGATCTCCATCAGCAAAAGACACCTCAGGGAGCAGAAAACGAGACCGGTGCTTTGGAGAAACGAGCCACAATGAGCACTATCTCAGACCTGTCGGTTTCCCTGAAGAGAATGTAAAAAAGTTCTACCTCTCCGTAGAGGGATGTTTTCTTCTACCGTTTGGAATTGATTATTTCCAACTCTAAATTCACAGAAACACGAATGCCTTCATTAATTATTGAGTTCAGAGCAGAGGAAATAGTGCTCATTTGCGCCAGGTCAAGGTCTATCGGCTGAATAAATGCAATACTACAAAGAAAAGCCTCCCAAATCAGCATAAAAGGAGATGTAAATGTTCGCCAGGAACATGAACGACTATACTCGAAATCCAAACATACAACCTTGAAGGTGGGAAATGTTTATAATTTAGATCACTTCTGGATAGGCTTCACATCTGGCTCCCAAGACAACTGGAGCTGGGTTCATAATATCAGCGGTTTTATTTTACTTGTTTTTATCAGATATTTGGCGCTTATGAGTGTGTGAGTGTGCGTCTCTGTCTTTGTGCATGTGGTTTAGGGACCCGACTAGCGCCCTTGTCAAGGTGATGTACTGCTTTGATTGGATCACAAACACCCTCTCTATTCATACCAATGCGCTTGCCGCCTCTGAACCACTATGAGCTATGGGACATGAGTTTAATTCTATTCCTCAGAGAGAGAAGGCCAAGCAGTGGCAACGCATCTATAATGCACAGACCATCCTCTCTGCTGGAGACTTTCCCGGTCATGTATTATCTGTGTTTTATGGGAAAATTGCTTTATGCGAGATATGAGATTTAATCGGGAGGCAAAAATAAGCTAATGTAGCTTTCCTGTTATATGTTTTGGTCAGCGATAATGTCACAAGACTGCAGTAAGGCGAAATAGAAAGCGTGTGTGGGGTTTCAATAAGAAATAAGCTAAGATGAGAATAACATCCTCCTCCATCTCATATATTTCCGTCCCATCCATAAGGGATAGTTACATTTCTGATAATTAGTTGGCTGACAGAAGAGTTATTTGAAACTAACATGAAAACAACACTTGTAACCCAGTTTACACACATATTTGAATGGGCCATACTTGCAGGCAATATGTATTAAGAAAGTAGGAGGAGGGATTTGATATATCTATTGGGAATTGATCAATAAAGTGCAAAGTTGGTGATTCTGAATTAATCCATATTTATTTTAGCCTCTACCGATAATGACTGAAAGTCAAATTCAAGGACTGTTAAATGCATTGTGATGTATCTCAATGGCATTGGATTTATTAACAAATATTTTTAAATCCATAACCTGAAATAAAAATGAAAAGATTGTAAAATACAGTGCCCTAAAAAATACTTAAGACTATTTATCAACTGAAATCTGTATAAACACCATAAGTGCATAAATAAAAACATAAGTATATGTTATTATAATTCAATTATATGTATACATTTAGTTTATATATTATAATTGTTTATTTTTATGTTTTTAAACAAAATCTCTTATGGCTCATTTGATAAAAAATGCTGTAAAAAAAAATGTGTACAATAAGATATTTAAAAAAATCTTCATTGCCACAAGAGGCTTCGGAAATCATTCTAATCATTCATGTAGATTTGGTTTGAGAAAGATTTCTCAATAAGAATGAATACAAATTTGCAACAATTTCTTAATGTGCGAAGATTTCTTTTCTTCATGTCATGTAGTTCTCTGTCAAAATAGGAAATATAACGAATAACGGGGGGGCAGTCGTGACCCGGCAGATAGAGTTGGACCAGTAACCCAAAGGTCGTGGGTTTGAGTACCAGGTCAGGCAGGGATTGTAGGTGGTGGGAGTGAATAGCCAGTGATCTATCCACCTTCAATACCACAAATGAGATGAGACCATTGAGCAAGGCACCATTCACACAAACTCCCCGGCGCCGCGGCACTGGCTCCGGGTGTGTGTTCACGGTGTGTGAGCATGTGGTTGTTCCCTTCTCACTGCTGTGTGTGCACTTGGATGGGTTAAATGCAGAGCACAAATTCCAAGTATGGGAAACCATACATAGCCACAAGTCACATCCTTTTTCTTTCATAAAAAAAATTATGTATGTATTTGGAATGCAGAAATGCATGCTGTTTTATTAGCTTAATTGTAAAATGCACATCAAAAATTAAATAAAATTAAAAAAAGTGTTTCTGATATATTATAAAACATTATTATAAAATATTAAGAAATGTGAGATTGCTGACATTTAGCTTATAAATGCACATATTTAACCAGCAACTAGTATTGCTCTGCTGCAAAGTAAACCATGAAAACCTAATTCTGTTGAGTACCATCTGTATCAACGTTGACACCGGTTCTTAAGCAGGTTTTCAGATTTTAAGTCGACCACGATAAGCCAATCATATATACACAAACAAAAAACTAAGCACGGAAGATGAATGACAGGCAGAGAGGAAATCAAATCTCAAGATTCAAGATGCATTTCTGAGAGCCAGTGGAAAAAATGAGATTCTGTAAGTGTTAGCGGTACTTCTGTTTTGGATTTTAGTAGAGTTGGGAGAGATGAGCCACCACAAATCATCCCTTCTGATCTCTCCCAAGCACCAGAGCTCAGCCTCCAGCCGGGAACGATTGATAGTACACATATTTTTTTTTAAGAACGGAATGGACACAGAAAGACAGAAAAGGAGAACAGACGCGCAGAAAAAGGTGTGGGGTGGAGCATTTGGAGCTCAGACTCTATTCTCTAAACTGCACTATGCCTCATAAGATGCACCAAAAGACTTTTAGATTACAGACAGATATTAAAAAGGTTTAAAATGAGTTTTTAAAGTGTTTTCATCCAGCTAAATATTAAAAAGGAAGCTTTTGACACTTGAATAAAAAGCGAGTGCCTTCTATTCCCTTAGAATGTACAGCTCCCATGTCTATCAGAAGAGACGAGCATGAAATTACAGCAAATGAAAGACAGAAAAATTACCTCAAAAGAGAAAAGACAAGAAAAGCAGAAAATTATATATTCATATTTTCCTTTTATACACAAGATGACACATGCTGAGGCGTTAATGTTATCTGAGGTCGAGATGAGTGTGCGCGAGTGTGCGTACGTGTTCGCAACAGTAACTTGGCAGAGCGTCATAATTAACAGAGTGGAAAGGGCGCATTTCATTTTAATGAGCATGGAAATTGGAAATCAACAGCCTTTCCTGAGGCTACATACAGTCCTGGGTGTGAAGAGTAGTATCGATTTACTGTACAGGCTACAATTATCCCTCCCATTTATTAGAGTCTGTGCCCTCTGTCGTTCCATCTCCTGCAGTCAGAACACTCACTGCCAACATCTCATGATAGAGATACACACACACACACATTCATATACATTTATATTGTATTATATATTATATTATTATTATATTATATATATGTTTATGTACAGTAGATCTCTATCTAGTAAAGTTATACACACATGTCCTCTCTGAGATGCATGCACTCTCATTAAAGCTCCACAACAGTCAAACAAACTCAGACAGACATCTTTGGCATTTGTTACTTGAGCGTCCCACCACTTGTGTGTTTTTTTGCAAGCCATGTCACGATAACATAGTCCAGATTTGAAAAAAACGCATAGCGAGACCCCTGCATGCTGTTCCATTCCATTGTGCCTTATCAAGTTCTTTTAGAATGCTAGAAAACATTGTCTGCCACCACCCACAACACACATGACAGTTAGTTTTGCATGTGTACAAACCACTCATTTTCTTCAGAAAATGTAAAAATCTAGTTCACCGTAACTTCATGAATACAGTCTCATCCGTTATTTTTTGGCAATAGAATGTACATTTCTCATTCCAATAATGTGCAAATTAAAACACTGAGAGAAAGAGCATCAGAAAGTAAGATGACAAAAATCTTCCATATAAAGAAGAAAAAGAAAATATTTTTATCTATCCTGCAAAACTGAAGTGATAGAAATGAGAGAGCATGTACTTGTCTATGTATTGTTTACTACTTTACATGTTTGAAATAAACATGTGAAGTACTCGTCTTTGGATATACTGTACATGGATGATTTTATTGACAAAAATATCGAGACAAATAAAGGGAGGTTAAAGATGTGAAAATCTCTCTCATATTCCTCCTCCGCAGGAAACTATGAAATATTAAAGCTGCAGCATTTGGACAGCAGCATCATGACCCAAGATTGACTTTTAAATAATGTTTTAACATGCTTAATATTTCATCATCTCAGCTATTAAGAAAGCAGTCCATTCAGGAAACCCAAAAATAAAATTATGAACTGATTTTCTTTTTTAACTAGAAACTCCAGATCTGACACAATATTCAACACTACAAGTGAGAAAATGAAATATGTAAGAACACACACTATTAAAGGGGTTATACCCATATTAGTTATTTCTTGTAATACAAGTTAAAGTTCAATAACAAAAGTCATAATTTAGTTTTAGAATTTAGTCCATAATCATTTCCTCCCCCTTACAATTAAACTGGCTGTTTTTTGTTGTTCTTTTTTGTTTCTGTGTCCATACGTTTCTATTAGTCGTTTTGGTGTTTCATTGTAGTAATGAGTGAATATGGGACCTCGTGTTTAAATTATATTTCTTACAAAAAGCCAGTTTTACACCTTATTTTCAACAAATGATTTTAGTCTGATAAGGAAATTTTGACTTCTAAAAGTCACAACATGTTTCAGAAGCTACCATAGGTTTTAGTGCCACCAAAAGAAAAAAAAAAAGAAAAAAAAATCTAAAACTATGAGATTAAAGTCGTAATATTACGAGATTAAAGTCAAAACTATGAGAATAAAGTCGTAATATTATGAGATTAAAGTCTGAAAGCCGAAAGCTGAGACTTTCTTATAAAATTACTAAAGGGACTAATCTTATTGCTATTGGGTGGCGCACTATAACGAATCCAATGGAAGACATGAAATATTATTTCCAAGCATATTGTCGAATATTACACAATACCATTTCTGCTAAATCCCACATAAATGCCTTTGTAGTGTTTTAAAAAGGGTTAAATAAGAGAGCTACAGCGCCCCCAAAGGAATGTCGACTGAGTGTCTGAGCTGATGTTAAGATCAAAAGTTCAGTGCTTTAATAAATATATAAATAATAAATAAATAATATTAAGTGGTTTCCGCGAGATCTTAGATCTCATCTCAGTAACACGAAGCGGCTGCTCGAACGCAATATTCAAATAGCCTATGCCTATATCCGGTGGCCTTCTCTCAATCCGGGTCATTTACAAGTGCACTATACTAAATACTATATTTTGACTTTAATCTCGTAGTTTTTACTTTATTCTCGTAGTATTTTGACCTTTATTCTCGTAATATTACGACTTTAAGCTCCATAAATCGGATATACTGCAAGTACTGCGACTGAAAACTATCCTATATACCTTCAGGGGGTTATCACATGTTCTCTGTAGCAGATCGATAAGTTTTGGTCACCATCCACCATTATGTTCGTCTGAAAGACAGACAGACATATACACCTAGGATGGCTTGGGGGTGAATAAAATGTACTGTAACTTTCATTTTTGGGTGAACTATTCCTTTAAAAGACCAAAGCGTGACATGTACAGTACAACGCAGAGAGGAACATGTAATAAAAAACAATTTTAGAGTTAAATGTGATTTAATATTAGAAGCACTTCACATCTCATGATGATGTGTTATGTGAGCAGTGAGGGTCAAACCTTACATAGGCTGAGGTCAGTCAGCCGTATCAGTTTTAAAGCCTCTTTTTTCCCCGTTGTCTTTCTGTCTCTCTAACAGAACAGAAACTGCTCAACGAGAACTAATGCCATCCTTTATCCATCCGCACTTGCCTGCCCACGCTCTGCACTTATGTCTATCATTACAGACCCTCGTCGTATGCTCCTCTCTCAAACACACAATACTAGTCATGGACACGCAAGTAGCCTCTGAATGAAGCAAAAGCAGGCACCTCACTAAATCCAATATGCATGTGCACACACTGATAGGACCTTCTAGACACTACAGAGTTGATATGGAAAGAGCAGTGGTAAGTTGTCCGCCAGAACCTACGAAAGAACCTCAGCTGACGTGGAAGGATTAGAAGAAAACTTATTTTGGATTATTTGGATTTTAAACACACACATATACATGGATCAAAGATGTTAAGATGTCTGCATCAAAAAAAAAAAAAAAAAAAATGTATGTCAATAGAAAGCACCCTAATTGTAAGTAAAGTTTCAAACAAGTTTTTGGTTAAAAATTTAACCAAAAATTTGGTTGAAATAATGTTATATTGTTATTTAGTGTAACACGATATTTATGAAAAAATAAAATACGTATTCTGAGTTGCACATATTAAAATACCTAAAAGAAAATTTGAACATATTAAATTAAAAAATCATTGCTGGTGTGAGCAATCAATAAAACCTAGGATTAGCAGCAAACGTTAAACATGTAAAATTACAACTAATTAGTATTTAAAGCTAAAAGTAATTAATCCTTTATTGTCTGAATTTTGTTGTTTTTGTAAATATGCCTGACATTTATATTTTACACTGTTTGTAATAACGTTTATACATTTCTAACTACAATTTAATATAAAACACATTAATGCTGTATTTAACATAATACAGACAGACAGACCCTTCTTTTACCAGTTCAGCCTTCCTTAAGAGCTGCTTACTCCCCTCTACTTAGCAGACCGTCATAGTACTGCACTGGACAGACTCAATGACAGCTTCCAAACTGGACAAAAGAGGGCTACATGGACAGCCAGGACTGCTAAGAGGATTACTGGTGCACTCTTGCCCTCCCATCCAGTACTTAAACCCCTCCAGAATGAGAAAACGGGCAAGAAAAATCATCTTGGATGCCACACGCATTGGCCACAACCTCTTTGAACTTCTTCCCTGTGGCAGAG
This sequence comes from Enteromius afrohamiltoni, assembly GCA_034779775.1. Taxonomy (NCBI): domain Eukaryota; kingdom Metazoa; phylum Chordata; class Actinopteri; order Cypriniformes; family Cyprinidae; genus Enteromius; species Enteromius afrohamiltoni. The sequence goes on from JAUYWG010000045.1 coordinate 8,635,722, forward strand.
GCTACAGATCACTGTCCACTAGAAAACCAGACATAAGAGCAGCTGTTTCCACAGGCCATTTCTTTCATGAAAAGCTAACTCAAGCCAACGAGCTTTCTTCAAAAAGCCATTTCCATTCTTGCATTCTCCATTCATTTATACCAGCAAAACGTCTGTAATGCAATCTGTATTTCTGTTATTCTGCACAAAACAGCCACAAAAAAAAATAAAAAAAAGAAATACCAAAGAGAAATAATAACGCACTCTTTCAGCTTCCAATGCAATAGCGCATAATCATTTTGAATCAACAGGTTACCAAGCAAGGCATTCAAACATAAAAAACGTTTCAAGATGGATATTAGTTAATCATAACCTCTCTTTCACTGTCTGTACTATACTGATTCCCTCTCATGGGTTTTTAGATGGTGCTGGTTAATCTGCAGTGGAACAGTTGTGGGGCAGGTGTTTGATGGTCTGGGAGGTTGGAGCAGGTGTATGAGTGATCTGTGATCTGTAATTGACTCTTTGAGTGCAGTCATCACTTACTATTAAGAGATGGGGCAGCTCACACAGAGAGCCAGAGCAATTACGTTTTAATTTATTGCATGCATACACACACACACGCACAGAGTCACTTAATGTCACTCAGTAGTGTCGGATCTATGCAATTATCACTACATATTCTCTAAAACATAGGAGCATATTTAAGAAGCAAAACTAACACTAAATTACAGGAGTAATGACAGGTGCCCATGTGCATGTTAACAAGGTGTTTTCACACATATGTACTGCAGTATGCATCAACAATTCAATAAATTTAAAATGAATGTGTGACATTTAGCTTTCTTTGGTCTTAAAGACGCTTCTTAACAGAGTCGGCAAGCGTCTTCTACCCATTTTGTGGGCCAAAAGCGTGTAATTACAGGCTTACAGAAACGCAGGTGTGTGAGTGTGTCCATATAAAGGCAATGTTCAATCATATGCCTCTTCAGACTGCATTAGCACTGAACCCTCAGCCAGCAGGTCTCAGAAAGAAAAGGAGAAGCAGGAGGAAAGTGAGAGATGCGGAGATTAATGCAAATTATCAACAACATCAGTGTAAAGGTGTGCAAAGAGAGATTCGTTATTGAGAGTAAGACGAGGAGGAGGAGGAAGGAAGGAGAGAAAAGTGCAAGCTTCGCTTTTATGCTTCAGTATACACGTGTCTTCAAAAGCAAATAAGCAAAACTTTAACAGGTGATATTTTGCAAAGAAATCAAGTAACAGGCAAATTAAGTAGTAGCTAAATAAGTGATAGCAAGCAAGCTTTTTCAGCCATTAAAGTTCATCATATGTACTCAGATACAGAAACAATACAGTAAAACAGTAATGTTATGAAATAATAAATATTTTCTATTGAATATATTTTAATGATTTATTCCTGTGATGTTTTAGCAGCCATTACTGAAGTCTGTCTTCAGCGTCACACAATCCAACAGAAATAATTCTAATATGCCGATTTGCATATTTCTTACTATAATCAACGTGTTCCATTTAATCCGAAAATACCGTGATCCCTTTTTCAAGACCCATTTTTTCACTAATAATTTTAATATTTTGTGTAACTTTTGCAGAATAAAAGTATTAATTCCGTAATACCCAAGCTTAAACTTTTAAACAGAAAAAGCTATAGAAAGTATTTTAAACTTAGAAATTGCTTTTCTTTTCTTTTTTTTTTACATGCCACATTTTAATTACATTTCATTATAATTAACATGGTTATGGACAATATTTCTTTCAGACAGAGGCAGGGAAATAACCCAGAACCGCTTGTATAGTGAAAGGCTTTATAGAAAATAACAGTAAAACATATCTCGCTGGTGTGAAATACAAATGCTGCTAAAAATAAAGAAGAATAAAGGGATGATGAAAGAGACAGACATGCGTCATCTTTGATCTAGGAAACCAAACTCGGTGCCGAACAACTGCAACTGCACACTTACATAAAGACATCACAAAGCTTCTGTTCATTTAGACCAATAATATAATTCTGCAATCATTTAGTCAGTGAAACATGATGGCTTGCTGCAATAGATGATGCTGGTGGTGATACTGGTGTTAAGTCGCAACACCGGCTACATCATTTGCTCACCGCCCGCCACCGCCATTTAGATTTTTTATCACTTCATTATTTAAATGAACTAATTATTTAACTCTTAACTGAACTAAAAAAAAAAACATTTAGTTCAGTTAAGAGAACATACACTACAATTAAAAACATGAACATGACAGCTCAGTGCAGCATGCCGAATGACATCACATCAAATTTAATTCACCACGTAAGAAGAGTGAGGAGTACTGACTGACAAGAAGGGTGAGATGAGACAGACAAGACAATAACGACTTATTTATTAATGAAATTAAATATTAAAGCACCTGTTTGGCAGTATTTAAGATTTTGCAAAGTCTGCTGACTTTTGCCATTTATCGAATACATTTTTAAATAAAGATAAATAGCAATGTTTAAATATGTGTTTCTCTAAACCCCGCCTCTCCGTGAGCTCTCACTGCTGTGATTGGACAGTCCTTTATCATTGGTCTACCGCCGTCTTTCTGACATTAACAGGGATGCTTTCAGAGAGCATGCATAAACTAGTTAGCAAGGATTACAGTGGACAGTGCTCATAATTTGTTTTCATACTATACGTTGTGAACTTCAACACTGTATAATGCATAACACTGTGTTAAACATCATTTATCATTACTTAAACTAATGAGACAGACAGAGAGTCAAGCTGCATCAATCACAATGTTTAGACTACATTAGGCCCACAGCTGAACAACAGAACTACAGAAATGTAAGTTAGCTGTTACCAAGACATCTGCAGGGTTGTTACGCAACATAACTTACACGAATGCACATTTTGAACGACCGCTAGAAAGTACAATCATCAATTCTCACTGGATACAGCGTCTTCTTGACATGATGTAATCCACACGGCAATTATACTTGGGGGTGGGGCAAGTTGTTCGCGACGTAGAACGTGGGCAGATATTATGCAAATATGCTACTTAGTGACGTGGCTCGGTAACAGAGAAAGATTCAAATTGCTGACGACTCGTTTAGGCGAAGGTGAGTTTACTTTTTTTTGATAGACAATAACTTTTATTATCGTGCACAGTCTGCGTCACAACTTTGTAGATAGTTCATGTGCACATAATGTGTTTGTTTATACATGACACACTGCATGAACGATCATATTTGAAATGGCATAATAAGGGCACTCTAAATGGATCCGCAATGTCTGCAGAATTTTACTTTATATAAACTTTGACAGCAATGTGTATGCTGCGCCTCCAAGCTTTCTTATTTATCTTGCTAGTAAACATTCTATGCTTCTTATTGGTCCTACAGTGTTTGTTTATTTTTTAGTTGAGTTTTATACCCATTAAACTTTGTGTAATTATTTGTTATTTTATATATCAGTGATCAGCAAATAAGTTTGGCATAAGATAGTGGGCCAAAACATAGTCAAAGTACAATTTAAAAAATTAATTGATGAAAAATGGGTTGAATTGCTTGTGACAGACTGTTACAGTGTATTTTGTAACTAGTAGTGAGCTGGTAATCCGGTAGTCCTTAACAAAAAGCCACACTTGTATAGCATTGTCTGGCAGAGTATGTGAGTGGAGTGAAGCGGTAACATGCTCTGACCATTTAATATTTAAAAATACAATACATAAGATAGCAGGAGAGCTTTAGCATGGCTAATTTGGAACACTAATGCAAACATTTTTCCTACCAAATGACTAGATAATAACATGGTTGTCAGCATTAAAAGGTATAACTGCTGCTTTTTTCAGTGCAAGTTTTGTTTATCATCAAAATAACATATATTATGGCTTGCAAGCCGGTCCGCAGACAGCCTGTTGCTAACCGCTGGCCTATGGCGTTGCGTTGTTTTATTTGTTTTGATAACACAGATTCCATGATTTATGTATAGGTTTGATGTTGTATTTTGTTGTTGCTTGCATTGCATTCAAGTAGTTGACACAAGATTGCCACTAAATTCAGAAATGAAAGTAAAATTCGTGCAGCGTTGTTCTAGGGTTAGTGCACCACAACTTAAAATTGTGGCATTAATGGCACACCCTCATGTTGTTCCAAACCCGTAAGACCTTTATTCATCTTCGCTGAGGGTCAGATGGCCCTTTGATTTAATCCAAAATATGTCAATTTGTGTTCTGAAAATGGTTTCGGAGTGACAAGAGGGGAAATAATGGGAAATGTTAATTGTGGGGTGAATTAGCCCTTTAAGGTATTTAAAAAAAACTAAAAATTATACTGGTGTGGTTGTGTGTCAATTAACCGAACGGAATATTTCCTCACCGGAGTGCATTATTGATCCTGATTGACCTCAGCGGTTTACAACCATCAAACTAATGTGTGCATCTATGTTTTCCAATCCAATAATTGGAAATGCCGATGTCAGAAAATGTTCCTGTTCTTTGAAAATGCAGATGCAAAAATTCTTTTAGTGTGTACAGTAGATGTGCATGCAAATCTGTAGGTTCTCTCCTCCTTATCCCCGGCATTTCCTTCACATCCCATAATCACTACAAGTAGGGTTGTGAGAGGGCCATCCACGGGGGAACCCTGAGCTCAGTTAAAGTCATGCAAACTCAGCGCAAGCTTTGAGCTGTTTGTTCACCCTTACCGCCCAGTCTCCATCCTTCATTCTGGTCTGGTTTTAGTGATTGTTAAGAATCCAGGGTGTGAGCAGTGTAAGCAGAAATATGTGTTTGTGTGCTCTATGTTTATCTCGCCCTCACAAAGTAACACATTCTGCAAACGAGGAAAGAATGTAAAAGTGCGAAGCGTTTGGCATGAACACCAGCTTTCCCAGGCCAAGCTTGAAAACTGAACAGGAAATGACAGTGGCAGATTCTAGGAAACATTAGAAAGATGAGCAAACCCCAAAGCTATGCCTATTACTATGTCAACCATAACATGTTTAAATGTGATTATTTTATCCTGTATCAGTCTGAACAATAACGGAAATAATTCACTCCATTTGAATGCAAATTTCACTCCAAACACACCTCTGAACATGGTCAACTGAAAAATCTGCATTATTATACATGGCACTGAGTACTAAACTGCTATTGGTAGCTGTAGTTTGCAAATAAAATTCAGTGTTTGCAAACAGTGATGAGATTTTTGTGGGTGAAGCCTTTCTGATTCACAAATTTGAGATTATATCTCACAATTTTAATAAGGAAAACAACGTCTATCATCTATTTCTATCTTCTATTTCTAATTATATCTTCTACCATCCGTTCAGAATCAAGAGTTTCCATCCCTGGTTTCTGGCTTTTTTTTTACAAAAATTTTTTTTTATGTTAATAGTAATGTGTGTAACACATATGAAGTATTCAATCCTATAACTGTTCAGTACAATAAGTCCCCTTTGAACTGCAAATGTGAAGTTTATTTCTTTTAAATCAGTTATTTCTTTTAATTCAAATTTAACCTTACAGTATATATAATATACTGTATAAAATACAGTAATTCTAGCAGTTTTCATCCATAGTCTATCCATTTAAATGTCTGCATTTAGTTTCAAATGCGTCATTATACAGTACAGTATATATTTATACAGTATAAAAAAAAATATTTGCATTCTGACTGTATAACGCAGTCCTGTAAACTTTGTTTTCGACCCTATTAGTTCCCATAGCCGACCGCCATTAAGCAACAAAGAAGAAGAAAAATGGAGGAGAGGTTAAAATTGTTGTGGCGGGTTTCCCAGTAATTTATGACGTGTCCTTGATGGCGTATAGGGACATTAAAAAAAAACTTGCATGGACCAAGGTGTCCGAGATTGTTGGGGTTGCTGGTGAGTTTCAATTGTGCATTAGCATTATGCATTTTCTGAAAATAAAATAAGCAGGAATTTTGAGCTGACTTTTGCACCAGAGCATGCAAAGCTGTTACTGCTGCAAAATATTCTCACATATCAAAACATACTGGGTTAAACGGAAAATAGGTGTTGTGAGAGCTGCAGCTATTTTTTTCACAATTAAAATCAGTAATCCGTTATACCCTCCTTGTGGTCCGTCTGCACAAGATAAACAAGCTTGTTTGATCCGTGGCCCCTTTAAATACAAGACAAGCATTGAATCTACAGTACGTCAGAGCATCCAAAAAAACAGGAGGAATTTTGACACTCTCGCTGTGAACGTCCAAAGGCACAACCTTTTTTTTCCCTCTTAATCCATTGATTTTACATATTTCTATCCACTTGTTACCAGTGTTTTTCTGCCTCCACTATGCGTGTGGCAGCTGTAAGTGATTTACTTGTGACGTCTACTTCAAATTGGTCTGGTTGGCTCTGGTTTTCTGTAAGGCAGACTAAAGAGCCAAACCAGAGACAAATTCAGTTTACAATTGACAACCGATATAACTAGTAAAATAAGGCCCTACCAACACAGATACACACACCTACACAAGGCAATTGATGTCCTACAACTTGTGAACCAAGGGTCATGTTACACAACACTAAACAATAGTTCCCACCTTCTGGTATGGTTTTGTTTCAGGTTACAGTCTGACAGTTTTCGTGGTTGTTATTAGGACAGCAGTACCACCAGAGAAGCATTCCCCTGGGATGTCCCACCAGCCGTTCAGCTCAGCAACACCGCCTGGGCACCTGCTCCCATGAGACGGACCACATCTGGAGGGGTGGGTGGAGGAGAGATTTGGCCCCTGCAGATGTTATCTACTCATAGAGGCTACAACACCTGTGCTCACACTCTCTCTCACACAAAGCAGGCGTGACAGATGACATACATACAAAGTCACACATAGTGAACATGCTCACACCTGCTCCCTAGCTCATTCAAGTCAATGGGGCAGCGGCAGAGTCATTTGACAAAAGGGACACGTTCGCTTCAGAACTTGTAATATCCTGAGAAAATAACCAGCCATTAAAAGAAGCAAAGACGACACTGTTAAAAACGCCTGTGCTTTCTTCCTCCACTGAAACTTTAAATAAACACAAAGAATAAATACATCAAGAAAAGTGTCAGATTTATAATGAAAAAGTTCACCGCAACGCTTGTTTGCCTGTTGGAATAACAGCATTTTCAGCTTCATAAATAATGCTGGAGCTTACATTTATTTATTTTCACATCAAATGTTTTGTTTCCTTTTTGTGAGCAGGATCAATGCTGTTCTTATCTATTGTATGACACAGCTGTATGCTATAACACAGTACTAAAATATCATATTTTATAATCTAGAAAAACTGTGAATGCACATGTCCAATAAATAAAAAATTAAGAAATAGGAGGGTCAGCCAATAAAAGATGATCATATTATATACATACTTAAACGCACATAATATATGTAA
>JAUYWG010000045.1:8643194-8687855 GCA_034779775.1 Enteromius afrohamiltoni
AGGTCAGGATGCTGGAGTTGCTAGGCAACGTGAGGCATCTAAACAGTGAGGTGGTAAATAAAAAAGTAAAGAGGAAAAAAGCAGTAAAAGAAAGAAAGAAAGAAAATTTGAAATAAATCAGCAAGAAGGAAATTGGAATAAGGAACACAAAAAAGAAAATGCGAAATTGGTAAAACTTTAAAACAAATGAAAAGGAGAATTTTTTTTTCCTGCACTGAAATTAGTTATCAATACATCTTGCTAAATGTGATGTAGTTAAGACTTTTAGTAGTGCAGTTTGAAAAGAGGCCGTGGTAACATTGGCGGAGAGTAGAGCATTGTGAGATGATCAGTTTAATGGAGTCTTCTTGTTGAGATAAAGACTGAAAGGGTAATCAATCCGGCCTGCACTAATGAACAGACCTTACACTCCTGCCAAATACCTGAGCCAATAACAGCTCTTCAAATCTCCTCCATGAGGACATGTTCAAAGAAATCAAACAATCAGGAATGGACTGAACATGAGCCTGAAGAGTAGCCTCTCAGTGGGGGCGATTAACCCCTGTTTCCGCCCGCGTTTGTGATTAAGTGAACACACGCTGCTACGTTCAGCCCCTCTGATGGGCATGGGGTGGCATGTTTCCCATGATGCACCAGCTGTCTCGTCTTTGGCTTTGTGAGCTACAAAGCTCTAGTTAATGAGTGATAAAAGTCTTGGGTCAGGAGCCATGAATATTGTATGGTGTCAGTTTCTCAAGCAGCTGTTTGAAAGAGCTTCTTTGTTTCCTCCTAATGGCTAATTACAAACAGGTTTTGGATGAAATGAAGCATATGGCGGATTCTTTAAAAACATCTGTATGATAGTGGCAAAAAGGACAGAGATTAAATATTAATTGTAACGTTATAAACTAACACAACTCAGAAGACGTGTACCGCAACATCTGCCTAGAAACGAGAGCAGGCAGTCACACAATAAAGTGCAATCCTTCACGACGGAGCAACATTTGCTTTAATGACGCTTGGCAGGAAACAGAAGAAGTTTTCTTCAGTTACTTCGTAAACATCTGTCCTTTCATGCTGCTGTCGCCACCACATTTGAGTGCCAAAGAAGGATTTTGTCCCACAGCGCATTGAGGGAAGTTAAAGACTAAACAAAAGTAGTTTATTGTACAGAAAATGTTACCTTGGACCAGTTTAGACGCTTCATGGAAGCTTCTGGCTTGAATTCCTTCTTTGGTTTTAGGCCAAAAGGCAGTGTGTGTTGGATTGAGGAGAATGTCAGTCCGCCTAGTCCCAAAAGAGGAGGTGGTGGTGGAGGCATCCCAGGCATGGAGGCACAGCCCAGTGGAGGCAGCGGAGGTGGAGGGGGTGGCAGACTTGCAAGTCCAGGAACAGGTGGAGGAGGAGGAGGAGGTGGAGCAGGAGGACATGAGGAAGAGGCAGTTGAAGATAATGCCGGGACAGACTGCACTAAAGGTAAAACCCCAGGAACGGCTCCGAACTATAAAAGACAAAAAGCGACAAACAGCTGATACTTTTTTTAAAACAACTTTAAAATATACACTACTGTTTAAAAACTTGATTTAATTCCAGTGATGGATAAATTAATGTTTTAATTCAATTTGCTAATACGTTAATAACAAAATTAACACATAAATTATCAATGCAAATTGTATAGCTATAAATAAACTTAGAAGGACAAATACTGTTTACTGTAAATTCATAAGTAGAATTGATGTTAATGTAAGAGTAACCACAAATAGCAAACCATTCAAAATAATTAAGAAACTGTAACATAAGAGGATTAAAAAGAAAGTGAAAGAAAAGCAATAAAGATGAAAAAAAGCTAAGGAAAAAGCAGTGTACTTTCTGGGTGATGGAGTGGTTAAGGTTCAGGGTAAGTAAAAAAAAAGTTTCCAGGTCTGATCTCTGTAAGAATCAATCAACAATTGCATCGCTGAGCAAAGTCCTTAAACCCCATGTAGCTCTAGAGTAATCATCCTTGCAATAAGCTCATAGCATTCTTATGGCAATATCAGATGAAAATTGAGGAAGCAAATAAAACTAAAAGATCCTATGAGGTGTAAGAGGTTACATTTCAGTACAACAGATACATATAATACCTGTCCTTGCAGATTTACTCAGGCAGACAAGTAAATATAAAAGATTAATCAGACCATAACCCTTTCCCTGCTCAAAACACCTCCACCTCAAACCTCCATCAAAGATTCAGAGAAAACAAGTAAGGAACATTACTCTAGTGTATTCACACCATTCATCCTGAATAGCAAACAGCTACAAGAGTTGAGGTGGGGGATTATTGAACAAGTAGGTGTGCTCTAATTCAAACTTTGCACATATCGGCCTCTAGATAATTCACAGGCTAAGAGTCTGCATGACTGACGCTCCTGCATGTGTGGAGAATTGACTGGGTGATTACGTTTTGCGTTGATGCAAACGATCGCGCCCAAAAGAGATGGATCAGCTTAACTGCCTGCACTCCAAACTTTCACTTCGCTCATTGGCCACCATTATTTAAGAATTGATCTGCTCTATCGACGATAGCCCAGTGAGCCAAAAAGCAATTGATCAAACAAACTGTTCAGTTGATGCCCTATTTGTCATGTCAGCGTGAGGGGTTCAGATCCGTTAAAAAAAACCCTGAAAACAGAGTGGAGGAGCACTCTGTACAGGCATAAAGCTTGGCAAGCCAGAAAGTAATGAAAACTAAGAAAACATCAAGGAATGTCACAGCTGTCATGGTAATACATGGTAACTACAACCAGTAAATTAGTTGAAGAAGTGTAAAAACTCCAAAATGTCTGCACATTTTTGTTATTGTTAATCTTTTAATGTTGAATCATTTAATCATTGAAATATTGATCTTTTAAGGGGTCATCAGATGCACTTTTGCATCTTGTTTGAGCTGAAATGTGTCTTGGCACCCTATAATGATAAAGATCCACCCAGTGTTTTTCAAATCTAAGATAAACCATTTCCCCTTTCTCATGTCAAGCCATTCCCAGATGTGTGACGCGCCTACAATTGTTGATTGACACTAGTACCCTGAGTGAGTTGTCATCAGTCTGCCATTGTTTGACTCTGGAGCCGGGAAAGATAAAAATGGCTCAGTGTTTGTTGTTGGATGTAATAAGGAACATAGCAGTCATTTACTCCCGACATCTGAGCCAATGAAGATGCAGAGGATTATCTTTGTTTTTAAAGGGAACCACCTGCTGATCTACGGTTTATGAATACATTTATGTTTTTGTGCAAATCATTAGTGATCCAGCATCACCTTCAGAAGAAGTGAGTATATGGGTTTTTATGAATCTTTGCAAATTGTCTTCTCTATTAAAATGCTCTAAAGCAATCAGTCTCATGATAATATTCAATCATTTTAACTATGGGAGAAAACTTTTTATTTTTGTTGCTATTTTCATCTTCCGGGTTTTAAATTACTTGTCAAATGGCTTACATAAACATGAGTTGTAACAGCACATTTGTATGTTTTCCATGCAGAGTGCAACTGGCTGTGCATTTATTTGTGTTTTGATATGAAACTGTCTTGAACCCAAAGCTGTGTGTTTTTTGCCTCCCCTCTTATGTATGTTATAGACTTTTCATCAAGACCTTAAATAATCCTATAAACTTGAGCATCCTTTAAAATATGCAAAGAAATTAAATATTCAGAATCGTTCATAAAAAACAAATAGTTAATACTTTACTAACATGATTCCAATACATTATGCATCCTTGCTTTGCATTATACAACAAAAAACATTACACAACAAAAAATATAAAATTAAACATTAAAAAAAGAAAAGAAAAAATCTAATAAATAAAAAATAAAAAAATAAAAAAAAATCAAAAGAGCCACTGTATATTACTGAATACTAAAAAAATCTTTTTTTAAGATCAGGGCTGTTTCTCTTATAGCAGCTGTTCAGGGTGAAGTAGAGAAAATATTAGGGCAGACTGTGCCAATCTCTATTAGAGGGAAGTGCAAAAGCTGTAAACAAGTTACATGTTAGCTCCAAAAAAACAAACAAAAACAAAATGTGTGTGCTGTAGGGCTGAGCAGGAGTGAGAGGCATGGTGAGTATACTTGGCATAAAATATTTTTTTTTAAAGATGTAATAATGTGAATGTGGGGTAATTGTGATGGTACAGTGGAAGAAGTGTGTATAAAGGACTGGGAGATCAAAAACACACAGCTACAGGACAGCCTGGCCAGGAAAAACAGATGTGCCTGCATTGTATGTGTAGATCTAAACAAACCGCTGACCAAGGCACAAGATTTAGATGTAGAAACCCAATGTTTTATAAAATTGCCTACTTGGCCTGAACAACTATTGAATCAGAGTCGGTTTTACATTGTCTCCATGCAAATGCGTCATTATTTTGCACATTGTTTCTGCTCGTTTCTGAACAGATGACAGAAATCCATTTAAAATTGGTACATCACTAGCTTAATCGCTGTGGTGTCATGATCTTTAGTTCTCAGCAATTAAAATAAAATACAAAAAAAACAAAGCAACTGCAGAAAGAAAAAGAACTGAACAAACAGAAACCAGAAGAGGAGACGGAACTAAAACAACAGTGAGAAAAGAAAGAAAAGGGTATCCCAGGAGCAATGCCATCCAAAACAGTGACAGAAGTGGCCAAAACAAAGAGAGAGAGAAAAGCTTACTGTAGGTACCTGGTTTCTATAAGCCTGAAGTTCAGCTTCTAGCTCATTGATCTTCTCGTCTCTTTTCAACAGCTGGGCTTGAGCTTCCTGTCTGCCCAGGAACTCCTCATCAAACTGGAAAAAAAAACCCATATCAACAGACAAAACATAACCATTCTTCTTGAATGCTGCTTAAATGTCTTGTTTCTTACGTACTAAGGCTGAGCACTAATTACTGAAATCAGTATGAAACAAATACAAAACCCAAATTCAATTAAAAGGAAAGAGATCTTACATCAACAAAATCACACAAAACTAGCCTTCACACGAAAAAAAAAGGACTAGTCAACCATCCTTACCCAGCAAGTTCAGCTAAGCTGATTTAATTCATCTGGTTCATTTCTTAGATGTCATAAAAAACATTTTTGCTAGTTATTAGATAACTAGTTATTTGAAAAGGATGTAGTTAAAGAGCTGTGGTTTGGAATGTATAGATCTGTTGCCCTCAACCACATACATTTCGGCCCACAATTATAAAGGAACGCTCCCAACAATCAATACAGGGGCCTTTTTAATCACAGAATACTGTTAATTACAAATGGCTGTTTGAACGATTTCAAGTAATCTCGCCTTAATTAAAGAAAGCTAAATGGTGCAGTCATGAATGGTCTTCAAAGGCCGCATACTTCATTAGAGGAGCCAGAGTGAGAAGAAAGAAACAGACAACAAGGGAGGGGTGGAAGATAAAGAGAAGAGAAAGAAAGGGCACTTGCCTTTTGAGCCAACTCTGAGGCCCTCTGTTCAAACTCCTCTGCCCTGGCTTTATCCACACACACCTCTGCCAAGAAAGCATGGAGAGATTAACCATTTCAGTTTGAAGTCAACAACTATCCAGCTCAAATAGAAAAGCTTACATACCTAACAGGTGGCTGAAGTCCACATCCAGACGCTTGCGGTAGGCAAAGTCAGGATCTGTGCCGCTACGATGGAGGACGATTTGAGAGACACACTCCTCTATGATCTTAAAGTACTGAGGCCTGGAGGACAGGGAACAAGTGAGAAAACGAGAGAGCAAGGAGGGAAGAAATAAAAATCAATGCATTGTATTATCTTTTTGGGAACACGGTACCACTGACTCAGGCACAAAATGAGAAAAATTGTTAAATTAACAAAATCCTCTGACAGTAGCGATATTGGCTTATACAAGCTATTAACTGGTGCAATGAAAATGACTGAGTCCTTTAAACCCGCGATGCTGCTCGACACTCGCATAAAACAGAAAGAGAGATATAAAAATGGAGAAGGATGTGGAGAGAGACATAACAAAAGTGAGAAAGTACTGCAGAGTGAACTCAGCCACATTTTAAATTATCATTTAAAACTGCAGCCAGGCTATAGAAGCTGGCTTTCCTGTGCCTGTTAAATGCATAGTTATATATTTAAACACAGGCCTTGACATTAAACCTTGATATGTTTCCTTGTCCTTTGGAATAGTAAATCAGCCATTCACTGGTCTTTTCCTAACCTTACATACGTGTCATCACAGATGTCAAATTCTTACATTTTTTTCAATACTGTTCACCTTAATCATTCCACTTCAGACAAAACTGAAGATACATCAAAAGTGCCATTTAGATTAGCAAAAATGCAAACGCATCAATTATTTCATAATTTTAATGTGAAAATTTAATTGAAATGTTTTAAACATTTTATGCATCATTGCATAAGATACTGCAATGATGCAATGCAATGATAAATACAAAACCAAACCACCATCAGCAAAAACTGTCAACAACACGTCTAAAGTGTAAGTCAGTTAACATCTACTTGTTTATTGAACTACTGTTGTATAAAATCAATGTAATGATATATAATGATTTATAACATTCAATTATAATTAACATCTGTGTCGGTATTCTAGTGCCATTAATCATGTTCATTAATTGATATACTCGACTACGCCACAAATAAAGTGGCCAAATCTCCAACAAGGTTTATATATATATATATATATATATATATTATAAATGTAAAGTTACATATTTTTAACTAAATTATTCCTAATTCTTATTCTTATAAATTATTATTTTTTAACTAAATCTACATTCCCTTTATGGAATAACAGAAATAAATAATAATAATAGTTTAAAAAAATATAAAGTGTATGCTGTTATGTTGTCACGGCACATTTATTTTTATGATGACTTCAGAAAAAGCTAAGCGATCCCTGCTTGACCCGAATAGCACACCAATTGGCATGTGAACGTGTCTATTTAATGAAGTAGGTATACATTGCCTGTTGGCAGTGGTTTTTAAAAACTGAGTAATATATCCTGCATACTGCAATATCTACATATTAGGAGCTTGCCTTTTGATCAAGACCAGGTTTTACACACCCCCAGCTGTGAGCTCAAAGACATGAAAACTCTCTTTGAGCAGACGCCACAGATGAAAAGAGAGAGAGAGAGAGAGCGAGAGAGAGAGAGAGAGAGAGCGAGAGAGAGAGGGTATATAGGGAAGGGGAAGAGTAATGTGGGCATGTGTGATGAGAGAAAGATGAAAGCAGGTTCATTCTCTTTGTCGGACACCGTCATTGGACCAGTATGGACTGCCTGTGCAAAATAAATAGCGTTCATGGACAGAGTTTAGACATAAATGTTCATGAGGTGAGAAGAGCTCTCTGGGATCATTTAGTAAAAATGTACCAATTTACCAGCAGAAGGAGACACAACAAAATTGGTCAGAGCAGATTTTTCCTTTGCGATATTTACAGTTTTAGGATTAACTGCAGGATAAAAGATAAAACATTTTGCCAGGTCTTTTCCTCCAGATATCTATATAATAAGCTACAATTTGAATACAGTGCACAAAAGATCAATAAACAGACATACAGTAGAAGGGAAAGATAAAACAATCGGTAGAGGGAACGATTAATTAATAGAGCAAATGACTAATCAATAGAGTGAAAGAAGTATAGCGAAACAAATATATAGTTAGATTTCTCTCCAAGCAGAATGGGTGCTTCTTTTCTCCTGTACTGGCGCTCGGCAGATGGTCGCTATCTTTACACCTCTATTTTCCTTTGCTCTTCTCTCGTCTGTCAAAGCTGTTATTCTTAACACAATACAGCTCACCGGCTAAAGAGCTTGAAAAGCTGTTCTCCAACACACAACACACTGAGTCATTAGCGAGACCTTAACGCCGGGAGATGTATGCCGTTGCATCACTGGCACTAATTAGTCAAAAATTAATAAAAACCTCAGACTAGGTTTGAAAGGGAGGAGGTGCTGCATTTTTAATAAAAATTCATGAATACAAGATGAATGTGATGTGACTTGCAAGGGCCAGAGTCGGTTTTGAATGACATGTTCTTTTTCCTCAGGTCTATGAAAGGTCCCTGTGCTTAGAAATACCATTCAAAAGTTCAAACACACCTACACATTCTTTAATAGAATTTACAGTTGCATAAATTAGCATGAGAAAGAAACAGAAGCATGGGAATGATGTAGCAAACAGGTAAAATGTTCAACATCAAAGTGGCCACCCTTTGTCTGCATTACATGGCAGCTTTAAAATAAAATAAAATAACCCTCACCGTGTGAAATAGTCATTCCTGACCAGCAGCAGGTGCTGTAGTATGGAAAGAAAATAGCTCTCAGCGCTCGTGTCCTTCACAGAGCAGTATAACACATTAAAGACATCTCCAATATCAGTAAGTACTTCGTTAAGGAACAATCAAGCACTGCAGCTGCCCTAATAAGAGGAACAAATGGAAACATACAGAAGAAATAAGCACATACTCTCTTAACACATGCAGTGAAGACTCAAAGAAAGAGCAAAGAACTACTGACTAGCCTTGTCACAGCATGAGACTTGTAAAGCACTGCTAATGAAAGCAAACGATTCAGGATGATTTATGGTTATGATTAAATTTAAGAAAACAACATTGATGCAGTCGGTGCATGCTTTCTGATTATATTACCACATTCTGCATATGATCAAGGATCAAAGAATGAGTGGGAGAAAAGAAAGAAAATGACACAGGGGAGGGAGAGCTTTCTGAGGAGCGTTTAAGTGTGGACAGAAAATCAAATGAAACTGCATGCATCTCAGCATCAGAAGGATATTCTAGTTCACTTCTGATGTCCTCCAGGCGATGGGAGAACTCAATCATGTCCTCCTCCTTGTGCTCCTCAAAGACCTTCAGCTGGATATCCAGAGCATCGTTTTTTACAGCGTTCAAGTTCTACACAGTGTGAAGGGCAAGGGGGAACAAAAAGAAGAATAGAACAAATTAAACGGACCACGATACAGAAAACAAGATATTCTTTGATGAATGCACACATACAACTCTAAGTTATTGAACTAACAAACTATTTCTGGGCACTAAAAGCAAGAGCACGCTACAAGAATGAGATGCGACAGACTTCATGAGTTTTTAACAATCTTTAAGAATTAGGAATTAGTTGGAAATAGGAATTAAAAATCAACAAATTGCAAACGTTGTACTTCTCTTATGTATATTTGGCCTAAGCTGCGGCAAAAAAACTAAAACAAAACTATTTTAATGTTAGAATCACAAGCGCACATTTCCACAAACATCTAGTCGTTATTCAGAAAAATGGTGGGAGTTTTGTTGCCCATTTCACATTAGCCAATCAGATAGGAGGTTAACTACAAATCATACAGATATAGTAGGAAAAACAGCAGGTGTAATTCTAAGAAGCTGATTAAAAAAATTTAATTGAAGGAAAAATTATACACAACTGCTTTTGTTGCAAGAAAGCATGACTAACATTTCGAGGGGACTTTAAAAGGAAAATAAGAGAAATATGTGGAATATTGGGTACTTTATGAGAGAGAAAAGAGAAACAGTGACAAAACACCATTTTCAAAAATGCGTATTTAGAAAGAGAAAATAATAATTTCCCTTTCATTCCATCTCTTTGTATTTCCAAATCCTGTTTCTGAGGCAGCTTCTGTTTTGAATAATAAATAAGACATGCGTGGGGCATTAATCTATCTTACTTCCACACTCTCCGGCTTTCATTTCACACACTTCTCGTGTTTTGTTCAGGCACTTTTCAGTCGTTTGTTGATAGAACATAACCACATTCAGAATGCCAAGAGGAGACGGACCGAGAGAAAGAGACCAATCCAATCCAGGCTGTAGGTATTGATTCAGCAGAGCGACCTCTCCTTCAGGCCTCATAAATTATTCGCAGACCCATTTTACAATATTTCACTCAAGTGGACAACTCATTTAAATATTAATACACAGGCAGTGGTCGAGCCGCTTACCGGCAGGATCTCTCGCAGGCCGCAGCGCATAAATTCATTTCGGATGTGCAGCCTGAAGTCCAACTCATCAGGAGACGTTACGAGGGCATTGATAAGCTGCATGCAAGCCACCTAAAGGAAGAAGATAACATTCAGCAAGGGTATGTGTGTGTATACATATGCAGGTCTGAGGGTATGCATTTAAATTAGGTGCTGATATTTGTATTAAGATTCATTTAACCGAATAGTCGGAGTACCATTTAAGGGGGAAAAAGGCAGATTTAAATGCAATAAATAATGTAAAAGTAGTGTTAAATGCAAAATATACAAGGTTCCTGTCAACGGACGTCGGTAATCTTTAATTAGCCTTTTAAAAGATTTTAATTCATCACTAATTTACAAAGCTCATGGCCTTGAACGTCTCACTGAAGCTTGTTTTTAAGGGAATATACTGTACTGAATAGGAAAGTGCAGGTTTGGACCTGTTGAAGAGCATCACTGTGGTTTATGACTCTCACTGAGCTCTCATCACCTTAGTCAAAAACATCTCCTCAAGCAACACAGATCATCAATTATTGATCAGCCTTCTCCATGACACTCTAAATCACAAGTGTGTGACTAAGGGAGTGCTTAGTTAAAAGGCACCGGTGCATTGAGGGAACTGAGTCATATTGAAGTCGATGACAGTGAACTGTACCTCCTGTTCACATCATGTCTGATGATGCAATAATTGATTATTAGATAAACTAAACCAATTCCAAATTATTTATAGTGGTGAGACTGACATATTCATACCGTAACCTGTAGAGGTTTGTAAATATTTCAACTAAAGGACAGGCCTGTAAGAGTTATTTGTTAGTGAATCAGATGAAACCGATTATGCTGTACTGTATGACTTGGGTGAATTAAAAAAATAATTGGATACCAGTTCAATAATCAATGTACAAAAAAAATATATTTCTCATCCTAAACTTGGGTAAAAAAAAATGAAAAACACTAACTGTAAACAGAAAATCGAAGATATCGCCTCTGGCTTGCTTAGTTGGGGACACCTGATTTCCAGTGATTATCGTCGTTTGCATTTGATAAATACATAGTTTAATCTGGTCATTATACATTACCATCACTCTGTTCTCATACTTGATAATGTTCAGTGCTTTGTTACAATCTGTATTGTTAAAAGCACTATATAAATAAAATTCATTGATTGATGTTACACAATTGATTTTGTGCAATTGACTGATTCGTCAGCTATTTAATCAGTACATCCTGAGCTAATGTGTCCGTTAAATGATGCACTAAATGGACAGGCTCATAAGATTGCTGTATGATTTTGACTTACCAGTTCTTACTCATATGACCAAATAATGGCAGGCAATGTTAATAACTATAAACTCAAAGCTCAAAGCAGAAGATAATTCAGAGAAAAAAAAAGAAGAAAAAAAAAAAAGGTTGTTAATGATACTGTAGGCTGTATTTTTTTATTTTTTTATTTTTTTTTTACATAGCAAAAAGGGAAAAAATGGTTAAAATAAGTCTTTCGCAGGCAAATCCCTTTGATTTAAGGGACGATGACATTGTATTATTCAGATTTGTGTGGCTCAGCGGTCGAACTGCGGGAGGAATCTCAGCAAGATGAGCCTGTAAGAGACACTTGCTGACAGCTTTCATGAAAGAAAAGGAAAAACATATCTGCCATTAATAACTGTAACGTCGTCTTAATCTGCCTACTTCACATGCCTGGAGAGAGACGGGAGTGGTGAGAGGAGATGAGAAGAGAAAGAGAAAATTTATTCCTGTGAGAATCACTTCCTCTCAGAGTAATACAGAGCTAAAAGAAATATCTACTAGACATAGACATGAAAACACAAATTATGTATTGATAAAAACATGCTGAATCATTTACTAA
Source organism: Enteromius afrohamiltoni (assembly GCA_034779775.1). NCBI lineage: Eukaryota > Metazoa > Chordata > Actinopteri > Cypriniformes > Cyprinidae > Enteromius > Enteromius afrohamiltoni. Next base: position 8,655,035 of record JAUYWG010000045.1, read on the forward strand.
CTCTCATGGATGAGCACATAGACACATGCAAAAATGGTATCCTCAAGCCCTCTTGAAAAATTCTTTAAAAATAACCCTCTCCAGTGCAGTCTACGGTCGACCCTGAGTACTATCCCTGCCTCTCACTCCTACATAAACAAACTGAGCTTCATGCAGTCTGGGTGTGTGCTCTAAGAGCATCTATTTGAAGATACAGCCCCTATAAATCTTCAGCATGAACAGAAAAGTGGAGAGAGAAAGAGAAACCCTAAAGAAAACTCAGAACTGTTCCCAGTTATAACAGCTTTTGATAAATGATTTATACGGTTAAAAGAGATCACAGCCGACTATTAGCAAACAGGAACAATAACCAGTCAATCAATAAAACATTACTACAGGCCTCTAAACACACCAGTTGGCCTTCATGGATATTAAAAAGCATGCCTTGGATGTTGTTGGTTATTTTTCTCCTCTCATTTCATCAAGTCCTGTCTAAATGGAGAAAAGCTGGCTAATAAGCGGCCTTTTCCTGTGTGACCTTATAGTGTAGAGCATTTAATTGCTTTGCATCAACTATTCACTATTGTGGACTGGAGAGGAATTCATTGTGAATTAATTCACGCTAAACATAAGAGCCGTAGAACTGCTAAATATTTTGCACTCTGCAGGTCATTATGTCCAAAAAATATTTAAAGTTTTACTTCAACGTTAACTGCTGAGCTAGAGGTTTATCCCGATTGCAGGGTATGAGAAAGCATGTGAAAGTTCTCTCTCTATGCATGTTTGAAGGAAAAGCTCAGTCCTTCTCTTTCACCTCCCTCCGCTACCAATTAAACTAAAACACGGCTACTTTGATCAGTCTCAACAATGAAGTCACGCAGTTAACGCAGGCGAGCCAGCTCATGTTGTTCTGCAGGCCCAGCACTATGCAGAGAAACTGGGCGGGTCACAAGTATTAGCATGCAGGCCTCACTTGAATGCATGCACATATGCTGCAACAAGAGAGCCCGGAGGCAGACATACAGGCCTGGTGAAAAATTTATGTTTTGTTTTTTTGTTTTTTAACACAGATACTGAAAGTAACACAGGGCATAAGTAACATTAATGAAAAAAAAAAAAAAAAGCAACTCAATTGCATCACTTGATATATGATATATCATATTTCAGTGCTTTGATTTAGTTATGATCTATTTTGGTATTCAAGTTAATCAAGGTTTATGAATGTAGAATATCAAATGAAGTTGCTGCCAATATTCTATTGTTGGAGTAAACTCTCCATTACAAGATTTGTGGTTTACAGACCCTGACTCATGGTGCACTTCCATCTTATTTGCGGGGCTAAATACCCCTAATTAAATTATTAATCATTTCTGGAATGGTTATGGTAAATCTCATCAGGGTGTTTGACTAATGCCAGTTTATGCTTTACAATGCAAATGAGGAGCTGTAACTGGCAGCACTAATCTTGCTTTACAAGTGTCCTGAGCCCTTGAGCATGCTGGCTAAACAAAAGGTCATGTTGACTGGTCAGAAAAGAACTGGAAATTAAGTTAGTTTTATAATGTTTCATTTGAAAAATATAATTTTACGCCTGCATAGGCACCATACAGCTTAAAAGAGCATTAGGCGTCAGCTTCTGAAATCTCTTCGTATATAAAGGACTGGTCGTTAACAAGCAGATATGCTCATTTGTTTTCTTATCCTTTTCATGAAGGCCACTATGCACGGTCGCTGAGGGATTTTAAAGTGTAAATTGCGTTTTAGAGGTGATTCAGAGCCTGTGACTTCATCGTTATACTGAAGTCACTATCAAGCAAATTGCTGGTGCTTCATCTCAGCATGACCATTTACTGGCCCTCAAATCTCAGAGGGAAACTATCAAAATAGAGAGTTATATAAAAGAAATGTATTTCCCCATCTGAGCAATGCACACCAGTCTGTCACAATAGTGCAAACAGCAATGTGAAAAAAAGATAATGTTACTTTATTACTAAGTGCTAATTAATACACCACTACGGAATTTGAACAGCTATTTGTGCAATGCATTTGCATTGCACAAATTTAATAAGATACAATAAGTAAATAAAATAAGAAAACATTCACATATTATACAGTAGAGAGCGACACAAGTGGCACTATTTATTCAGATGTTTGTTTTTTTTCCCATTGCAGCTATCAGAGGTTTGAATGTGTGTATTGAGGTCACAAGGGTATTGGTAGAGCCGTATCAGCAGAAGACAAGTGAACAAGAAGGCAGATGAGCAGCAGTAGTAAACGCTTACCTGTAATTGGACAGAGCGAACACTAAGACCTTGAACGATAGGGTTAAAGCGGGCCACCCCTCTTCCTTCAATTGCTGTAGTGATGGCCTCGAGGACCTTCTCCAAACTTTATGCAGGAAATAAGTAAAAGCAAAAGTAAGGGGCACGGATTTGATTTGGCTTTACATTTCTTTACTGGGGGTTATGATGGGATTGCACTTCTCTCTGGTATGGAGGATGCTTTAAAGTGCACTTACTGCTCCAAATATACTTTTCATGAAAGACAATCATGGAGCTGATATTTTAAAGAGATATGAAGTAGCCGTGATAAATGCTTTATGCATCTGAACTAAATCAATGTTGTGCTTACATATCCTGAATGCAAAAACAAACTAAAAAATAAAAATACAAAATGGGAAAATAGATTTAACAAAACTGTGTTTGCAGGAGGAGAGCAAACATATANNNNATTTTATTATATTTGTATGTATGTATATGCCATGAAAGTGATGATACCATTTAAAAAACAATGGGCCAAAAAGCGTTTGAACACTTAAAAATATATTAAATGCATATTTGATATCCTATTAAACAATGTTAATGTTAAAAAAAAAATTCAATCACAATAGGGGCATAAAACTCCAACAGAAAGTGTATAATTGAGGGGGCTTAAATAATAAAATCAGGCTGAAATAAGAAAGAACAATAATTGCATCATAACCAAATTGATTCCTACTGAAATGCTAGACAAAGTGGGACGGGAAGCTTACGTATTTTCTTCTCCCACAATACAGATTGCAGAGAGCAGTTTGACCACATCTGTCATCATGGCTGGCTGACCAGGGTCAATGGCTTGGGCCAACAGTGCCAGACTCTTCTCCTCTCCAAGGATCCGCTCCAGTCCATACTGCAGACAAACAGGATAGAAGTTATATAACACATTGCCCAGTGTTGAGGTGACACTGAACCACAATGAGTTGAATGAAAGAATGCACAATACAAGGAAAAAAAAAATCAAGCATTAATCTAAAGGGTTCAATATTGTATACATTTTAAGGGACTGGAAATACTGAAGAACACATTAAACTCAAAGCAGTAAAAGAGTTTAAGTTTTAAATTAGAGGTGACTCTTTCAAAAAGTGGAGGAGCCAAAGAAGGACATGACGTTGCTGCCTGTTGCTCTGTCCTTGAAGTAATGACAAAACTGCGATCAGGGATATGTTAATAGTACCGTGAAAGAGAGAGGGTGGGTAAAAGGAAAAGAAAGAAAGAAAGAAATGGCAAGCACGAAGGTGAATGAAGAACACAGACACAGGACAGAAAAGCCTTGGGGGTCTGAAACGACAAGAGCAGATCGAGACCTGCAGAGAGAAGCGAGGAGTCAAAGAGGGGAGAATATCCACATCTGAGCACAGGGGGGTTCGGTTAATGACGACCGCTGCGCCAACACCACAGGACGAATTTCTCATTAATTCAAAACACTGTGATGTATCTTAAAAGACTATATCTCTCTACTCTGTCAATCTTTACATGTAATAGATTCACTTGGTGTGAAATGGTTCAGTAAAAGTTGACTGTGTGCACGTGGGATGGTTAAAAATGGCTACGCAGATCATTTAAATTGACACAATCTGATTTAAAAATTAATCACATATTTGGGTCATCGTGTGTTGTGTCTAAAATTTGGAAGACCCAAATCAGCTGCCATCTTGCAACAGCTCAAAATAACTTGAGTGACTCAAGTTTAGCAATTTTCAAGACATGAATCATCCCGAGTGAATTAGTTTTTGACTAAAAAGCTTTAGGACAGCAAATTCAAATTGTTAATTGCTTCATAACTCATGCCAATTAATGGCTCCAACTGCCATATCTCAGACTTGTTGTCATTCAGAACAGATGTTTCTGCAGTTTTTTTATGTAAACTTAGGTATGAAAACATCCTTTCTGCCTCAGAGGCACAAGGGAGATAGCGCGTTATAACAGTGTTTACGCGCAGTAATGGATGTAAACATATTTGAGCAATTTTCTGTCTTCATTCCACAGGAGTTGGTGACAGCTGGACGGGAGCACCTGGCTGGCAGGCAACATGGGCGAAATGCGTCCCATGATGCTGTGGGGCTGAAGTGAGAGGTCTGGAGCTGTGACAAGCCTCTGGGTAAATAAGGCTCGGGGCACCTGTCGGGTGCTTGGGATCACACCAAACCTTCAGGGCTGCAGGGAGTGAGTAGTAGGTTTTGATACTCGCAAAAAAGACAACTGGGATCTCCCGCAAATTCATTCCCAGAATGTCTACATAAATAGATGCACGGAGAGTTTTTTTTTCTTCTTTGATCCTACAGAAACAGGCCTCGGGAAAACAACGATGGCCTCAACCCATTTATATTTCCTCAGTGGGTGACCATGACAGATTTCCAACTGAAAAATGCACTGATGCGCTTAATTGCTTTGTTTCCATTTTAAACAAATGGCATGTCATTTAGACTCAACGACGGGACAATTTCAACTTACGAAAGTTGACTAAGTCAACTTCTGAAGCTCCTGAGGAAAAGTAAACTAATTACATACTGTAGATAATGACTAGATTTTCAGTTGTTCTTAAAAGAAAATGTACAAATCTTTTAACCATTTTGGGCAGTTGCCAAAGCTTTGCTATGTGGCTGCAAATATGTTCTGAGAGTTTGTAGTGCCCTGTCAGGGTGTAGGTTTTCCTCTCATCCCTGAATCTTGAAAAGTATATACTGTAATGTATCCACAGAAAAATATTAAGCAGCACAGCACTAATAAGAATAATATTTATTGAGCAGCAAATCAGTACAGTAGAACGATTTCTGAACTGTGAACTGTTTTTGTTACTGGATTTTGAACTACATTACAAGTCAAAGGATAATATTTTGGATTCTTTGTAGAGAACCACAATATTAATATTTGTTATTTACAATATATTACATTTACTAAAGAAAATGAAAATATTTAAAAATATAATTATTAAAAAAAGACTTTATTCGGTATGATTTTGTCTAAAACATCTTAAATAGCAATGCACTGCAATGCCAATGCTTACTTTAGAAAATACCACTGATGAATGCTATTCCAAAAAAAAAAATCAGACCTGTTAGCGAGGCTGATAGATGACTGCTAACAGCTTCTCAGATAAGATTAGTTCAACTTCACTCAAACACCGTGGGATACGCTGACACCTGACAACATGTCTGTCTAACATCTGCCACATACCCAGTGAATGAACATGGATCAAAACACCACAGATCTCTATCACTATCACGTTCGTATGTATGTTTGCACGAGGCAGGGGTAACTCCTCAAAACCCCGGGCTATCAACAACATCAGAGACACGACTGGAGATCCACTTCTAACACATCTCTCTAACAGGAGTGTGCAAATCATCAAAAGCCCCCTCAGACCTCTCCACCTCTGCCATGCGGCATAACCCCCTCCCGAGTTCAGAGTGGTGGCTGTCTGCAGACCCCTTCATCTGAAGCTCTCCTCTTATCGGTCCTGACCATTTGAAAGCGGCCGCAGGTTCGTATGTCCAGCAGGGAGGAGCGGGAGCGCGGTGAGTTAGCGGAGATGTAACGTGCTAGCTGATGAATGGGTCGGATGAGTCTTGTTTGAAGCTGGTGCTTTAGGGTAATGCTGAGATTTCTACTTCAAAAAAAATGTACATCTGAAACTCATGAAATACATCCACAGCAGATAAATACACCATTTTGATACCATGTTTTTGTTATGCTTTTGTTTTCTCTGTCACCACTAATATTTAATTAAATGATTGGCTTTTTTAATGGTAGGTAACAACATTTATATGAAATATAAATAATAAATAATATATAGAGAGAGATATTTAAAAACCCATAAAACCCTAAATGGATTCACAGTTTCAGTTCCTTTTAATGATGCGTTTTAAACTGAACATCACGGAGACTGAGACGGCGGAGAACGCACCCTGTTTATCTTCTTTATTTACCAAAAGCAGAATGTTTTGTTGACATTGTGAGTGTATACAAATAAAAATAGACCCTTTAAAGATGTAAATGCTGTATTACTCTTATATGTAGGTTCATATATAACAGAGCAGCTTTTTGCTGACATCAGAAAAAATCCATGCGCTATATATTGAGGGGGTGGTGAAAATATGCAAGTGAACAATAAAACATTTTCAGAGTAAAAAAAAATGTATTTAAATTTTATGCAAATGAGCAGTGTTGCAACAACCATCAATGGGATCGAAGACTGTGGATCTCACAAGTAAAAGTCATCACAACTATGTTTAGGTGCAGTTTGTATGTGGCCTTTGAAAACTGATAATTATCCAATATGAGATGAGATTATATCTCAAAGTGGAAGCTAGTTATAAAGTAAACCCACTGCTAGGTGACATTATTACCTTGTTGTTCATAAAGGCCTTGAGGCACTGAATGACTTTGTGTTGACTCTTCTTATCCACTTTTTCTTGGCTGGAAAACACACACAAAAAGCAAAACTGAGCAAAAGCAAGCAGAGCTCAGTGGGTTACTAGAAGATCAAAACAGAGTCAAAGATTTTAGTTAACTGTTATGATCTCAGGGCCCATGCTGAGGTAGAACACAGATAGTTTAAAACCTAGCAGGATACATTTGCTTAAGAAATATGGGTAATGGAATTTGTTTTACTGTTTTTTGAGGAGGAGCTTCTCCAGGGTGTCCAACAGGAGGCCCAGACCCTCATGGCCAAAGCTCTGCACCCAGCTGAAAAAAAACAATGAACATGTAAGCGTAATTCTGATATTGTACATGATAGTCAAATGCTCCCATAAACAAGTAAAAGAAGGAAAAATATGAGTATGAGTAAATAACAAAATTGTCGTTTTTGGTTGAGCTACCCAATTAACTCAGGAACTGGCAGTTTATACTATCGGCTCTAAACGTTGGTTCTTTTTATTAACTAAATAAAACACATTTCAAATACATTTACGTGCCTGGACCAAACCATAAGAGTCAATAAGTTTTATCAGAGTGAAGTTTGTCAGAGCCTATTTAACTCAGTAGACTCTACCTTCAACAAATTAAGCTCTCCCCTTGGAGCTAAAAGTGAAAGGCATTGCTAATGGAGCAAAGATGTTTATTTTAATTCCATTCAGACACAATCTCGCGCTTTACATCTCCATTGATTCGGCCTCTATTGTCTGTGGGAATTGCCACGGCGGAAATTTAACTCTCCAATAACGAGAGGGGAAGCGTGTCGAGTGAGGCATTGATTAATAATGAGGGAATTCAATAAGCATAAACAAACCGATTAACCCATTGTGTGGAGGAAAGCAGGTTTGAGAGTTTATTACAACTGAACCCTCTAACAGATGTGTCTGCAAACACAAGCAGGCAACAGTAATGACATGGTGCGACAAAGCAGAGATTTAAAACAAAATATCTGTCAAACTATTTTGGGTGAAAAACGAGCAGATGGGAAATAAGCTGATAACTGATCAATATAATAACTGGATGGTTAAAAATGATAGTGCTAAGGTGATTAGCACTATTAACTGTTGATCATGTCAGTCATGGTGGTCTGTGTTGAGTGCGTTCTCACAGAACTGTGTGAAATTGCCTTTGTATAAGTGTAGAACAGCAGTGAGCATCAATAGCCAATTTTCAGAGAGACGGTGTCAAGAGGTGTGGGTGTGCTTCCGAGGCTAAATTACAACCAAAATTGACCACAACCTGGAAACTGGAGAGGAGTACTGGAGAAGGGAACCAAGAAGAGAGAAAGAAAAATAATGCTGTTTTAAGTAAAACGGAGAGCAACTCAGAGACGGTCTGATGAGAGAGAGGCAGCGCTCTCCTAACAGAGCTGTGGCAGGACTGATGATGTCGCCACACATTTACATACACAAAGTTTGCACCAAAATTAGTTACTGTGCCAGTTTCATTACAAAATGGCAGAAGTGAAAAGGTCGAATATCCTCATGCAATGGTTGTAACAAAAAATACTGCAGTTCAGTGTTTTTATTACTTATTTATTATGCAACAGACTTCTGCACCCAAAAGCATGAAAAAGAATTATTGTGAGCATGTGTACCTTCTACAGTCAATTCATCAATTCCCTTGAGTTATAAGCAGGGATGCAGCGATTGACCGGTTTCGCTATTAAACATGATTTAAATGGTCACGGTTAATTAACACAGTAACATTAACAACATTAACACAATGACACGGACCACCAAGGCTACTACACTATATTAATATTAACTGTGACAGAGAACTAAACAGATTTTATTTCCTTTATTTCCACCTAAGAAATGTCTCCCGATAGTGAGGGACCATTTAGGGTATACCAAGAAGGGGTCATTTAAATACTGCCATAAAAACTGAAAGTATTTGGTCGACCGATCGAGAGAGAGGTGAAAGTTGCATGTGTGAATTAGCCTATCCTACCTATGGATGACGGTTGATTATAATTGTTGATAATATTATATGCGTATATTCACAACAAATTCAGAATCTTTTATTTACTATCCCTGTTGTAATATTAATCATAAGTAAAAACCACGGTGAACCAATTTTTCGCCATGTCTAAAATCTCTACCCCTAGTCCAAAAGAAATGTAAAGAATATAAGAACTGAAACCACTAAATACTGATCTATTTCTATTTGCTATTTTCAAAAGATAAATACGGTCATGAATGTTTACAGAGCAGAGGTCACTTTATTAAATTCCAAAGTGAGAGATGGACTTTTGTTTATTATTATTTTGTGCTGTTTTGATGGCTACTGTGTTATTTCTGTTTTAAAAGCTGGTGATAAATAACACTTCAATATCTAAAGAGTGTTTATGTGATTTCCTACATTAGTAATGTTATGAAATGAATAAATGCATAAATTATTGTTCAGACTTAATCGTACCAACAAAATGTACAATCGTTGCATCCCTAGTTAAGCGCAGTTCTTTCTTTCGTACATGCAAATAGGTTGTGGGCTGATCAAAACATCTAACATGGAGGGATGTTGTAATACTTTAGAGAACCCAGGGCACTAAGAAACTTTGATGAAGGGACCTGATACAAGCCACCATGTCCTAAATAAGGATCTTCATACTACTACTACTCTTTTTCTTTCCCACTCACTCATGCCTTCTTTTATTTCTTTCTGTTGAGTATCTTCCCCTTGCTTCAGCCATTCAAAAGGGATCGTAATGATTTCCAGTACATGCTGTCTCTTGGGTGTACGTAGACAGAATAAGGCTCTCTGAACATATTTAACTTATAGTTGTAGAGGGATGCGAGAGGAGGATGAAATCTCAGCCAGTCTTTTTGGTATTGCGGCTGATTGCGATGGGAATTGAGGGCTCAGGCCCCCAAAGAGCTAGTTAATCACATCTCACCACAGAGGTAAATGTACCATAGTAACAAAATAATCAGCAAAGAGCAGAGTAATGTGTAGCTGCATACAAAAAAGCCACCAGTTTTGTTCGTTCTCCAGCTTTTCCCCTTATCCTATTGATTGGAGACCCTGCCAATGGCAAGCATGGGGCTTCCCACTGGGAGGAGAGGGGAAGGAAACGAATGATCATGAGAGAGGGAGAAAGAGGGGAAAAAGGAGGATGGAGTTGATGAGGGAGTGACAGAGTGCAACTCCAAGTAGAGAGCTATGCAGAGAATCAAAGCGGGTTCGCAGAGAAGCTACGAGGGCAATACAGAATGTTTATGTGGCGAAAAAGAGAGCAAGATTCGGTGTAATGTCTGTTCCCATCAAAATGCAGTCCTCGTCCAATTCTAATCAACAAGCCGCATGCCTCCAAGCATCCACTAATCAAATCCTAACATGTATGCCTGTGTGAATTTTCAAGGTGAAGCAAAAGGGGGGCTCACCCTGAATTGAATTTGTCAAATCGGACTGGAGCGGAGAAAACAGAAAAGGGGAGTGTAGTAGTCCATCAACAAAATTCATTTGCTGATGGGATTCCAGCTCATGTCTAAATCAAAATGACGACAATGATGACGGTTATTATGGATGAAATGAAGTGTTAGTTTAGCCAAATAAAGAGCCGTGGACGTGTCACAACACTCAAATAAGCGGTAAATTAAAGATTTCCATAAGGAAACGTACATTTAGAAACGGTGATGCCCTCTTGCCGAATTCATCTCATTTGTAGGGTTATTTCCTGATTTTTATTTTATTTTTTCTAGGAATAGGATCGAGAAAGTGTCAGTAACTGAAAAATGAGGATGGGAGGATTGTCAACCGGAGCAAATTTCTGGCAAAATGGCATAATCAAGCAGTTTCTCAGGAAGGAGGAAATAGAAATGTGTAATCAACAGAAGCAGGACAATGAGAGTAAAACAGAAGAGGAAGAGACACGATTACTTTGCACTTCACTACACTGTCACTTTTTAATTTACTTTCTTTTGCACTACTATTATTCCATTTTATTAGCTTATATTTATTGAGATTTTTTGGGCCACAATATTTCACTCATACACAACATACATTAAAATAAACACAAAAAGATGAAAGTGAAAACTGAGGTCAGTAACTATCATTCAAAGGTTTGGGGTCAATAAGAATTGTATTAGAAGATTATTAAATTTGAAAGGAATGGCTTCTTTTCAGTAACTGTGAAATATTATCACAACATCCATTATTCTGGTCTTTAGTGTCACAAAAGAATAGCATTTATTAGAAATATAATATTACATACAAACTAAAATTTTAAAAGTATTTACTGTTGCTTCAGGTTTCATACTCGAATGAATAAACATTTGCTCAAAATAAATAAATAAAAAATACTTATCCTAAAATTTTAAATGGTTGGGTAGACGAGCATTGATTATTAACCCATTTAACTTGGAAGTACATAACACTACGGAAGCGAAAAGCCCTTTTTACTTGAAAATTAAAACAATTATTTAAGACAAATAGATACAACTTGAAGTGAATAAAACAACAACCAATTAGGATACAACACAATCATCACAACATTTTCGTCAGCAAGAGCTGCATGAAATGCCCCAGGGTTACGTAAAAAAAAAATTGATTTATCATCTCACCCCTCTTATTCAGTAACACTGTATACTGACATTAATAGGAGGGCCTGACAATGACAAGTGCTAAAGGAGGTGGGTAGCCTGATGTTGACAGCTAAAGAATGAGGCTGCAACGTCAAACAGTAAAATTCAATTTACTCTCTTGCTTCCTGGAAGCAGGCAGTGGAAGAAATGGAGCAGGTCAGGCCTAGGGTCCTGACAAGAGCTTCATTGAAATGCATAACTTACAAGTGAGAAACCATATTCTCCCATCATCAGAAGGTGAAAGCCAGAGCAGAAAGCCTGCAATAATCAGTCGAAGCATGGCAGCTGAAAAAGCAGGGGTAACTCCCTTCAAATCAACAGGGTGCTGGTTCCCATCACCACGACGTGGCGGAGAGAGGCTAGTGAGCACGAGAATGAGGCAGGTGGAAAAACGTAGATTAGGGGTTAGATGCGCCAGCCTCCTACACATCCTGGTGAAATCTCACAGCCAGCGAATCAAGCAAAACACTTTCTTCCAAACAACTGTTATCTACCACCATGTGAAGTTATCAGAACCAAAATCTCTTTTGAGACTTCCTCGTACGAAATGAGCATCCAAGTCTGGCCATCTGACTACAGAATCATTTTCATTTCATTCCCTCTCTCTTCTCAGAAGTAAGGGATGCAGCTGGTATGATCAGCCTGTGCACAGGCAATCATTACCAGGCCTTTTTAGTATCAGCAAGCCTGACATCAAACAGCAGATCGCTTTTTGTTTCCTCCCATGTTCCCCGTCTTTCCTGCCCCCTCCTTTAAAGGAGCGTTCGATTACAAAAGGGGAACATCTGGAGATGGACGCTTGTGTCTGAATAACAATATTAATCAATCCCACAAGTGCCGGCAGAAACGGCGGTCTTAAACAAAAGGCAGAACACTTTACCGCCACAGGAGGCACCAATCAAGAAAGGCAGCATTGAGAGCTGTGTCCCACTGCTCATAATCACATAAAGTGGCACATTTGTTTCGAGGAAAACATGTTGAAAATAAGCATAAGATGGTTCGCTTTTCCTTCATCTTTGTGTTCTCTTCTTTTCTCTCATGTGTTTTATACTTCTGTCCTTTACTTACTGTATACCCTTTGTAGTTTTTCGATTAGCTATACAGGGACATTAAGTCTGACCTTAAATAACTGGACAAATGGACAGATAGAAATGTTCATATTATGAGCTTAAAATTAAATATTAACCTAACCATACATTTGAAATGTTTGACACTTCAGGGATCTTGTATGCACAGCTTGTAACACAACAAAGAGAAAGGAAAACTTTATAAATCGCATCATGTGATCCCTTGAATTTAGGTAGGTGCTAAATCTGAAAACCCTGTCTTATGCTTCATGCTGTGTTGCTAATGATAAACACGGACAGGAGAAATGAGCAAAGACCAATCAGCCTTTTGAGAAAGAGCCAGTGCAGAGAACTGGTGCAAATCTTTGCATTCATAGCAACATAGAGAAGGGAAGAGAGAAAATGTGATTGATGTGAAAATGTGAGATCTTGGTCTATTTGACCCCTGGAAGAAACCCTTCACTTTCATTAGCATCCTCCCACGCCCTAAACAACCAGCCTCTTCAAACACCTTGACTCTCTCTCTCTTCTCTTTCTCTCATATCTCTATTTCATTTCTTATCTCCCTTTATCCCTTTTTATCCCCTTCTGTTATACGCCTATAAAGTGAATGAGACACAAATTCACCATCTACTCTTTACAGGGGAGAATGACTCAGAATCACGAAAGTCGTTTCTTTTAAAATTTCTGATGCAATCCCAAAGCAAGGTTAATGCATTCAAACTGACCTTCAAAAGCATAGCAATATGCAGAATACCTGACCACAGACATAGCAGAAATGTAACAGTGCTGAGCGAACGAAGATCAGAAGTTAGCCAGCATTAAATATTAAGGAGTTAGAGTAATGTATGCTTGTGAAAGGAATACGCATCAGTCACGCTGATGCTGGAGTAACACATGTAAGATCACCCACTTGTTTGAGCCATAAGCGTCAAAAGAGAGGAGTGGGCAGGCTGTCTCTCTCTCTCCCTCTCGTAGTTGAGCATTAAAATCACCGGAAAACAAATTCATCATCCCATTCCCAGGAAACAAAAACAGTCATAAATCACAGAGAAAAATGAGGCGCCTTATCTGGCTAACTTCACGGCAAAGGTAGCTTGACTTCGCTTCTCCCTCTGGAGTCTCTACCCCAAGGCTGCGTTACCCATGTTAGCGTTGCGCTGGGTCGGAGCCGCACTGAGCCGAAAATAAAACATTAACTCCAAAGTCCTGCAGCGCCCCCAGGTCTTACTCATCCGTCTCGGCCTATTTTTCCCTCACCCTCCACAAGGGAGAGAGTCTCCTCTGTGAAGAGGAGACTCCAGAACCTACAAAGTAAAGTAGGTGGAAGCAATAAACAGGAATTTATTTATAAATGCATGTATAAAAAAGTGCATGATTCACAATTGAGCAATTGCACAGCTAAGCCAGTAGGAAGAAATTAATTGGATTGAGACTGAATAACAGAATTGGTTGAGGAATTGGTCCTCAGCAACAGCCTACGACAGACAAACAAAAAGAAAATCATTTGGACTAAACTGTCTCACAAGGTTAGTCTAAATGCATCTCAAAAGAACAGAAAAGCTGATATAAAAATCTCAAAATACTCAATAAAGACACTTTAGGAAAAATGAAAAGACAATATGCTTCATATAAATATGCTATCATATAAAGTGCCATATTAACCACCCACTTTTTGGATTAGAAGGTTGATTGTTTTTTTTGTTTTGTTAAAAAACAAGAAAAGAAAAGAAAAAGAAAAAAAAAAAAAAAAAAAAAAAAATCAATGAAGCATTCTAAGCCTTGAACCAAACCGCCAACAAGCTCCAAGATGAATCGCACAAGAAAATATTTCATGTCTCTCTCTTTTTTTTTTTGAGTGGTAGACAAAATATAATCATATAAGGCTCAACAAATGATGCAATTTTAATCTAAAATGGTTGTACAATATGAATGCATTAAACATTTTAAACATTTTTCAACTGTTTTCATTCAAAAATACCATACATTTATCATGGTTATTTGTCACTGATTGTACTACTGAGCAGTACAGACAAACTCATGTTTTATACAGACTTTAAAAACAAAGCCTTTCAAGGTTACAAAGTATAAAATAAAGAAGGGCAGATATTTAGACCAAAATGAGCAAAGATAAAAATCTTTGTCATTTAATTTGTTATTCAAATAAATACACATTACAAATAAACATTATATGAATAAAACAAAGTGTTTTTATTTTTCAGGAAGAGTATGTGTATTCAGCAGTATTGAATTAACAAACATGAAAGGTGAATCACTATATACTTCTACACTACATCCATCATAGGACTGGGACAAAATATTGATATATCCAAATATCACTCCTCATTAGAACGACAGTAAAGTGGAATACAACAAGTGAAGAAGAAATATCAAATGGGACAAAATGATAGAACCAAGCGGGGAAATTACGAGATGCACCAGCAAGTTTTAAATCCAAAGTGTGGACTTACTTTGGATTTTATAGCGTGGATGGGACAAAGCTGGATAAAGACTTTGCGGTATTTTGACCCATAGTGCTAACATTTGTTTCTCTTAAAGTACTTTTTTGTTTTATGTTACAGTAATACAGTGTCTGTCACTTAAAAACTTGCACTTGCAGATCGGTTTACATTGATTGATTGATTTAGCACAAGAAAGAAATTAATACAGGTCTGGGACAACATGTAAGTGAGTAAATAATGACACAATTATCATTTTTGAGTGAACTATCCCTTTAATGACAAGCGGCACATGTTTAGTTCTGTCCCTTTAAGAGCTGCACGCATCACTGGCACATTTTTCTCTCGTTTTCTTTCTCTTTAGAGAAAAGCAACTGTGTGTAACGCTGTGTTTTTGACAGTTTACCACAATCCCATGTGATAAATATCTAAGTTCAGTTATTAGGCGCTATTTGACAGGCTTTTAGTGTGTGCACGCTTCAGCTGGAAAAGTGCATCCGGACAGCACGCATATAAAAAGTGAATGATGTACTTTTGTGATTGTGAATAAGTGCAGTGTGCGGTGAGTGTAATTCTACCACTGAGTTAACACTGCTGTGAATGTGAGTCGCGTTGTACAGCATATTGAGACGGAGATGATAAAATAACACAATACTCTGATATTCCTTAAAAAGCAGATCGCGGATATATATTTATCATCCGCAATCAAAAATCATCATATCGCCCACCTCTAATGAGAAATATTACATTCATATAATAAACCAGCAAAAGCTGTACATACTGTATAATCTACAATAGTTTCTTGCAAATTTTAAATAGTAAATATTGTTTTAAATGAAATGCAAATTTTGGCATACAGAACTGAAATTCTTCACTCTGTTACACAGCACTCTGGAATACTTAATAAACAAAATGTATAACAAAATATCTAACTCACTACATGAAATAGAGATCATAAAACCATTTTGTGCCGATGTCTGTAATAATAATTAAGAAATACTGATATATTTGCTACCATAAACAAAAGCACTTCTGAATTAGCCAAAAGCCATGTCCCAACACAAAGAACGGAGGAGATACGAGCAGATTCTATCTTTATCTTTTTGCCTTACACACTTTAGTCTCTCCTGTTCTCATTCTCTGTGGCCTTGTTTTGACTGTACATGAATAGATTAATCTAAATGACCTAAATTTGTTCCATTGTATGTGGGAGAGCTGCTTCCAACTTGAGGTTTTCCTCTTGCATGTGCATAACATCATCTTAACGTACTGTACCGTACCGTAACAACAACTGAAATGGTATACGAGCATATCCGAGACAAACTACAAAATGACACCAGCAGACTATTTTGGTACTTGCGTGATCAGGTGTGTGTGTGTGTGTGTGTGTGTGTGAGAGAGAAAGAGAGAGAGAGAGAGAGAGAGAGAGAGAGAGAGAGAGAGATCACTGGTTTGTGAAGCCTGGAGGGAGATTAAAGGAATTTTAAAAAATGTCATTAATGCTAATGTAAAATTAGCGCCAATAACCTGAAACCATTGAAAAAAATGTAACAAATGACTCAACAAGATGGCATTAAATCAAAGTCTTATCGAGCAAATGATCTCAAGCTGAAGCACTCATATTTGCTTCAAAGAGTGTTTCTGTACTTCTGTCGAGGAGTGTGTGTGCATTTCTCGGTGCTTCCTGCTGCATTAGGAATCCGACAGAAGTATTAAAGAAAAAACAAGTCATAACTCATGGTACACAGACCCACAGAACATCACTACCAAAGCCATATTACAAACTCCCAGCTCAATTTCCTGTTTGTCTCCAAAGCAATCCACACTTTTGATTAAATTACTGTCTGTCTGCCATCTTAAACATGGGCCATTATTCACAGATGCCAGCTGCCTGTGGCAGACAGACAATCGTTTCCTACCAAGCACATCATGTGGGCTGCAGTTTTATGTAGGATTCTGCAAACATCCTTCTAATCCATGCTAGATGAATAAAGTACCGCTAAACTTGTACAAAAAGCTTTCAAACAAGACCAAAAAAAGTGTGAAAGAACACAAGAGTGAGTGACATGACAGTTCTCTGCTGTTGTGGACGTGAATATGATGGTGTATAAATGAAGGAAAATCAATACACGGCCATGTGCGTACCTTACTGTACACACAGAACACATGACAAGCATCAAAACTTATTTTAAGTTCCGAGCATAGCACCGGTGTAAATTCTACGGACTGTCTATACGTAGCAGGTTATATGCAGGATTAATTCTTAAAAGAATTTTTAGTCCTATTTAATATAAACACTGTTCAGGGTTTTGAGGTAAAAAAAAAAAAAAACTGTACATAATTGTAATATTCATTCAAAATATTTTAAAGTGACAAGTAACGTTTTAAAATGTAAATTAGCATTGCTGAATTTTCAGCAGCCATTACAGTCTTTAATTTCACACGATTTGTTTGCATATATACATACACAGTGAGTACAGAAAGTATTCAGACCCCCTTAATTGTTTCACTCTTTGTTATATTGCAGCCATTTGCTAAAATAATTTCAGTTATTTATTTTTTTCTACACACAGAACCCCATATTGACAGAAAAACACAGAATTAGAGATGCACCGATTGACCAGCTTCACATCTGATTCAAAATCATGCCGCGTGAATGTGTTCTGAATAAATAACATCAGCGATTACTTACAGCCAATGAGAGAGGGCAGCGGGATTTTGGGGGAGGAGTTGCAAAGGTATAGAAGGTAAAAATGGTCATCTTGATCTTCTTTTCGTTTGCAAATGAGCGAACATGCAATTTGTATGGCAAGCTTATTTTGCTTGCTATCATTTGTAATAATAATCCCAGTCTCACGTTGCACACCTGACCTCGCGTTTTTTCCATGTCACTTCTCGCGTGTTTGACAGTGAGACAAAGTTTTCTGCGATTCTTACCATTGTAAAGTCACGCAGCGTGAAAACCCCCTGTCACTGATCTATCATCTGCACTGTCAACACAGTAGCAATGGAATGATACCCCAGATGGTCACGCAGTATGAAAAGATCTGTGACGCGACTACTCTGAAAATCACGCAGTCTGAACTCTGCATAAAGCTAGCGCGCCGACTCCAAGCCAAAGCTTCTCAGCCACAGGTCTGCAGCCTGTACTATCCTTTATTAACTGGTGACAATGCAGAAATGCTTCTCTTTATCAAGACAAACTTGCCTTTAATGTTCAAGTTATAGTATTTAATACTAGCATTGTTATTCCTACCCGTTTTAAGAGAGTGCACTCTTTGTTATTAAGTATTGAGACAGTCGTGTAATTAATGTTTAAAAAAATCCCTCCATATTAATACTTATTGGGGAAAAGTAGATATTTGTTAGTAAACTTACTTATTGTTAGTTAGTTGTTATAGTTATATATTTCTACATTTTCAAGGTGCAGAGCACTTTATTTTGTTGTAAGATCTAAAATGTTTGATTGAGAATGGAGATAGGTTGGGAAAATAAGTGTTTTGTTAGTATAACCAGGGATGGACGATAACTCAATATCAAAATATATCGCAATATAATTTTTTCAATAACAGTGATATGATTTTTAAACACATTTCCGATATTTTGATATACATTTGAAAAAAATAATCATTTTATACATTAGCATTTGTCACTGAATGATGTTTAGTGCTCAGCCGTCAGAAAGAGTGGAACAGAATTGCGTGGTGACACGCATCGCATATGATACTAATGTTAGTTAGCAGTTCCTAACTAACTAGCAGTAGTTAGTTAGGAACTTATTTAATACCTTATAAGCACTTTTTTTTTTCTTTAATTATTTTGTTGTGAGAAGATCCTGTAAAGTTTAATAATTTATTTTATTATAAAATAAATGTAAATTAATGTATCATATGCTGTCATTACAGTTCTTAAAAAAAAATCAGAATCTCCAAAATCTGTATCATCAGGTCACACAAAGTGTAAAATCAGAAATCAGAATCAGCCAAGAAATTTGCAATTGGTGCATCTCTACACAGAATTGTTGACATTTTTGCAGATTTATTAAAAAAGAAAACCTGAAACATGAGTTTGTGACACTCATATATTTAACTCTTAACTGCTGTCCATTTCTTCTGATCATCCTTGAGATGGTTCTACACCTTCATTTGAGCCCAGCTGTGTTTGATTATTCTGATTGGACTTGATTAGGAAAACCACACACCTGTCTATATAAGAGCTTAAAGCTCAAAATGCATGTAAGGATTAGAGGTAAAGAAGAACCCAAAGATCACTGTGGCTGAGCTCCAGAGATGCAGTCGGGAGATGGGAGAAAGTTGTAGAAAGTCAACCATCACTGCAGCCCTCCACCAGTCGGGGCTTTATGGCAGAGTACATGAAAGCCAGCATGAAGTTTGTTTAAAAAAATAATAAAAAAAAACACCTGAAGGACTCCAAGATGGTGGAGGCTTATAGAACCTTTTAGCCTCAATTCTAAGCAGTATGTGTGGAGAAAACCAGGCACTGCTCATCACCTCTCACAACAACTTTGTGACTGTTCTTGAATTGCCCAGCCAGAGCCCTGACTTAAACCCAATTGAGCATCTCTGGAGAGACCTAAAAATGGCTGTCCACCAACATTTACCATCTAACCTGACAAAACCGGAGAGGAACTGCAAGGAGGAATGGCAGAGTATCCCCAAATCCAGGTGTGAAAAACCTGTTCCCAAAAAGACTCATGGCTGTATTAGATCAAAAGGGGGGTTTAACTAAATACTGATATTTCAGTTTTTCTTTTTAATAAATTTGCAAAAATGTGTTTTTCTGTCAATATGTGGTGTTGTGTGTACATTGTTGAGAGGAAATGAACTTGGCTGCAATATAACAGAGTGAAAAATGTCATTTTAAATTTATATTTGTGTGTATATCAATGTACGTATATATTATTTATATATATATATATATATATATATATATATACACACACACAAACATTTGACATTTTTTTTAAGATAAAAGAAAATGCATTCTTGAAAAACACACTGTTGTTAGAATATAACAGCAAAAGTAAATGTTCCTTTTTCTCCTCACAAGAAAGAAAAACACATCAAAACCAGCACATCAGACCACAAAACGATGACTGATTTCAGTCATGTGTGCGCTTGCACGAACAACAGCGCACTCTCCATCAAAGCAGCAAGCGAACTTCAGACTTCAGACTTGTGTCAGACTTCACACTGGCATGTGAGTGCCGCTAAATGCTTTAGCGTTGAGTTATGGAAGGATACAGGGGGCCGGTGGGCTATAGGAGAGAAAACGAGAGAGAGCGAGAGAGAGCTGCGGCCAGAAACTCAATAAGCTGACATTTGAATTGCAGGCAAATGAGGCCCTAAACAAGGCTGAAATGGCTGGATTAGAAATTCAGATTGATAGGCCTGTCTGGAGCCGTTCAGAAGGCCTCCCCCTGGTGCACCCTGGGAAGTCTGTACTTTCCACAGGAAGGCGTTTTTTTGAGAAGAGCCAATTTAGCAAAGCCTGTACGTAAGCGAGCAGAGAAAAGATTTGCATCAGAGTGAGCACGCTGAGGGAGAAAGAATCACCATGGCAAATGAGAAGCAAAAATGTAAGCCTGCGCTCACCTAAAGTCACATTTGGTTTTGAGCATTCACATTCAGTAGTCTATTCCCAGACTGCCATCCAATTCAAATGCAAACAAACCAAAATGAATGAGGGTGAGAGTATATTGGTCTGAATTTTTATAGAGCCTCCGTACATATAAAAAAAATAAATAAATAAATAAAACATTTCGATCACAGAAACTACTTCCGCTTGGAAACAAGACTTGAAAGGCAGAGGACAAAATCACAGGTGTCACAGATAAAAAAAAAAAAAAAAAAGAAAGACTATAAGTATACGTGCTTTGTTCAAGCAGCTGCATTATATGACATTGAAAGACATCCATAGACAAAGTGTGTAATGTTTTAAAAGACGAGTCTGAACTTACAAGCAATTTTCAAGCAAAACTAGCTGTGAAAAATTAATTGGTGAAAAATTAAAACTAATTAGTCCTTAAATGTATTCAGCATGGCACAAAACAGCATGAATGGTCATTCCATCAAAGCGAGAGAGCGGGAGGAAAGAAAAACTCCCTGGTGAGTTGAGGCTAGAAGACACAAACATGAAGCTGCCTTAATCAGTTAAACTCTGGGCGGTAATTTAAGTTTGGCTCGATCAATAGCAGTCTCTGAACGCCAAACTCTCGTCAATAAAACACGAGCAGTGTTGAGAGGAATCAAATTGCTAGAATCTAAATAGCGAAGGCGTTCTGGAATATTTTCCGACCTTGGTGTGACAGCAGATCAGAATATAATTTTAATGCATTATGCGGATTAAAAATTCCACCGTGTTTAATGAGAACGATCAAGTGTCAGCATGCCCACAACATATCAGATGAGCAATAAAGTTTGCCCGAATGATAAAATGACTATTTACAGTAAGCTAAAAGGTCTCCGAGGTATGAGACTATGCTAATTATTTACAGCTCTTGTGAAATTCACACTAGTATTTAGAAAGAAATGGATGTGGTTTGCGACCTGTACATAACAGACAATGAACTACATTAGATTCATTTTTCCTGTCTGCATTACACTCTGAAAGAGGAAGACTAGGGGTTAATATATGTACCCTCATACACAAACACTCATTCCTGCATAACAGCCCCAAGGCTTAGAAGTTGTTCTTATGGTTCTGCGTAGTGGGGTACGGAAAATGTTTTTTAACTTGTAAAAAAGCCTGTGGGGAGACCTTAAGGACCACACAGGGATCAATACACTTGCATGCATGTACATACATGGTACACATGAGCACCAGACATTTATTCACACTCAAAAACCAGAGTCAAAGCTGTGACTCAGAGGGTAATGTGCTGCTCCTGACTTACAAAACAGCTGATGTGCTCTAGCTTGGGTCATATTCCTTCTCTCCTGGTACTTTCCTGTCAGTGTTTTTTTTATGCTATGGTAGAGAACTGAGTGTTGCAACAGCATGCTAAGACATGTACTGTAGATGTCTTTTGCTCTGTTTGACCCTCTTCTACCCAGCTCCCTTTGTACAAAACTTTAAATAGTTCAAAAGTGCAGTAACAAACTCTTGCAATGTTATTGCCAGTTGATCATGATAACTGGATAAAGACTTTTATAAAACTATTTAATGAAATTTGCTCTAAAAAAAAAAAGTGACGTGTTTTTTTGTTATGTTTCTTTTGTTTTTCTTTTAATTACAGTTTTGGTGATGTCATCTGATAAATGGATATGCCATTTTTTTGTCAGAATTTACTGGAGCACTTTTGTGATGCTGCAAGAGGGAGTGGATTTTCTCTTGTCATGCTGAAAACTACTCTCTCTGAGGACGTCCTTTTGTTTAAGCTAATAAATGTAATATAATAAAATGTGTTATAAACCTTATGAAATTAAAGTATCACAAAATTTTCGGAGATGTTTACATACGTGTAATTTTTTTTCCGGTTCAAAAAGCTTAAACCAACTTCACAAAACATGAAGTATAATTTGTGGACCAAATAAGAATGTATTTTGTGCCTTTGCATCGATTTGCCATCACAAATCATTTTAATTATTGTAAAAAGTTTTTCTGTGCATTGGAAACACTATTTTACATGTATTGAGAACATTTTGTGTGACACATCAGCTGGATTTATGAATAAAGTCTTACAATGTTAAAATGCACTCTGTGACTAATGTATACATTTCACACTTTCAAAAAAGTTCTTTTAACTGGAATGGAGGAAGTCATATATACTGTACATTCAAATCAAAGAGTTAAAAGGGTTATCCTACCCCCAAAATGAAAATGTACCCCCCTGTCATTCTAAACCCTTAAAAGCTTAGTTCGCCTTCTGAACACAATTTAAGATTTTGGATGAAACCCAGAAGGCTTGTGACTGTTCCATTGACTGCCAAACAATCTGCGATGTCAAGGTGCAGAGCAGTATGAAAGACATCATCTGAATGCTCCACCTGCCATAACGTCACCGTAGCACCATTTTGAAGAGACCTGGGTATACTAGCTCACTTCATACTCTCCAAAATGGGGCTACGGTGACGTTAATCACCACTACTGTATGTCTCCAAATTGCACTTTACTATTGAGATGGCTGCAGTTTACTGTACATATAGACAAATATGAGTGATGTAAATCACACTTTTGCAACTATTCATGAAAATATTGAGTTGTCTTTATTCCTGCAATTATTCAGAAAAACAATATTTTTATCCAATCTAGTCTCCTTTCAGGTCTTGACGCTAAATGAAGCGATCTTTTTATGATAATTACGCCAGGATTTTTATATTAATTTGTCTGGGACTATCTGGATGACATTCTCTCCTCTCATCTCCTCATTTCTTTCATCTGTGCGCATCCCTATCTCTGTCAATCAGTTGTTAATTAAAATCATTAATCATTTCAGCTTAAACATCTTACTGCTTCTGATCAAACAAACACACATATCTTATATGGATGGGAAATCAAAAGGTAAGCAAAAGTCATTTACACTGCTTGAAGCAGACCTCAAACTAGAAGAAAAAAGATTGGATTCAAATAACAAGGATAAAGAAAACATGCCAAGAGCATTTGCAAGAAAGAGAAGGAATAAAATCCTTGTCAGTGATGATGAATAGGAAGAAGGATCTGCAGAGAGAAGCGTTATCAGAGAGATATGGCAGCAGAGAGGCCAAATCTAACTCTGTGTCCAACCGCTGCTGTGTTATTGGCTGCGTTCTCCAAAAGATGTCACAAAGCCAAGGCTCAGAACCTCTCCACTTGGCTCACAGAGTCACTTGCTATTGTGTGTCTGACAAAATAACAAATCTAAAGCCTTAAACCTGAAGGTCAGTTTTAATAAAATATCTAAAACCAATTTCAACCTGTTTGTCGGTGCCATTTATCACCTTCATTTAATACAATTATGTCCCCTACACAAACGCCTCAGCACAGCAAGAGGAAGTAAGAGGGCAAGGGTGTATCCGTGACTATCTCTGTGCATGGGTTTCTGAGGGGGGCAGGTGAGGGTTGTGTGTGCGTGCGCGCGCGAGTCCTCATTCAAGAGAAGTGGGAATTACTTTGGGCAACTTGTGCAACAACAAAGTGTGAGGGCGAGGATGAGACAAAGAGAGAAAAGAAAAAAAGATGCAAAAAAACCTGCACACGAGTCAAAACAAAAGCTGCTAGTCTAAATCAGGAGTGAGAGATTGGCTGACCCCTAAGAGGAGGTGGTGTGGGATCTGCATTCACAAGCAGAAATGGGTCGCGAGGTGCGAGAAGATTGAGAAAGAGAAAGAAACAACTGATAAGCTGAAGAAAAATTAACAGCACAGACAAACATATACTTTCCTTAAGCAAAGGAAATGCTGCCTTGATAATTGCTTGTCAGTCAGAGAATTTCATTATTTCAGTTTGACACAATAAATTGTAATGTGAAGAAAATTAAAAATTCTGTAATAATTTACTCACCCTCATATCGTTCAAACCTGTATGACTAGTATTACAAGTATGTGATGTATTACAAAGAAGATATGAAGTATAAGTGTTTTGAAAAATATGTGAGGGTGAGTAAATGATGACATAACTTTCATGTGGATGATCTGTTTATTTATGGACTATTTGTGGATGAACTATAATATTTGGGAAACAGCTGAGTTTTATGAGGAAGGTGTTTGTGTGGGGAGTGTTGGCATTAAACAAACAGAAAGAACCACAAAGCAATACAGGTTCCCTGTCTCATGTCCACCAGGGATGAATGTATTCAAAAAGATTTACTCTGTTAATTTATTTTTAATTATTTCATTTAAATGAAAACCAAGCTGAATTTTCGGCAGCCACTACTCCAGTTTGTCACATGATCCTTCCCGAAATCCTTCTTATGTGCTGTTCTGCTGTTAAAAAACATTTCTTATTATCAATGTTGAAAAAGGTTGTGTTGTTTATTATTTGTGGAAAACACAAAACACACTAAATTTTTTCTGGAATCCTTGAACATCCAAAAAGAAAAACAGAAACAGATTTTTTTTTGAAATTCTTTACTGTTACTTTAACAATTAAATGTAATAAAAAAAAGAGAGCATGCATTAATAAAAAAGAAAAAAGTGGCTTCAGTGATGATTTATAGGTAAAGGTCTACCTGCACAGTGTGCTCCGTCTCCTCTATGGAGGACAGTTTGATGGGGCATGACCGTCTGAACCACAGGCCTATGCTGGAGGGAAAAGCATGGGCATGGTGTCTCTGGGGGAAACCACAGACACTGTGAGCTCTGTGGAGAGTGACAGTCACTGAGCCAACACACTGCCTTCAGCTGCAACAGCACAGCTAAACACGCTCACAGGAGACAGAACCTATGTTTCCATCGAGTGCTCTGACCAGTACAGTCTACATCCAGAACCAAGATGCTGTTTACAGAGAAAGGAGGCATGAATAATGAAAAGCCTGTGTGATTAAGCCATATCGTATCATGCTGAAACTCTGTTTTACTCTGCACAGTTTTGGAATTAAACCAGTTTAGACAAGAGAGAAAGGCAACCGTGCTGAGATCTGATGGCAACTAAAAACAAGTACTCAAATCTTGATTTGCCTGGTGGATACCAACAAACATTTTAACATGCCACATAGAAAATGCATTATATGTGAGCTATCAGTGATAAACATGTCAAGAAATAATTAAGAATTTAAGAGTGTTAAAAATAATTTCTGAAGCATCATGTTGCCCTGAAGACTGGAGTAATGGCTGCTAAATTTTTAAATATATTCAAATATAAAGTTATTTTGCGTTCTAATAATTCACAATATCACTGTTTTAACTGTGTTTTTTTGAGCAAATGAAGAGAGCTTTTGATGACTCCAAATTTTAGTAGTGTAGCTAGAAATGTTTATTGACTATAAAAGTTTCTGTGACTTTTTCATGACCTTTTAAGATTATATACATTTCATGACTTTTCCAAGCCTCGAAAAATCACACTTTTGAAATTCCCTGGTTTTCTAGGGCTGTGGGAAGCTTGTAAATTCTATTAAATTTGACCCTCAGGGACTGGCCCTGCTTCAATCATTATTTAGACTATGACGTCTCAAGCTTAAAAATGTACAAATGTTAAATTATCCTTCACTCACACACACTGCTAACAGGACCAAATAATGTGGATGCACATTAATGACCAGAAATGGTTTGAAGGGCCATTAGTTGTACAGTAAAACCAATTTTTTACAAAAAAAACTCTGAATTTCAAGAGGAATCATTTTTTTTTTCCTCATCAGAAGGCCTGCAAGGATAAGTTTAAGTTTACCAAAATGTTTCTTCTTTAGCCTTAATATTTTTGGTCCAAATTTTTATATATAATAATTTTTTTTTCTTACTTCCTTACTTTCACGTTCAAAATTTGTAGACAACTTCCTTTATTTTCATCTTATTGTTTTTCACTCACTGTCACTCATCTAAAGTCTGTTTTTCTCCCCTATCGTTCCCATATATCAAAGTGTCTTACAGCCATCATAGAGAAGAAAACTAACGTCTCTTTCAGAAACATGGCAGATAGAAAGAGGAAACAGAAAAAGAAGCAACCGAGTGGGCCAGTCACGAAAGAAACGCTTTCACTCTCTAAAATAACTTGGGTAGAAACTCCATCCCGGTTCCTAGAGAGAACTGGCAGCCCATTTTATTGGACCCAAGGGAAATTACATGCTTTATATTCCATCTCCCCACACATGTCGGGACAAGAGCACATCTGTCCAGAGTTGACACTGGGATAAATAGGAGGAAGAGGGAAGAAAAAAGCAAGAAAAAAAAAAAAGCAAAAGGGGTGAGAGACACGGACGGAGAGAGAGACAGCAAGAAAGAGAGAGAGGATGAAAAGTGCTGATGGTTGCACACGGAAGGACTGTGCTTTTTATGTGATATCAATAGCTGTTTCAAAACCTAGTGATCGTAATGTACATAAACAGCATTTTTAAGCATCATAGGCACATTCCTGAGACAGAGGCAGTTGAAAACTGCAGGTAACAATTATGCTGCCTTTTTTGGAAAGACATTTCATTAACTGAACAATCAGTGTGTCATTAAACAACAGTACAATCCAATAAACGCATGTTTCTCTTTCACAGCTTTGTTTTAAGTTCTGTCAAAAATTAAATATGGTGCTACACTGACTAAGGTCTAATGGAATCAGTTGCGAGTCACTTTGTTTTATGTGGAGCTGTCACCTATGAAGAACGTTCCAAACCAGTTACATAAATGGTTCATAACAGCCTTAGTCATCATAGTATTTAAAAGAATGCAAAAGTGATGGGCAAAGATACAATGATATCAGGAATTTCTCTACAGTTCACAATAAAAAGTGAGATTTCTTTGTATG
This sequence comes from Enteromius afrohamiltoni, assembly GCA_034779775.1. NCBI lineage: Eukaryota > Metazoa > Chordata > Actinopteri > Cypriniformes > Cyprinidae > Enteromius > Enteromius afrohamiltoni. Next base: position 8,682,247 of record JAUYWG010000045.1, read on the forward strand.
TACTATTGTTCTATGGCAGATATTCTATAGCAAGATGATAAGGCTGTTAAAGGAGTAGCCAAAAAAAAAAAAAAAAAAAAAGATTACCAATAAGATGCACACAAACACACACACTAGAAGTCCTTGCACAATCTGACATGTTCTTAAAATTTAACTGAAAATTAGGTGCTGAGCGCCCAGACAGAAGAGAACTGGCCCAAACTAAGCCTGGTTCTCCCAAGGTTTTTTTTTTCTCCATTCTCTCATGGATGGAGTTTTGGTTCCTTGTCGCTGTCACCTCTGGTTTGCTTAGTTGGGGACACCTGATTTCTAGTGACTATCGTCGTCTTGACTACAGAGACCGTCTCTGCGTTTGATAAATAAAGTTTAATTCTCGTCATTATATTACCATCACTCTGTTCTCCCTCTTGATAATGTTCAGTGCTTTGCTATGATCTGTATTGTTAAAAGTGCTATATAAATAAAAGTGATTGATTGATTGGTTTTTCCACTATATGCCCAGTCCTCATTTAGGTCATCCCCTTCAATGTTTAACCAGTCACAGTCAGTGGAGCATGATGAGGCATGCTAAATTAGAACAGGTGTCTTTTCAGGATCATTTAGCATGCTGTTGTGATGGGAGGATGAACTCCTGAACTGACGCACAAACACACAAAAAAAAAAAGGAGTGAAGGAGGAGTGAAAATCAATGTCACTCACAATGGCGCACACAGGTAATAGAAACATCACTCACTCGTCCAATCAGACGCCTCGCCTGAGCAGAAGAGGAAGTATGGGTATAAATTACGCCCCCTACATATCATGCCCCATGTGAGGAGGAGAGAGAATGACAATACAAATCAAATGCCAGCCAAGCAGAGGATGGCCAGCCTCACCCACATGATCACAAAACTCATCAAGCTCATGATTACCAACCACACACACAGAGACAAAACACACACATCTACTGCTGCAAAACTGTGCTCATATCATCCTACTCACAACAGAATATCTTTATGAATTAAAACTAAACTTAGAACTGTCTAACTGGATAGAACCGTCTCAACTCGACAAGTAAAACAGCAAAAGGATGATACATAAAACAAAGAGCATTTATCAAAATGTCATCAGCACTCAGCTTAAAACACTATGATTGATGTGTTTAATCCATGGCTACAAAGAATCCCAGACATATCAAGCTGAACTATGAAGAAAACAATGGTAGAATTCATTTATTAAAAACACCATGTGTGATGTTTTTGATCCTTAGTGAAGTCTGAGTGGATTCCCCAGAGTACAACATCTCATTCTGCTGACATGAAGGACCTTGTACGTCAGCTAACTGAATCAAACATTGTCAGGTACTATCGTCACCTTTGTGGGCGCAGGTTAAACGCTCAATTTGACTCTGATGGGATGAAACGCTACCTTACCTCAATCACATCATTTCCATTTTTGGTTTATAAAATGTACGGCAGTTGATATGAATACAAATAAATAAATAAATAAACATTTGCTTTTCAGGGCACTGTATTTAGCAGTAAGAAAGGATTATTTGTATCCACACATCTGTGTGTGTATGTTTAATGTTATTTTATAATACCTAAACAATGTTTACGAATAGAATCTTATCTAAATCCATTTTTCTTGTTCTCACTAAAACTTCAATCTAGTAATTTTCACATTAAAAATCACCAAGCAGACTGATGCCAACAATTTTAACACTATTAATAGCGACTAACGCCAATATGGGCGCCAATTTACTGTGCATTTCTTGGACAAAATTAATAAGCAGCAGCAACAACCTATCTTGCAATGAGGCCATTTTTCTCAGCCTCTAAGGAAAAGAAGAAAAGAAGAAACTGTCATACTGGTAAAACAACTTCCAATGTGGGCCGATATCAGCCTTGACTGCATGTGAATATCAACATCCAGACGTTCCAACTGGGAATCGCTGAGAGGGACCTGTGGGGATCCTAGTTATGATAAAATACCATATGTCCATTTTCAATAGGGAATTGTCACGGCCTTCTTTCTTGCTTCTTATTGCAAAGCATGTGGAAGCTAGAGAAGTTCACAGTAATGAGGCTACACGGATCAGTCATGTCATCTATTAGGAGAATTAGTCTCTATATTTCCACCCCCACTGTGAAATACTCATCAAGGTCCTCACAACCTAAAATGCAGGCTAATCTAGTTTTAATGAACAACAACAACAAAAAATACAGTGTGTGTCTACATTTTGCGTATATCCACTTGACTAGGCATTCGCACTCAATGTACCTATTTAGCAATGAATCAACTTTTACTGTAGTCTCCGTTTCCTCCTTCCTTATCTTGGCTTTATTCATCCTACCACAGTGACCTATAAAAGTACAGCGCTTCAGGCTTTCATCAGCGCAGCCAAATAAAACAACTTTGTGTCATACGGTAGCCAGACAATGGCAAAAACACAAATTAAAAAAAGATTGAATTGTTTGGAGACGTTTTAACCTTGCGCAGGAACAAATGATAAGGCGCCAGGTGTGAGTAATGTTCAGGCTACACTCTCCACGCAAGGTCAGCCATTGCTCTCTGACTGTGGATCATTCCGCCCGTGACGTTCACGGCCATAACGAACAGCTGCATGTGCCAGAACGACGTTTGGGTGCTAATAGAAATCATGACATTTCATGAATTATGCCAATAAAGAATGCACCGCTGATGAAAACAGTTTAACACAGACTCTCCTGCTCGAACGTGCTCTCGACTTTCCCTTTCTCTCCTCCTTCATCATCACAGATGAGGTTTATTTTTCCATCCATAGACTTTGAAATTAGACACACTGCTTAGTGCGGTATGTCAAATTAAATTTAACCACCTGTAATAACTTTATCTGCACGCACACACTGGGCTCTCTAACCCACTTATCTATTGGATTTTTTGTGACTGGAATTCGGAAAATGTTTCAGATGAAAAGGACACTGGACAAAATGAGTGTCCTAAACCAACCCACTTCTAAGGTCACATTCACAGACAAATTAAACAATGTCTTGTTATACGCCTGTGCTCAGATTACAAAGCAAATGATTCTAGAGCTCCTAGCATTTCAGTGAAAAAAAAAGAAAAATTTTCTTTAGTCATTTGAAATGTGCAGGCTTCAATATATGCTTATATTTTTTGAAAGATCAATAAAAAGCTCAGTCTGATAACTATAAAAGCCACAATAAAACATTTATCCAAGGACAACACAATGACATCAACAGTCATGAGAATGAAATATGCATTTCCTCTCATATCACCCTTTTTCTTTTGTCACTGTACACTTCCAACCATCCCCCGCAGCATGTGGCTCTCTGTGAACTGCACTTAAATCTATACTGTTAAAAAACAGTAGTTTTAATGGTCAAAAAAAGGAAAGAACAAAAAAAAAAAACCTTTACAAAATTTGTTTATCATCTTCACCCTCCTGGAGAGGCCTCTCTGTCATGTTTGCAGTACAATTGCAGGAGAACAGCAGGAGAGCTCATCGCAAACAACATCAAACAATTAAGAGGTAGGAGGGAAAACCTGGGGCAACGTGGCAATCGGTAATACATATGAGTGTGTAATGCTGCTCTATTCTGAAATCACGGGGCACACTGCTGAGTTACAAACTGACGGGCAAGTGTCGGAGGTCAGATGTGGTAGGTGGCTAAGCTGGACAGTTCATTGTGTGTTAAGAGTATTCAGTGAGTTACAATATCAAGCTGGCTAGCCAAGTTTTAGATGCGAGCAAGAGTTTGTAGATAAGTAGAAGTAAAAGTGTGGTTGTCTAACCTGCAAGTTTCTGGAGAAACCCCCCCCCCCCCCCCCAGCAAAAATAGTCAGAGAAAGAGCAAAACATTAAAAGCCAAAAAGCATGACTAAGATCATATATGAAATTTACTGTTGTACACAGTTTAGGCTTATTTGAGTGAGTACCTGACTGGGTTGCTGGTGAGTGACACTCTGAGGGAGTCCAAACAAGCAAACAGTCTCTCATCGGTAGCACCCCCTTTCAGCTCACTTAGAAACTCCTGAGGAGAGATCTGACTGCTGCTCCTCAAAGTACCCTGTTGGAGAAAAACAAAGAGAAAAATATATTAGGTCACTAATACTGTCAAATGCAGTATTATTGCATGATTTACAAAAAGCTAAGGGACGATAGTAAAATGGCTTTAGAACAGACTTGCCTGCAAAGAGATTATGTGCTGTTTATGTCGTATGTAAAAAATATCACAATGAACAACAAACGAACGCTTTATGAAGTATAATGCTTTGAAGATAAAAGATTTTGTGACTTAGATTTTGTGATTACCCATCATCATCATCTTCAAACTTATTTTATATTTGTTTAAAAAGATTTTGCTTTTGGAGAAGCCTGCAAAGAAGCATGCCAACATGAGTGTCTGCCGCTTGCCTAATTTGAGATTAAGAGCTCCTACTGTAAAATTGACAAACAAACTACACAAAGGGTCCTGCTTATTTAATTACTGACTTAACAAAACTGTAATTACTAGAAATTAGCTGGAAAAACTGTACATTTATACTAAAACAATAAATAAGACAAAAACTAAAATTAAGCTAGTAGATAAATGCTAGTACAACATAATGGCAGAAAAGAAAAAAAAACCAAGAACAAGAATCAGGAAACATCCTTATTTCCCACTGACATTTAATATCCTCTGACATAAATATCTAACAGAGGGTGATATTTTTTTCTTCTATCTTTAAGCCAGTAGGATGTGTATGATGAGAGTGAGTTTGCTTGTATTTTTTGTTATTTTTTTCCAAATGACACAAATCAAGTTAAGAAAACATTTACGCCTTTACCATTTCTCATTGTTTGAGTTTCTCGAAGCCACGGCGTGTTAATGAGGAAATTGATTATGTGTGATTTATCTTCTGATTTCCTTTCTCAGAAGATGCAGAGGGTAAAAATTGCTTTTGCTTGCTTCCACATTTTTACATTTCAAAAGTATCTGGCACATTACAGCTAGGCGATACACAGGTATTAAATTTATGTTTTCAAGGTCATGGACGGTTAGTAGTGGAGCACAGTTAAATTAATTTAAGGTGAATATGGTGCGTCAAAATCAAGGCCTATTTTGTATAGAGTACTGAAAACTTTGACTGATGTTACAATACATCAAGTACAGTCAAGATTTACAATTGTAGGATGTTTTATGCATGTTTATTACACCTTATTATGTCATTTTAATGCAAAGATGACATTGCTTGAGATGCCTCTGTTTTGACACAAACCAATATGTCATAGCCTGTCAGTGTCTATGTCATGCAAGTAGATCCAGGTGGGCGTGGTTGGATCCACATCTAGCGAGTGGAGATGGCTGGTTTTAGGAATCGGGGTGAAGATGATGATGATATTAGGTATATATAAGGTGGGAGAAGTTGTATCTGGAACAAACCACTTATTTATTTATTTATTTAACTTATTTTATATTGTCTAAGTAATGACAAGTTGCCATGACAAAGACACTGGAATCAAGTACTGGTTTGTGTCAAGTTGTCATAAAGGCATCTCAAACAATGTCATCAAATATATATATATATATATATATATATATATATATATTAGTGCTGTCAAATGATTAATCGCGATTAATCGC
>JAUYWG010000045.1:8690559-8704108 GCA_034779775.1 Enteromius afrohamiltoni
AATCATTTTCTCAAATCCCTCTTTGCTAAAAGTGCGTTCACACCTGAGGCGACTTGGGCGAATATATCTCGCTATTCACGGGTATTTGGACACTTGATCATGTCGAGTTTCACACTGCACATGTGAGCAGGGCATAAGAGGTCACACCTCTTGTGGGTCAAAGAGCCAATAGTGTGTCAGTCCGTTGGAGGGAACTTTTATGGCTCTTTGTTTCCAAGCATGGTAATTTGAAGATATACTGGATTAGAGGTTGATATACAAATTAGAAGAGATTCTCAAAACCCTGAATTTTGCAAAGATATCAACATATAACATACATACATATTTCAGGGATGCAAACAGAGGTATGGTCAAAAAGGAGAGAGATTATCGAAGCCCGTGCCCGCGCAGCAAAAATCATATAATTACATTGCCACCAACCTCTGCCATCCAGGGCTCACCCTTTACACACACAAAGTCCTTTATATAAGAAAACACACAGAATACACAAAATAAATTCTTAAAACTAAAGAACACTGAGACAACGATGGAAAATTTAACATAGATTTATTACAAAATAGAACTAATTAGACTATTGTGCCAGTCCCTTCAGTACAGTGTACTTCTTCCAGCTCTCTACAGTTTCTTCTTCTTCCTTGCTATCACCTGTAACCAAGACCAGTTCCACCTTGTTTTACAGCCCTCATCCACTTTCTGCACTGTAAGTGCCTCGCTCTCATCAAATTCTCTCATTCTGCAAATGAAAAGTTGCATATTTTAGCCTTAGTGTGGTATAAAGCGACCTGACATCTATAATCAGGACGTCTGGATATCCTATACCTGTTCAAAATAGTTCGCTTTACTCTGCCTCCCTTTTCTCAATGCGCACTAAAATGTAACTTTACAGTTAACAGCTGTGCATTTTGTTAAGATAAGCCCACACATCAGTTCCTTGCCCTTATGGTGGTTAGGTGGTTAATCTTACCTTTTGCAAAAAGATCAGGCGTGGCACAAAATTCCAGGATCCCGGGGCTGATTGCTCCAGCTAGACGTAAAAAAGCTGGGCGTAACACCGGTTAAGCCCTACACTGTACTTTGCAATGTCCAGCTTAATGATAAATATTTACACCTGTTGCACAAACTAAAACTACGATCAGGTACAGCTACGCCCGCCGTAGACGATCCGCGACCTCGCTGACACATTCTCTCACAGTTATAGAACAACGGAAATTACATCACCTTTTTTTTTTTTTTGTCTATAAAATCAGGAGGTTTTGTTGATATTGTCACTAAACACAAATAAAAGTAGACTATTTACAGTTCCGAATGATGTATTTAATGATGGACATTTAAATTGACGGCGTAAGCTATTTTGTTTTTGAAAAAATGCATGTGATTGTGCTTTTGCCTCTGTGTCCTGCTCAATACACTTCAGCCTCTCCACAACTCATCACACATTTATTATTAAAGTGCATTTTAACATCTAAACATTGTTAGACACTATAACTGTTTTAGCAGGTATATCTATAGTTGTATTTTAGATGAGCTGTGATGATGGCTACTTGGTCGTTAGCCTACTTTAAAAAAACAAAAACGTATAATTAACCAACAAATAAATACTCCAAACATTTTCCTAAATTAAATTAATAAGAAAACGAAAAAAAATACATTAATTCTGCCGTTACACACAAAACTTGCAGATTAAAGTCAGCCTATTAGACAGCCTCTAATCATTTTATTTTGTTATTGCATCACTTATAGCTCTAACCTTTAAACAGAGTTTAAGAAGATTTATGTAACTACAATCCTTACCTCTTTGATTAGCTCGTAAAGCCTTGTCTCTTGTCAAAAGGGCGACCGCAGACTTCGATGAACACTGCTGTCCATATCAGCATAATCTTTTATCTCTCTGCTCCCAAGTTATAAATCTTGTATCTCCGATCAAACATGATTTGGGGGAAATGTTGTGTTAATGTTGGTACACAACAGCAAATGATAGTAATATAAGGTATAATACCAACTTTCACCAAATTTACTCAAAAAATACGCCGAGATGGAAATAGCCAACACCGAGCTTTGTGATTGTCTGCAGTAATAATTAACAAACAGACATGAAAAATGTGCTTAAAGCGCATTTTACATCCCGCACAGTCTTACGACCAGGTGTACGTCCATTAAAGTAAAAGTAAAAATGACAGAAAGAGCAACAAACAACCCAATGAAAGAGCACAAAAAAAACAACAAGCAGTCCATTTAACAAACAACAGAAAAAATGAAAAGAGATATGGTTGAAAACCCTGGGTCTCTTCTCCATCTCTGTATGCACTGGCTTGATATCATTATCCAGCACAGTTTAATAGAAGATTTTAAAGTTTATATTAAAGCCTTCTGAGCATCAACAGACTGAACTTGAAAACTTTGTTAGATGATTTGTTTGTTCTAATAATGATTTTGGCAAGCTCAGCTCATCCCTTGCTCTTCTTGTCTGCTCTGTCCTCTGCAATATTGTCTATAATTACATGCAAGCAGAAAACAGCAGCGCATAAGCAAATGTCAGACATGCTTAGGGAATTGATCATCCATTTAAAGGACAGGTCACACATGCCTCTAAAATGCCAGAGCCTCTCCCATCCAATCAGGGTTCGAGAGAAACCGAGGGCATAAAAAAAAAATCATCATCAAAATGTCCTATCAACCTGTTCAGGTTCCTGTGGTTGTGATAATTAACAATGTGTTATGGCCGAATGTCACAACATGTTGAAGCTTCAGAGCCAAGAAACGTATCTGAAATTGCGGTGCCTTTGATGCATGATGAGATATTATGATGACAAGAAGATAAAAATTTAAAATCTTAAAATAAGTAAATAGGGCCCATTTCTTTAAAAAACATCTCTGTAGTTATGTTGGTTTCATATATTATTAAAAAACGAATTAATAAAATATTATATAAAAGAAATCTAAATTTTGCATTTCCATTGAATACACTTGAGTTTAACACTTGCAGAAAAAATAAAAAAAGTATTTAGTACACAATATGAACTCTAAATAAAAGATATGCATTCTAAAATAAAATATCTAGCCTATTTAAAAACGCATTATCAATTATTATCAATAATTATAAATGTCACAAAAGATTAGTTTTTGTTTCATCATTTCAAAGAACTTTAGTTTTTGTTGTTTTTTTTTTTCAATCAAAAAAACACAACTCTGATACCTATACTGTACTGTAAGTTTACTAGCAATCCCAACATGTGAGAACATGTGAGTTTTTCCACAACAAGACAATGTACAGTTCCCCAGAATATGGAGGAAAGGGCTAGTCCTCAAGGACATCAGTGTGTGCATGAGTTCTTGCTGCATGCTGCACATCTGATTCCACTGCTTGAGTCCTATGGGAGCTCATTTAATGTATCAGGTGTTGAGCTTTTTGTGGAGCAAATATCTGGGACATGCCCCCACTTTCCTTACTGCCATTTTCTTTAACTGAGCATCTCAAAAAAATTAAATGAATAAGACAGATTGTGTCTGTAAGTGACAAGATAACCTATAAATTACAAAAAAATAATAGTTCAGTATGTCAGTACTATACTTCTAAAAGTAGAAAATAAAACAAAATCTAGCGTATGTGTGTGGCACGCACAAGACGGTCAGTCCCTGGGAAACATGGCCGTCTGCCCAGGTCTTCTCCTGCATGTCGTTTCTGGGCAAGTTTTACCCCTGATTCACATTATGATTCATAATGAGCCAAATCATCATTACCCATCGAACCCTGAGATGTATAATGCACACACGCACACTCACTGAAAGCGGTCCAGCAAAAACCTTTAATGATTATGTACTAATCTTACACCAGAGGAGTGCAGACTTTGGCCTTAATGCAGTCTTAAAACGCTGAAAAGCATTAAACACAACTAACAAAGATATCAAATGAAATCCAAAACAATACTTGTATTGCATTGACTAGACGACATTTTTGTGTGCTCCACAGAAAAAGAAATACAACATGAGGTTTGGTTAAATGATGACAGAATTTTCATTCGTTGGTACCATCCCTTTAGGGAAGAAGTCTAGGTTACATTTTATCTGAAGGTGTAGATGCTCTACTTCTCTCTACTGCCATGCGATTACAAATTATTACAACAAAAAATGTCAAAGTAATTTACTGACTCGATGGGATTGCACATCTTTGAGACCTTAAAGCTGCAATCTGGATTTTGATGACATTTATTTTGGACTTATTTCAAATTGACTTCACATTTTCCCATTGCAAACTGGCTGCAAAGCCTGGCAGTACACAGGAATCGCCCATTTTAAAATAAAGTGCTTAGCCAAGGCTCTAGAGTGCGACCTAATTTCTCAATGGGGCGGCAAAAAAATATCTGTGGTCACACCGGTGCGACCAGCTGTTCGAGGGGAAGAAAAAAAGTCTCAGCGGTATTGAAGGTCTCCCTGTGGTTCAACAACAGACACACATTAAGGCCGAGACAAACAAGCCGACAGAATTTGTCGCACAGCGTAGCATCCAGGATAGAAGCGCTGCTTGCGTCAGGTGAAGATACAGTGGGAGAGAGGTGAGTGTAGGCCCATCAGCAAAACAGAATTGTAGCCGTGGATGATAATAGAAGATGAAAAGAACGATTGACAACTTATCCATTAAGAATATGAAGTTAAGGCCTGTGCTTAAATGATCTCTCTGACAAATCAGAAGTGCCTGAAGTAATGTCAAAGATGGCGACGTCCGAAAAACTGAAAATCATATCACTTTCTGCTGTGAGTTCTTTCTTAAAGGCTTCATTAACTGACAGCATCTTTTAAATATGAGCGTAGCACGGAGCATTTGAATTACGAGGCACGTGTAGAACACAAAACTGATGGGGAAGCAGCTGCGGTGGGAAACTGACGGGATAAAACTCTGCTTATTTTTCCTTTCCTGTAAGTCACTAAAAACACACATGATAACACGCACTACACGGTAGACGTCTGCTTGTGTGGCAGAGCTCCTCTCGTGACAGACAACTAGTTGTCCAGTCCTGTTCCGTTCACAAAACGCCTGTGTTCTGAGAACGTAGTTGTGAGTCCTGAAAATTAACTGGTGTGAGTTTGATTGCGGTTGTCACACCCGTAAATAACCATACTGCATGCAAACGCAACCATTATTTTAGTTTTTGCAGCTTGGCGAGACAATATCTCATTCAGTGTTACGTTAGAGTGTTAGTTAATCATTTACATGTCAATATTGCCTTTACAAAAATGTTGGTGCACCTTAAAAAAAAAAAAAAAACATTAGGCGCACCAGTGCAACCAGTGCAAAAAGTTAGTCTAGAGCCCTGTAGCTCCAGGCATTTCTAAAAGGTACTAGCATATGATGAGGTTTTCTCTCTTTAAATCGCACCTCACCACCAACCCCCCCCTCCCCACCTTTCATCTGTGAAGTTTAATATGCGTCTCTTTAAAAATAAACTTCAACTTCCTTCGGGTAATCTACACGGTATTAGTCTCCCAGATGAATTGCTAAGGAAAATGTTTGCCCTGGGCATCAGATGGTATGCCAATGGACTAGCCACCGGAGAACACTTTAACACTGACTCCCAATTTACAGACTCCACAGAGAGAACGGATGTCCACATCCTGATATCAAACACAGAGGGCCACTTTGGTTGGAGAGAAAACAAGATCTAAAAGCTTGGAAGAGAATGTCCACATAGGGCCTTTAATGACTAAGGATTTCACAATGTACTCAGGCCCCATTGTCTGTTCCCTGCTTCCACTCACCCTTCCCTACTTCCCTCCTTCCTAATGATTCATCATATTTCTTGGTGCGAGTGGGAGGTCCGTACCATCTAAACAGCATCTGACATTATTGAGATACAAACCACGCAGGAACTTCTCCATTTAGTGCCTTCAGAGATGGCATTAAGCAAAAGAGCGGAAGGAGAGGAGCACCGATACAGCCCTCTTCATCAACACAAAGGCTAACCTTAATGCATAATGCAAATGAGCACGGCAGCATTGGCTCGGCTCTTCTTTCAGCGCTCTGAGATAATTAAGAGCTCTGGGGCCTGACTATTTGGGCCCGAGAGAGGACTTTTTTCCTACCTTCTTGTTTCTTTCCATCTCTCTCTCTCCATCCCACGTTCTGAAGTCCTGAACGTGCGTATTTAATCAGCATCTTGAAAAGGTACTTATGGCTGCCCCAACAGAGTCTGAGTAGCTTTTATCATGTCAAATCGGAGAATTATACTGTGATCTATATTCAATTAGACACGCTGACTCTTCGTGAACGGAACAACATTCCCATTAGTCTCCAAATTTCCATTCCAAAATAGCATCAGACAAAGCTGACCTTCATCGGTACGGGCAGAAGAAGAAAGAAGAGAGACACTAAACAAGAACACAGATGAGTATCTGTAGCAACATTTGAGAGTCCTTCGCTTTTAATAATAAACTATGTCACTGCTAAGATAAACAGATCAAGACAATGACAAAAAAAAATAAATACACTGCATGGAATGAAAGAATCACTTTAACTTCAACCTTTCAAGTTTCAAAAAGAACATTAAATATAATTGCGCATCAGCTCCTTTGACTTAAAAACAATACAGGGCTGTCATCTAGCTGAGGTGACGGACCAGAGGGAGCATGTTTTATTATGAGAAAGAGTTTGAGCCCAGTGGAGACTTCAGTCAAAGTCTGCAATTGCATGGTGCCAAAACCAGAGACGTTTTGACAAGATACAGCCCATAAAACTTGTCTCCTATTATGTCCTCAAGCAACTCTATCAAAAGACAGTTTTTTAAAACACAAAGACTACAGTAGTTTACTTCACTTGCCTAGCAATATGTGAAGGGAGCAGGCCATAAAAATAGTCACGTGACATTTTCTCATTTAGCTGCCTTTAATCATTTGTCCATTTGTTCGTTCTGTTATTGCCCCATGTGTTTATTTTAATAGAAAGTTGGAATTGATCATTGATTAAATCGATTAAATTGAAATTGAAATTAAATTGAATTGATTAAATAAATGCAATAACCCTTAATTCAATAAAGCATAAGGACTCTAACATCTACTAGATTCTCATCCAAAACATGAGTTTCATCCACTCACAGCCCGCTGACACGGTATGCAGAAGGTGAGGAGAGATGCATGGAGAAGCATGACATGGCCTGGGGTCTATTCGTGGGTGTGGGGGGCCTTGCATCAGCCCTGACTTGCACTTGCACTTGCCGGAGAGAAACTCGCCTCCATCCAAAGTTGGTAAAGCAGAGTTAAACAGTGACAGCAGCAGAAAGTCTGTAAGACTGTTTCTGACTGAACGAACTGCAAATACACACACTCAGGCTGGGCTTGTTTTGCAGCTCTCCAGTGCCATCTAGGGGTTACAAAAAAGGCAGGGGGAAACACTGTTGATGAGTTGGATATTAAAACAGATAGGAGGTAGTACCGTAGCTAAAAGTTATGAATATATAAGACCTAATGAAAAAACAGCCCACAGATTTAAAAGTAGATTTTTAAGAATACTTAGGTCTGAAAATTTTCAAGGAAAATGGATTGAGAAATTAGGCTATATAGGAAGAGGTGCACTAGACTAGCACAGCTCTGTTATTTTCAGCTCTCGTGGATTTAATGTTGGCCACTACAAGAAAAATATATGGCTGTCATGGAAACAACTTTCTATGATCAGAAGGGGTCAAGTTGATTTATGTCAGTCAAGTGGGCATTTAGCCTGACTAATGGGAATATGTACCTAAATATCCTCTTAGACTGGTCATATAACTAATAATTACTATATTTGCATTACTTTAAGAGTAGGTTTATAGTGGAGGTATGTTTAGACATTAATAAAACATAATTTGACAGGTAGCATTTTTCGTTGTTAAATTGTACTACCTACATCCGCCCCACAGCAGCAGCAGCAAGCTCGCGAAAAATACACTTAAAAAAAAACCCATTGCACACGCTCGATACGTCATCCATGCACAATTCAAGCACTCCCGCGCGATCATTCCTGCGCTCAATCCTCTCTCACCTGCTCGCGCGAACACTGTTATTTTTGTCCGTCGTGGGGCGGGGCTTGGTGTTTTAGTTACAACTAAAAAAAAAAAAAAAAAAAAAAAAAAAAAAAATTTTTGGAGGGACGATTGGGAAGAGATTATTTCAGAATGTGAACTGAACTGTATTTATAAACTATACACTTGCTGCAAGTCTCATAAAACGTTAAAAAATCTCAATATGTGGGATTAAGACAAGAACAGGCATATGGATATGTTTGGAGATGAAGACAGAACTCAATTCAGTCCAGTTTATGAGCGCAGACACTGAAGCATACACACATAGCACGTCTCACACAAGCGCGAGTAAGTTACAATTGAATGGAGAATTACACACAAAATGATTTCAAATTGTCCGCTTGACTAGCATTCAGGTAAACAGAGTCGATTACTTATTACGTGAATGTAAACGGTAGGGAACATGTATCTGTACATTACATTAGCGTGTGTATATATTTAAAGGGACCGCAGCCTAATTTAGTTGCTATTGTCAAAGTCATATTAATCAAACAACAGAAGTAAAATCACTCAATGCCCCTGATTGAATCACATAGTACTTAGTAGTTCTAAAGATTAATATAAATTTATTTATATAAAAAAATATTTCTGCTTGAAAGAATGAATTGCTTCGATTTTCGATTTTAGCAGACTAAATTTACTGTAGATTTAGTCGACTAAAACTAAAAACAATTCAGATTACTAAAATATGACTTAAACATTGTCATTTTAGTCAAAAGACTAAGATGAAGACTAAATTAAAATTTGCTGTCAAAAATAACACTGCCCAGAAGTAAGCAAGTCAAACTATTTTGAAATGCCATGAGTGTGAATAAACCACAGCAACTTTCATTTTAGGGTGCACTATTACTTTAACAAAAGGAAACCGTTTCAGCTCCATCTATTTACCGACGTGATGCTGAGACCAGCGTGATGTTTTATAGCCTTTATTGTAAACAGATAACAGTCTACAGTCGAGAGCAATTAGGAGGCGTTTAGCATTCTTTGTTTGCTGTGTACAATCGTTGACAGGCAGGCATTTGTTTTACTTTGCTAATAATCGATCTGTTTAACAATCAATCAATCATTTTAATTGTGGTTTCAGCAGCACTCAGAACCTGGAAACCGTTGGAAAAAAGGTTTGATCGATGGAGGGTTGCAAACACGACACCCAGCCCCACCACTGAGCTGACAATCTTAAAAGTAAGTGCAAAATATAGCGCATACCCATTTTTACAGAAAAAGATTTTGTTACTAAAAATGGTTGTGGATTTTACACAGATGCTGACAATTACACAGCTCTCAAAAAAGCAGTACATGCGTTTGAATACCCAAACAAGCACACCAGACGAACGCACCGCTTTCCAATAGACGCCTACATCCTTCCAAATCCAATTTAGAAAGTGAGCGTAAGAAAGTCAGACTTGATGCTTCTCAGAGTCCGTAGTACATCCATACAGGGGCATCAAAACTAACAAACAAAAAAAAAAACACTCCCCCACCTCTCAAAAAAGGCTGACAGTTTGCCAGTACATACACAGATGCATGCTGCTCAAAAGGCTGACAGGCTGAGATCTTCTAAGACAGGTGTACGGAAAGCCCTAGCTCATCTTCCACCACTGTGCTGACAAGAGCCCTCTGCCTTAGTAAATCTGTAGGCCACCTCACCAGGACTGAGAGAGGAAAAGTGTGGGCATTGTATCGCACCCCAGTGCCAGAATCACATGTACCTCTCAGCACACAATGCCCTACAGCGCAGAGGTTTTTTCAGCCTATTACCTCTCATTATAGCACGCAAGCACGAATGGGGAGCATCTTTGAAACACACCGAGAAATAATTCTGATTCTTTATACTCACTCCAGAAACCGAGCACAAGGAGGAAACAATGAAATAGGAACATGACGTTAATGTCAACTAAACCTGCCCCTGGAGGCTTTCAAACCACGTACTGTAGTTCTAGGAACTATGCTTTATAGTAACTACTCCATCATGATGGTTACTGAGAACTACGTTTTCACCAAGGGCCGTTTTCCTGGTTGTATTTGCACCGCCACCTGGAGTGACGTAGGCCAGATGACAGGAACGTCATTACAGTGCAGTGTTCAACAATATCAACACAACAATAGAGGATGCTATTAGAGTTGTGCTTTTGGTGTGTACACTGGATTTGGTGATAACAGATGTAATGCAGACACATTTGTTATCTGATAGAAAAAGCAAATCAGAGAACTAAGAGGCAAAATCTCCTAAAGCAACTTGGATTTCTACATATGATCGAATCTGAGAAAAGAGCACAATGCTGCTGAGTTTTTGGGATATTTTAAAAAGGACTCAGAGGAAAAACGAGATAATTTGGCAACCAAAAGAACAAAAACAAAATTATAATAAATCAGTTTCGCCCATAACATAGCTTAGAGGGCCAACATAACTGATCAAAACCATGGCATTTAATTAGCATTTCTTTGATGACGCATTTTGACTGTGTCTGCCTATTTTGTAAAAATAAAATGCTGTTTTCCTGAAATAGTGTCTTGTTGCCAAAGTTGCGAATGATTTAATTTATAGCAGCAGAACAACACCAAAAAAACAGAATAAAGAGATTAACTGGTGAAAGTGACTTGATGAGACGTTTTCTTTTTCTACTTTTGGTTGAAAACATGTCGTTTTTGGCTAACAAGCACATTACTATTATGGACATTTCTTGCAAAAAGTTTGTTTAAAAACTCCAAAAAGTTTGTTTACAAACTTTTTAATATCCATTTTAAATCCACTGATATAACCAAAATCACAACCAACAAGAGAAATTACAAGACAAACACCAAACCCCAAATATAACATCCATTATGATGGATTTGTTTGATTGTCATTATGGCTGACACATCATAACGAGTTTAGGAAATTAGCAAATATAACCATCAATAAAATTTGCAATGGTATATAAAAGAACATTCTCATTGCTTGTAAAACACAATAGAAATAATCAATAAAAAACATGATTAGGTCACAGAGCTACACATGAGTTTGTTCAGTTAAAATGGGCCTCACGATTGTGCCTTTAATTGCTTATGCCCTCTTTCTCTATTTGACAGTCATACCTCCATTGTCACCATCACAGCTCATTGTCATGCAAAAGCCCAGTTCATTAAAATGCACTCCATTACCAAACCTACAGTGTAATTATAAGATAAAGAATTTATCACATGCACTGAAATGCGAATCAAAAAGGTGTTCTTTCTTTCTCCATTAAAGTAATTGGTTTGCAAACACAGCCTTTCAGCAATGACAAAAACTCAATTGAGAGTAGATTGTGGAAAGGCTATCATGGCCTTGTGAAACCTTGGAGGGAAGTACAAAACTGCGCTCATGGGAGTTAGAGCATCAGGGGATGAAGAGAAAGAAAGCCAAAGATACAACTGCAAATTGAACAACTGAAAAAAAGAAAGAAAAAAATAAGACACTTTCTTCGGTTGGAGTTGAAGAACAGCACACAACCTTTCAGTAGAGTTAAGGTGAAGATGGGGAAAGGGTCTGATCTGATTTAATATCATGCCTGTTTTATTTCATTGTGCACCTGCAATTTTCAAAAAAGCTTTTGTCGACAGTAGAATTCACATTTATCTGGCAATTATCTCCTGAATGCCACGGGGGGTACATTATCACGGAAAAGCATTTTCCATAAAGGAACATTTGAGCTATTATAATTTTTTTTTAGGGGGGGGGGATTATTCCAAAAGGCGGCAGACAAAGCACAAGATGTGCAATTAGTCTGCAAGATCGGAAATGATTTTTCAGCAGCATGATGTGGTAAACAGGTGCACAACCAAAAGCTGGTTCAGCCGTCTTTCACAACCAAAATAGCTGGAAGTGTTCAAAGCTGATATCGGCACCTTCACCACTGAAATGAATTGACTTGGTTTAGGGGCTTGCATTATTTACTAAAGAAACTGAAAAACACTGCTTTGTAAATCAATCAGGTGCAGCATTTCAAGATTAAAAACTAGAGAGACATAATTATTCATGTATCGCTTTATCTTTTTTTTCCTGTTGTTCAGTCAGTTCAAAAGTACTTACTGAAGTATTAAAATAACTATGAAGAGACCATGAAGAGGGAATAGGGGAGAAAGAAAAGAAGGCTGCATAATATGCAGCGTTCTCATTAACACATTAATAGCGGCATTAAAACAGGTGTGCTGATGTTTTTGAGTTCTTAGACAATAAAAACTCCCACAGTGAGACCCAATTAGAGTTAAATGTATGATTAAAAAATTTGATCAAAAACATCAATAATAGAAATAAACACGTTTTTCTAATTTATTATAAACTAAAACAGACGAAAGTTTCTGCCTTTTAATCTTTGCTAATCTAAAATTAGCTCACATGTCTTTCATAACCTTTAAACCTTCAAATTTAAGAAGTAGCCTAGTATATCACCGTATTAAATGAAATTGTGTATTACTGTAAAAACGTTCTATGTTCTTTAACTTTTACCATTAGTTGTATTCATCTGATCTGTTTCAGGTTAAGTAATTGAGGCTCTCAAAGCACTTTTACTACACACAAGGGGGAAATTAACAGGGCACGAATCTCTTACAAATGTTCTTATGCCTAAGATTTAATCCAAAACATAGAATCCTATCTGTTTAATTCAATACACCCTCTCAGGTTCCCCTCCTTTCTAAGAAAAGCTCTGTGCAAGCTCTATGAACTTCAAGAAATTTAGATTAAGCCATAACTTAAGAGGCAAGGTGTGAGCTACACTTAAAAGGTGTGTAAATGTCAAGTGCTTTAATACAGCCATAAATAAAAGAGATAAAATAAAGAATATGAATCTTGTGTCACATTCAGCTGCAGCACAGGCGTGTCTATCTGCGGGAATTAAGAGATTATAGCAAAATCTCGCCATCACTTTTACGGCAGGCTCACAGCAGATAGCGCCTAATTCCTGTCTGCAATCCGCTGGGGTCAACCGACGACAAATGAAAAAGTGGAATTTGCGGGTTATTGGCAGAGGATCTGTAATAGGGCTGACATTTACCATCAGCCTCTCCCTGATAAAAATGACCATTTCTCTGTGAAACACAAAAAGGGAAGATGTCCTGAACACCTTATACGATAAAGCAGGGGTTCATAAGTAAGAGTCAGTCAAGGACGGGAATTAACTTAGAGCATGAAGAATTTTGGAGTGGATAGCTCCCTTTCAACCTTTCCTTAGGCTCCTACGAGTGCTGCGTGTGTCCCACTTGCAACCCTTTCAAAGGCAGGTCAATGGCAAGAGATAATTAGCAGTAACGTATGATTAGCTGCATAAAGACATTATAAAAATGGACTATCCTGGGGGCAAGGAAAGGTGTTTCAGCACAGCTGTACACTTGAAAGTCTCAAGAAGGGGAAGAAGGTGCTCTCTAAGCCTGAGAAAAGACACAGGCCACTGTAATAGGGAACTGACCTAGCTTTTAGAATATTACATTAACATAGAGAGTTAAAATACCACTGTGCATCATTCGGATGTACAAACAAGACTACA
>JAUYWG010000045.1:8708593-8735255 GCA_034779775.1 Enteromius afrohamiltoni
TCGAAAATAATCGAATCGTTGGCTTAAGAAATCGGTATCGTATCGAATCGTCTTGAAGGCTCCGATTTACACCCCTAACTGCTATAGGTAAATAACTAGAAGAATAATGCAGTGAAAATATGTGCACTACACACCAGTGAGTTTATGATTATGAGAATGAATTTAAATAATATACAATATCAAGCAGCATAAATGTCTAATATTTGTACAGCTAAAATAACAGCAAGCAAATGACACCAGGAGCCTCACACATTCAAATTACAAATAGCTGCATCAGCTCTAAAGTTAAAAAGGCTTTTCAAAACATTTGATCATTTGTCAATTACATGAAAAATAAGATATTCCATGTACAGTATGAACAATGTACATACGTTTTTATATGAATATCTAAACTGTTGAAAAGAGTGTGCATAAATATCTACCAATCTAATAACGCTAAGCATTATTTGTTTTATTTAAAACCTTATTAGATTGTGGTGGGTGGCTGCTGGCAAATATTATCATTACAACAATTCAGAAGGACACAAATTTCCACATTCAGTGGTCTAAAGAAAAACATGTCTACTGAGTACAAGTCAGAGACGGATCATCTCACAAAGTCTCAATAACACAGCCGAAAAGCCCTACTGAACTCTAGAATGTTCTTCACTGGTCATTTCACATCGCCAGTCGCCTGAGCTTACCCTTTCACTCCTGAAGCAAATTAGTTTTAGGGACACCCTCCGGCGTTGATGTGTTTCAGGGTTTAGACAAGTAAATGCAGTTTTGATTGCTTGGTGATATCCAGCAGTGACCTCTCAGCATCCTGCTGGTAAAGAGAATTAAGAGGCGAACAGAATGCCACCGTTTCTCCCACCAAGCCAACAGAAAAAGATCTGGACTAATAAAGCATACCAATCTGGCAACCGCTGAGCTTTTCATTTCTCTAGCCTCAGCGATGAGAAACACTCGCTGTGACCACTGCTTAAGACCTCAAGACTCCACTGACATTTCTGACATTTACTCCAGAAGAGAGGACGGTGTTGTGTCTACAATGACGAAGCAGTTGCATGGTAATAAGAATGTGTCTGTTTGTGCGCGTGACATTTGAGTCAAGATTTTTGGATGTGGTCTATGTATCAAGTGAATGCTCAAAAGTGTGCTATAGTGCAAACCATTGGACATCTGTAACAATGGAACTTTGACTCTTGCTGCTGATTTGAATGGCAATGCTTACCATTTAAAGTGTCAGTTGATCAGCTTTTCTGATGTTTGTTGAAGTTTTCAGTGTCTTTTTCCTGTATCACATGAAATGTGACATTTTGAATCATTGTGGTGAGACACGTGAGGAAATTATTTGTTGTGGGACTATTCTGACATAAATCACGTACCATTTATTTCTGTACTTTCTACCGTCCGTTACTAGAAATGAAATTACTAGTTGATATGTTTGGTCTCAAAGTTCTCGCATCTCGCTCAAAAGTATGTCCAAAATTAAATTCCAGATTAAATCACTGTGGCCTGTTGCTTATTATATTTTGTAAATGAACCCAGCAACTTTGCAGCATGTATGTGTGTAAAAAAACTAAAAAGTTTTATTCAAATCCTGAATTAATTAAGGCCTAGAAAGCACACAAAGCAAGCTCCCTTTATTATCATTAAAATAATCCCTCATAAAAGTTCATCGCATTGCATCATAATCAAGCTCTATAAAAAAAACAAATCTCTTATTTACATTGCATCTGCACTTAGTCATGCGATGATTCACGAGTGTGCAAAACTGTGGCTCCGATTTTTAGTTTTGTCAAACTATTTAAACTTTGTGTAATTTGTTGTTGCCAAATTGTCGCAAATTTAAAAGTGAAAGTAAAACCAAAGGAAAGTGAGGAAAAGACAGAAAACTCAAAAAACATCCGACTTGGTGATCACCGATATTACAGTGTTGTAACACGTCAATTAATGACGATGTGGCAACCCTAACAGAGATGTGCAAACATAAACATATGTAGCTGACTATCTGCTAATAGGAGTGTTTAGAAATTGTTAGAGGCAGCTGATGGTCTGGAAAGGTTTGGATTTGGATCTTTAAGAAAAGATTAAATGACCCTTCAACAGTACACAGGGTGAGGAACAAAAAAAAAAAAAAAAAGAACTGCATAGTTACTAGAGACCAAAACCAAAAAGAGCACAGCTATAGCCTCAGGTTTGTACAATCACACTTCTAAGAAAAAAAAAGAGAGTAACTGAGTCACTGTAAAATGAAGAAGGGGTCAGTTGAGTTGACGAGCAGGCAATGTGCTTTGTTAGCAAGCACATTCATTTCACTGCCAATTAATGTTTGTCACTGTTAGAGAACTGAACGCAATTTATAGTAAAGAAACTAATTGGGTGTGTGGGCTTTTGTTATTAATTTTTATTATTAATATTCACAAACATACTGACTATATTATGAAATATTTTATATGCTGAATCTGAAATCGTTCTAATATTAATTTGTAATAATTTGTTTATTTAGTATCAACATACACACACACCTACACTAGTTTTGTTTTTTTCAACAACTATGTGATATCTAAACTGTGGAGCAACTCAACCACAATTTACAAGAAAAAAGAAGAATGCAAGGTCCTGTCACCCTGCATCAGACTGGCTCCTCTAGAAGTGGAGGTTTCCTACAGAGTACCAAGCTAAGCTACATCTGGGTAGACAATCACTCACATCTGTGTACCTACAGCTTACTGTATCTATCTTCATCACCACTGGCAGCTCCTACTGAAGCACTGGATCACTAGACTTTTGTATGTTTGTGGACAGGGACTATAGTAGCAAGAGTAAAACAAAGACTGTGAGAAATCCTTAAAAAAAAGAAATAAATAAAAAAAAAGGAAGATGTTTGCTATGATGAGTATAACTCTTTGGAAGAACAATAGCTGGAGATGTTTGTAGACTTTGCGGTAACTCATAAATGCTAAAGGCGCATTGACAGCCATTCTACCATCTCATCTGCATAGCTAAGCAGAGAAATAGGAAGAGACATTCTGCAAAATGAGCCAGATGCTAAATGCAAGTACACCATTTTTAATTTCATCACTCAACTGATTTAAAATTAACAGTTTACCAAAAAGAAAATGGTCAACATTTACTCGCCCATTCTAAATGCATGACATGATATGAAAATCTTCCCTTCCATTGATGATGTCAAATATGCATTATAAAAACAAGGTTTGATGTAAATACTAATGAACAGAAAAAGACAACAAAACACAAACAAAAACAAATGTATAGACTAACTTAGCTTTTTAGTGAGCTATTTCTTCATAAAAGCCTAGCCCAAAACAGAATCTTGATTTGTTACCTTGGCTAAAATCTGCAAACAAACAGTACAGCCTTAAGTAAAAGGTACACCATGTTTCTTTAAGAGATCTTCCAGGGATACCCCCATGCAGCACAGCTGTCAGACCATTAAAAGAAAATTAGAAAAAAAAAAAAAAAAAAAAAAAAAGAACTAATTAACCAGTTAATAAATGAGTGGGCATTTCTGTCAGTGCTGAGAGCACACTGTTGGCTATTTACATAACCTTTAGAGGAGTCTGTGAATTTCCATTTTCTCTCTATGCTGAATAAAACATTCCTAATTTGACTGATGAATGTTGTGACTGCCTAATAGCAGCGCTGTCCTTGGAACAGAGATCAGCTCAGCGTGCCTGTCCCTGTATTTTAATGAATCTGGGAAACATTCAGACTATAACACACATACACAATCTGTGTGCATCTTAAAACTAACCCTTTTTCATTACCTCGAGCCTTAATTGTTTTTCTTTTTAATTTTCTCTTTTTTCAGTCTACCATTTTAACTACGCTGAACATCATCTAAAGTAAGATCTCATTAACATCTAGAAAGGCCATCGTCATCCTGTTACAAAGACTGCATGCTTTAATTCACAGTTCTTTTAGCATCTCTGCTTTGACACACATTTCATGCCACTGATGAGGTGTTGTTGACTCAGGTCTGTAAATGAACATAGCTTTTGATTGACAGCGATTAGTCTTGCTTGCTCTCCTCACAACATACAGTGTGTAACATTGTACAGCTGTTACAAAAGCGTCAGGGTAAAACATTGTTTATAAAAAAAAGTTGGTTAATTTTTTTTTTTTTTTATAGAGTTCTCTATAAAACCTGCACAGATTTCTGCTTTAAATGGTGCCATAAGGTCAAAGCACAATGGTCTTTTTAAATAACCAATCTTCTTGACAAAAACTTTTTAGAGGCACTTTTTTTTTTCTAATTATGACCAATGTCATATGTTCACCTTCAAAATTTCAAATAGATGAAAAATAAAACGTTGAAAATCTGACCTTCAAACATGGTTGTCTTTTAAATATCAAGCAAAAACCTCCAAAATAATCTCTAATAGTACTACTGCAACAACAAAATAGGGATGGGACGATACAGCTACCTCCCGGTTCGATACTATCATCATACTTGGGTGCCGATACGATATGTTCTTGTAAACATATCTTTTTTTTTTTTCTTGTAAATCTTGATTCTGCAAGTGTTGTATTTCGATATTGCGATCTCAGGCACTTCACGATCCGATTCCAAAACGTTTTTATATCTAAATTTTTTCCCCAATTAATTCTTCTGCTGTGCAAATGCATCTTTTCGACTTTACATCTTAACCAACATTGGTGTAGCGCATCAGAGTGAATCAGACATGTAAGATTCGATCGGAACATTGAAACATGAGGAGCTGAATTCCACAAATAGTGCTTAAGACAACAGGAAGTCATAAATCGGCCCATGGTTGCAGACCTCTTCTAAGCAGATCCAACTGACGTTGTAACAGGACCGCTTGAACAGTAACACAAAAGAATACATATTGAGAATCCCAACTCAGGAAGATTATCTTGCTTATTTGCCCAATATTGACAATGGTCAAAGACACAGCACATCATTATCGTTACACGGGTAAAATAATTAAAGATTTTAATTATTATATTTAAGGACCAGACTAAAATTCCTGATGAAACCTTTAACCCCTGGGTTTCACAAAATCACGTTCATCCTTCACAAAACTGCGTTTTCATTCCTATCCAGGCTGAAAATACACTAAACTGGCCTTAAATGCCAGAAATGAATAACTACATATTATATGTATCCCACACATTTAATTATCATGTGTTAATTGTTTAGTTGTAACTAACACACCAAGCCCTGCTCCACAACTGACAAAAATAATAATAATAATAATAATTTTCGTGAGAGTTTGTGTAAATTAAATTTGCTGGCTGTGTCTCCAATCCAAGGCCGCACTGCATCAAAGTTCAAAGGGCCGCGACTCGCTACTGCTTCAGCCACCGCCCAATCCTCGCCCAAGTCCCAAGACTTCCACGACAACTGACTTCCAGCCAATCAGCAACCTCGGGAAACCTCTTTCTGCAGCAGAACCACAAAAGGAATCCTGTAGCACAAACGCAACGCAAGTACAAACCTCCAGATTCAGGCTGAACTGGTGAAACTGATATAAATGTTAACCTCATTGATGAACTCAATGCGAGAGTTAATCTTTTGATTGATGGTTGATGCAATAGCACCTACTGCTGTAGAATTGGGATTTCACATTTTCATTCTCTTAAACTCACTCTTACCTTTGTCTATTCCTGCAACGTGTACGAATGTGTAAATGATTGCTTTTATGTGATAGCTTAGTTTGTGTGTCTTAGGTTTATCCAATAAAGCCATATTTATAATTGAAAAATTGTTTTGTGCTTAGAAGTTAATGTCTTAAACGTCTGATCTTGTTACTATGCTTATTAATAGTGTTTACTCTATAATCTGGATTTTTTGCAGAGTTGATGTTATAAGGCTCGTTCAGTGAATTGCAGACAGACTCAGTGATCTGCCGTAAAACAGTGATTCTGTGGAGATACCCTATAGAATCTTAAAATTATTATGATTTGATTTATTTGTACTGAAGCTAATTTTGCTACATTGGAGTTTCTACAGATGGTGGACAACCAGAATGCCCTTTTAACCACCTCGGCTACGGCCGCCACGATGCTGCAGAGTGCACTTGCAGCTGTTGACCGCAGAGAGGCTCTTTAACCATAAGTTATTGAGTAAACGCTTTGAAGCAGCTCACTGATGTGTTATATTTGATGGCAGCAGTCAGTGGAAAATGAAAGAAAAGGAAAAAACTACTTACTATTCACAAATTACAATTTAGTAGTCTACTTATGAAGTTATTTGTGTTTCTTAGAAATGTAAAAGGTTTAGGCTACTTTGCATCGGAACATTGAAAGTGGTAGCCTATTTTAGTAGTCTAGGAAACATACATGAATGTGTGAAAAAAATATATATATTTTTATTAATATTCGTTACAAGTACGTTTTTTATTAATATTTTTAAATTCATTTGATTAAATCAGCAACAGAGTGTATTTGTGTGACGCAGACTTTTTTTTCCTTTACATAAGCATTATTAATTAAAAATACTCGGGGAAAAATTTACACTCCTTAATTATTCACTCCATGAATTATTTCCTTAATTTTAGTATAACGCGAGGCACTGTACTTCACTCCCTTTTTTAAGACAGGACTAAAATAAGAAACTAATAAAGTTAATCCTGCCACAATTAAGCTAACATATTGAAACTGATTGCATTTCTCTATAAAGGTGCGACCAAGAAAACATTAGTTCATAATTATTATAATTATTTATTTTTTCCATAACCACTTCTGCCTGTGCATGTTGGAAAATTTATTACGAGTGCTTGAGCGCTGAATATATTAAGACTATTTTATTGCTGTTAGTTGCATATTATGACTAAAACGAACATATAGAAAATCTTTAGTGTGCAGCAGTACTATTAAACACCTTCTAAACATCTCAGTTTAAAAGCATGTAAAGAATTACGACTGACTCGTTCTCTTGCAGTTATGGATACAGCCGAGACGAGCTTGTGCTTCAACAAGTGAATCCACCGAGCCATGATTTACTGAGGAAACATTTACTAACAAGCCCATATGAAGTCTCCCTAAAGGTTAAAGTAGGTGTAAATCTTGTTTTCATGGTTCAGTTACAATTATTATTAGCAACTCAATGGACCATGTTCACTAACATAGCTTAGCTAAAGCCAGGACTAGCTTAAGTCTTGTCTGTTCTCAGTTTTTAATATCACTGCACATGCCTACTTTTTCAATAGATATAGGCTTTTAGTTTTTGTTGTTTTTAGACAATAGTTATAGGGTTTTTTTTGTTTGTTTTTTTTCCACTGCATTATTGCCATTAGATTATTACTGATAAGATAGACAGTGCAGCATTAACAGGCTTTATTGAGACTAATGCACAATCTCCTTCGATATATCGGATGTTTTGCTCAGCTCTGAAAACATAAATGACGGTGTGTATCAGTTTCGTATAAAAGGAGTTGAAATTGCATTTTTTTTTTTTTTTATATATATACTTTTAAACAATTTATATATCAAAATATACTTTTTATGCCTGAAGAGCTTTCGGATTTATCATAGACAGCAACGGGACTACCATGTTCAATGTCCAGAGAGGTAGCGAGGACATTGTTAAAATAGTTAATGTAACGACTTCAGTCAACAATTTCTTCTTCAGCCCTAGTAAGTAATTAACAACAGAATTTTCATTTTTGGGTGAACTAACCCTTTAACACAAAGTTTGAGATTCGTTTTAAGCCTCTAATTGTTAGGAAATGAATTTTTGAAGTCAATACATTAACTTCCAAAGTAACACTAACACACATTTTTTTTTACATCTAACAGGCAACAGTTACTGAAAGGTTGGTCTCAGTTCAATCTGAGTTTATTTTGATGTGCACTGGGTCAGATTATGGTAGAATTTGGTTAAGGATTCATAGCTTGAAGCAACAGTGTTAGACATGCTGACGAGGAAAGAAACAGTGAATAAGACGCTCGGTTGCCTAAAGCCTTATTATTCAGTAACTATGTCTCCCAATTACTCCAGACTTTCAGAAAACAAGAACAATGGTACAAAGAGATGCATGCTCTCGTTGTGGTTTATTAAAATTGTCAATCATTAAAACCTTATTTGCAAGCACACATCTACATAGACAGACAGACAGGGAACGGCTGTATTTTAATACCACTATCTACATTCATGCTTCATACTCCATGTTTGATCCTATATGACAAACCAAGGATTTAGATTCATTGGACTATAAACTGATGGAAGGCAGGTTCCCTGATACCATGCCTAAATAATCAGGCTAATCCAGAACTACAGTTTAGATAGTAGCTTGTTTCATGCATGTAATATTTGCCAACTCTATTGTTCCTTTTTACAATGAACTGGTTGAATTCCAGAGCACATATCTGGAGCTGAACAAAAGAGTCACCAGGTGAATGTGGGATAAATTTACCAGCCCCATTATCATCCAAGTATTAAAGCCCAATAATTATTTCATGATCAACAATTTTGTGAGGACACAAAAGAAGAATGGAAAGGTTAGTTACAGGTTAATCTTTGTAATTACAGAGCAAGATATTATTCCACACAGCAGACAAGGGTGTAAGAATAGCATTGATTCTGTCGATTCATTACTTTCAGTAGCATTTCTCCAAATAAATGACACTAACATGAAACAGGGTTCATAAATAATGAAGGTAGGGATTACGATGATGGTGCTGAAAACATGTTTAGAGTTTACCCTCCTGCTGTGTCTTACCACGTTCCCACTCACAGCTCAAATGCGGCTGGTCTGTGTCACTAATGGACATATACTGTGACTAATTAAGGGATGAGTGTTGGTCTCAATGTGTCTCTGTTATGTATGCAGTCTGTCTATTCATTAGCTATCAGAACACGATGAGTCAACATCCTCCATTAGCTTACACTGATATTGTGTCCTGACCATCCACCATTTTTATAATCAGTGCTAACCATCCTCGTAGCATTAGTAGAGGATAGTGTGCTTATTTTCATTTGCATTTCATTTGGAATTACAGTAAGGTTTCTTGAAGTGCAATTTTTTTATCATTCTATCTATCTTCCATCCACCCATCAATCAATATATTATGAATCTGAATTTATTCTTCTATTTCAACCTGCAATTCAGCAACCTGTAAGAATTTGTAAGGCATTTGTAATTCAGTTCTGAATGCCACATAATTCCCTCCATCCATACCACTTGTATTCCAATGTCAGGGATTTATTGTTTCCAGGTCTTTTATCACGTAATGAGGACTAAACAAGACCTAATGACAACAGATTAACGGCAAAAGTCCAAAAGCTTTGACTATGACCATCCATTCCAGGTACAGCAAATGGTAATTATAGCCAGACTCTATGCTGGCAATGGCAAGGTGAATGTTTTTAAAGGTGAATGTTATTAACAGAGAGGGAGAGAGGAGCCTATGCCAGAATCTATAGTTTCAATTACCAGGCAAGACGCAGGAGCAGAGCCAACAGGAAAGGCTTCACTGAGAGAGGGAATTATTCGTCAAGAACACAGACAGGGAGTAAACAACTGGGCCTGAATGTCAAAAGACAAGAGATGGAGAGAGTGAGAGATGAAGGAGGGCAGGACCAGGCGAGTGCAGGAGACAGAGAGAAACTCCAGGAACGTTTTCCACATTTAAAGTAATGTCCATCCATCAAACTAGTCAAAGTAGTGTAAGAAGAAGCTTATTTGAGTATGAAAAGGGAAATTTCGAAAACATCAATACATCACCGTCCGTTCTGTCCAACAGATTCAATTTTTAAAAAAGGCTTTGCAATAAACTGGGTATAACCAAACAAAAAAGGAAGTGAAAAACTACATATTTTCAAAGTCGAGTACATGGTGGTTATAGCTTGAATGAACAGTCAGCCTTAAACCAAAAGCACAGGATAACAAGTCTCATTATAATATGACTCTAAATTAAAGAAGTGAAATATTACAGACTGTAACAAAACAAAATAAAGACTGATAGAAAAAAAAAAAAATTCAGTAACTAATTCAAATTTTCAAGTGGATACTGAATTTTTTTAACCTGTAAAAGGCTAAAAAGATTATACACAGGTTAAGAAGCATTTCCAATAAAGTTTTAATAGTATTCCTTTAACTTTTTTTTTTTTTTTTGTAAGGCTTTTGTAATGTTGTTTATTTATTTGGAGGATGAGAAATGTTGGGTCATTTATTTTGAGGTCATTGTTCTGATTCAATAGAACCCAGCACATTGCCAGTTTTATCATGATTTTCCAAGGTCTACGAATTTCAGCACTCCAAATGCAGAAAGACTAAAGCTGATTGGAGAAAAACCACAAGTCCCGACCAGCCACTCCAGATAGCAAATACAATCCAAATTGAATCATCCTGAAATCTCCAAGCACTCCAAAATAATTAAATTCTCAGCGGAAAGAGAGGAACGGCATTATAATTAAACTCCCTTGTTCTTGTTTCTCTTCCATCATTTCGCAAGCCCTGTAAACGAACGCAAAGCTAACCGACAGGAGGATTAGATTGGGGAATTAATTTCAGTAGGAAAAATGCATTTTTATCCACCTTGCTTGTATCGTGCACAATTTCCACAGAGTTTCCACTTGTGTGGAGCCATGTTGTGCAATGAAGAACTGGAGGATTTGTTAAAAAGACACAATTCTAAGACGTGTATGCTTGTCAGTCTGTCTCACCAACACATTGAGACTTTAAAAAACAGACAAACAATCCTCAAAGCGGTGTGGCTTAACACTAAGAAATTTATCTAACGTAGGTAGCTCCAGCCAGCAAGTATAAGCATGACAAAAAGTGCTTGGGGCAAAGAATCCAAACCTTTTTTGTTTTTTATCCTAATGCTAAACTAGCCAATTCAAATGCAAATCAAGCAGTAAGTTCATCAACCGACTGATGTATATCATGTTAATAAATGTAAAAAAAAAACTGTTTAAAGAAAACATACACAGACATCATTTGCATTCATTGTGCCATTGAAAATGAAAGAATTGATGCTGAAAATTCTTTTTGCATCTGGAGAGTAGTAAAATTAAATCACACAACACAATTTACTAATGTTTGCATTTGTCCAAAACCGGTATTGGTGTCATTATTTAGGTCCAATCCCAATCCCTACACTTTCCCCTACCCCTCCGTTTGGCGCGTTCACGTGTAGGGGTAGGGGTGTCTCAATTCTCCTTTGATTGGAGGGGTAAGGATAAGGGGAAGGGCTAGATAGCCCTTGAAACAAAGATTTTTGGAACCTCACTTCAAACGAAGGGCTAAGAGAAATTTCCAACATGGCTGCTCACTCGAGCAAGCAGACCCATAAATGTAAGTAATCTTTGCCATTAATAAGGATTTTTATGACAATTTTTCACTATGTGTGTATTACCATCGGTCTTGTGTTTGTGTTTACAGTGATGTTCTGTAAATAAATTTGTTGGCAAAAAAAATTGCTAAAGTTTGCTAGCTGATAGCACTGATTGCATTATATTAGGAAATATATTTTTATGTCATATACCCGGTAATGCATTGTTTTGTTTCGCTTACATTTTGCTTCATTTACATTTGTACATGTAAATGAATGGGGCTAACATCTGTGCATGTCGTCTAATGTAACGTTAGGAGCTAGTGACAATGGATGATGACGTATAACAGTTCAATTCAATTCAATTCAATTCAATTCGATTCAAATTTATTTGTATAGCGCTTTTCATGATATATATCATTGCAAAGCAGCTTTACACCAAAGTAATGTTTTACAGTATATGTAGTAGTAGTTTAGTAACAGTGTAGTAGTGGTGTCCCATTTCTTAGGGGAAAATATTTAACCCTTCCCACTTTATTTCAAGGGGCAAGGGGTAGGCAAAGGGGTAGAAAATAGAATTGGAATTAGGCCTTAACGCCCAAAAAAGCCCCTGCATCATGTGTTCATGTGTTCTTGTACATTATGTGCACACTGATAGCAAATAACCTGCAGAATTGTCCCCTCTCATCTGCCTTTTTATGGAATTCTGCTAATTTGCCCCATTTATAAAATCTGCTCCATGGTGTCTTGGCATGACTAAGCAAATTAAATATGAAAAAGAAGATTTTAAGAATAGCTTTTATATTAATGTCTGTCTTTATTTCTCAACAGGACTCAGTATTCCCCTCCAGTATTTTTGCATAAAAAGCTTCAGACTATTTGCCAAAAAAGTAAACTACACATTGGGAGATGACACATCTTGCCATCTTTTACAACACCATTATGAGTTCATAAGTATACATGAGGAGGTTCAACGCCTCCCTCTCACCTCAGGACAGGGGAACAAAAGAGACAACCTAAAATGAGGGCAATTATCTCCGATAAATACAGTCTTTAGCCTGTCAATGTTCTCATAAGAGGCCTGCAGTTACTGATATTTTTATCAGGGCAAACCCACGAGTACAATAACAGACGCGCACGTAGTCGGCAAAGGCACACAACAACAAATGAACATGGACACATGTGGTTACTCTGCATCTTTGCTTATTTTCTGTTTTGCAAAGATCCTGCCATATTCAACACAGGAACTGATTGGATAACCTTTAGGTCAGAAGAGTCCGTCTTCTTATTCAGTATCAGCATTAGTAATAGAAATCCATTATGAAGCAAAAGGCAACTCAAAGGAATGGAACAGAAATCACATGTATTTACTGCTCATCCTTTAAAGTTTATATGTTAGTCTGTGTGACTGCAATCCTTCTTTGACTTACGGTTTTTGCAGCGGTGATGATGTACTGAAGGACCATCTCTCTTTTTGTGCTCAAGTCTTTCTCTCTGAGAGGAGCTTTCTTCTCTTCGTTAAGATTCATATCCTCCTGAAAACACAGACACACATGTAAGTGTAGAAAAAAAACCTCTTCACAAGAAAAATCCTCTTAAGATTGTAGGTACTGTGACCAGCTTTATGAGAATCTCCATCATAACAGACAAACCCTCTGACCTCATATATAGATTTCAAATATTTCTAATTAAAAAAAAAATGTACTAGAGATGCTTGTTGTAAACATAGTGATGAAAGAGCCTCTTTGCATCTTTCTATTTCAATGCACACATGAATCAAATCATGCCTAACACCTGTTCTTTTTGGAACTGCAAATAAATGAAACCGCAGGAAGTCAACCTTTGCTTGTGAATCCATCAAACCAAAACATCTTTCCTGCATCATATGACATTAAGGAAGAGATGAAAAGAACAAAAACACAAAGAATACTGATAATGCTAAATTAATCTTTTCTGCATATTTAACCTTGCCAGACCCAAGCATTTATATTTATTATCTTTTTTTTCTTCAATATGGCTTCAGTAATAAAACCATCACTATTGCATCAGGTTATAATACATAAAAAAAAAAAACGCAAGACAGGTTTGTCTTATCTCACCTATATTTTTGATGCACTAAATGGATGTTTAGAATGCACAACAACACAATTCAGCACACAAATGTACTTGAAAAATAGGGTTAGGGTTGAAAAAAGTTTTAATTAATTTAATATATTAATTTAATATATAAGTTTATAATGCATTTCTCTTAAAATCACCATATAAACAATATATATTGTTAGATTGAGACGATAATGACAATATTGAAATATTGAAAATATATATTGAAAATTAAAATATATATTATATTTTTCATATATAGACTACATTTGTGGAAACCACAGAAAAAATGTGACTACCCAATGCTCACTACTGCATATACATTACTTAATATAATAAGTATTTTCAAATTATTACACAACCTATGTAATATTTTAAATACTTGAATTGAATCATGTCTCAGCTATGATCCAAAATGAGAGCGAAAGAGAGAGAGAGAGATAGTGAAAGTAAGGCACTACTGAATTTGTTTTGAACAACTGTTGGGATTCTGCTCCTATGCAGAGTCTCTAAGAGTTAAGTTAATTGTAAAAATATGCCTTTTTTTTCAGGAGTCTAAAAATTAAAACAGTTAAAGGGCCATTTTTGCTCAATTGTTAAATATTGGCGTTTCTTACCATCTGTTGTCTATGTGGACACATTTATGTGCGCGATTTTGTGAGACCTTTTGAAAATTAGTACCTAATACAAGCCTTACTGATGAAGTCATGAATTATGTATTAGAAAATCTAATGGGACAATTTCTGAAAAGATTAGAAATTAACAGTGCAACAGAAATGAGCATGTTCATAAATCTGAACCTGTTGTACTGCTAAGACAGACACTGGCAGATATATTTGGCAATTTTACTTCCCAGATTACTGAAGCAACACGTCCTGTGCCAAAACAAACTAGCGAGCTGCACTTCTCAAACACACTATCTCTGACAGAGACAGAGACAAAGAAAAGAACTAGGGTGAATCTGTGGACAGTTTACAAGTACCATCAACAGATAGAAAGGGCATGGAAATTTCCAGGCAAAAGACAGAACAATAAAATCGATAAGAGAAAGAAGAAATGAGAGGTGAGAGGGAAAGACAATAACGGCTGAATACGATGTTGATCGCAACTGTCCTAGTGTCCTCCAGTCTAATTTCCCTTTCCCCACAGTGCTCTCCCTTTCTTCCCTTTTCTGAGATGATAGATCAGCCCAACCGTTTAAGATTTCACTGATGAGTTTGCAGGCGTGATGCAGTCCTCGTGTGTCAGAGAGAGAGAGAGAAACAGAAGAGGACGCTGGGATAGGCGCGGATAGGGCGCAGAGCAGAAAGGCATCCATTACCACCATTGGCCCTGTCACCTCTGCTGGCATGCTCATGTATCCAAACTCGTACTTGCCGTGACTAATGACTGCATCTCTGCCCACGTTATCCACACTCTTCCTTTTCTACCCAGCAGTGGCTGCTCCTGTCAGTCAATTCCCCGCTCTGAGATGCTGCTCAACTGCTAACACCACCTCCACTCTTAAAAAAGGGCACCGATGGGGACCTCCACACGATAGCGTTAAGGCAATGTTTTAAAATGATACTTGTGGGAAAATAGATGTGCTTGAGATGTACGTATAACAAAAGTGCAACAAATTCAGTTAACTTTCCACTTCTGAAGATGTTTTTTTTTTTTTTCTCTGAAACCTGAAGGATTGAGAAAAGTCGAAAAAGTTTGTAATTTTTTACATTTAAATTGACTACAACTTTAGTGCAATACATTAAAAATCCTAGTGAAGAAGCATTCTACAAAATCATTTGTTTGTGCGCTTTCCACAAATCAAAACTAGATTGTAGGGAGTCATTTTCGTTTTGGTGTATTTTCTTATTTACCGCAACAAACTAAACTGCTTGCAAACATTTGTCACTGACTGTATGATGCGTGTTCAATCCAATACGAACGTTAGTGTTTGAGTGTGTGCATTTATAGGCATGAGGGCCTTATCCTACTATGAATACGAGCTGATTGAGGTCAGTGACCCATAACAATCTGTTTCATTATGAAAAGGTCGCGTTTCCTTAAAACATAATTGCAAATAAACCTCTAGTGATTATTGTGGTTGAAAGGTTGATAAAGGTCATTGTGTAGGAGTGATAATTAACTGGTTTTATACATGTCCACACGTAGACGTGTACAACGGCATGAATGCAGATCAACAAATCCCTCACTCTCAGATTATGTTTGTTTTTATTTACCAATGTGTGTTTCACAACATTATTCAAAGTACATTTGTTGTGTACAATTGGAGGTGAGTTGATATGACAATATTTGATTGTGGATGATAAAAATTTCTCCACAATCTGCTTTTTAAGAAATATCGTAGTATCATGTTATTTTATCATCTCAGTCTCAATATGCTGTACAATGTGACATACATTCACATTGTGTTAAGTCAGGGGTAGAATTACACTCACCTGACACTACACGCAATTAAACATTTTATATGTGTGCTGTCCGGATGTGCTTTTCTAGCATGTACACCTGAAGCATGCACACCAAAAGCCTGTCAAATAGCTGTCAATAACTGACTTAAGATATTTTTAACATGTGATTGTGGTAATGCTGTCAAAACACACACAGCGTTAAAACACTGTTGCTTCTGTCTAAAGGGAAAAACGTGTAGTCCAGTATATTAGATGTGTGCAGCTCTTAAAGGGACAGAACAGAAGTGTGCCACTTGTCAAGGGATAGTTCCCTCAAAAATTATAATTGTGTCATTATTTACTCACTTACATCTTGTCCCAAACCTGTATTCATTTCTTTCTTGTGCTAAACACAAAATAAGATATTTTGAGTAACCAAACAGTAGCTGGTCCTCACTGAATTTAATAAAATGTTCAATAAAAAAAAAACTCATTCAGATAAAAACAAGCTGAGAGTGAATAAATGATGGATGTAGTGTAGAAGTATATAGTGTTTTACCTTTAATGTGTCTTATTTCAATACTGCTGAATACACCTACTCTTCCTGAAATATATAAGTTTTATTCATATTATGTTTATTTGTAATTTGTATCTATTTGAATAACAAAGATAAAATGACAATGATTTTTATCTTTGCTCATTTTGGCCTAAATATCTGCCCTTCTTAATTTATACTTTGTTACCTTGAAAGGCTTTGTTTATATAGAAAAAGGCAAATTAGTTTGTCTGTACTGCTCAGACAACTTGCAAAATAGGAAAATCAATCACACAGAATCATGATATAATCGTGATATTTTTGAAAAAAAAAAATTGTAATATGATA
Source organism: Enteromius afrohamiltoni (assembly GCA_034779775.1). Lineage (NCBI taxonomy): Eukaryota > Metazoa > Chordata > Actinopteri > Cypriniformes > Cyprinidae > Enteromius > Enteromius afrohamiltoni. The sequence goes on from JAUYWG010000045.1 coordinate 8,725,217, forward strand.
TTTTTGCCATATCACCCACCTTTACCTCTGTAATTTGCAAAATAGTCTTAAAAAAACCAACTTAAAAAAAAGAATCGGGATAAAAATCGTGATTTCCCCACAAAGAATCGTGATATGATATTTTTTCTATATATCACCCACCGCTATGCACAATCTTACCATCATTTTTTCGAAGAGGGCAAGGATTTCCTTCTCCGAGGTGATCTTTGACGAAAGCTCCTCAAATTCAGAGGAAGTGGACCAGTCACCAGAAGAGGAATGTTTGGACATGTGGGAGAGGGGTGGCCGTTCCTTTTTACTGCCAGGGATCCGGATACTGGAAAATCTGTCCAGCTAAAAGAAAGATATTTAACAGACCATGAGTGAGATTTGCTCTATTGATTATTTCTTCATTTAGCTAAACATACAAAATATACACTACAATTCAAAGTTTGTTAACTTAAAAATAAGATTTAGGTTTCAAACTAAATTCTATTTATCAAAAAAAGTCTGATCGTGAAAAGTATCAATAGCTTCCTTAAAAATATAAAGTTGGCATGAGGACTGAATTAGCATATTAGGATGATTTATGAAGGATCATGTGACACTGTGTACTAAAAACATACTACTACATGTGTAATCCTAGCAATATGGACGTGAGCCTTGCATTTGTATTTATTTTTTTGCAGCATCTCACATACAAGCGGCATAGATGTATGCATATCTATGCTCTCATCAATATCATCAATGTCAAAAACCATGGACAAATCAGAAAACCCTGGAGGCAAGGAAAACATGGCAAGCTTTTAGTTACAGTAGCAGGTTGGCATGGCAACTTTTGTTTTTGACAGCACCTTGGTGGAGTAGACATTCTGCGCTGTGATTTATTTTCCTTAGCACTGCATCTCGTGGTTTTAGTCACATAGAAGTTCATTATTCATTATTTGATTAAAAAATAATTTCTTCATTATTTTATTATTAAAACGTTTGTTTACAGGAGATGCAAGTTACTTTTTTATGCATTACAGTATTTAAAAATGTAGGCTGTTTTTTTTTCCGCAAGATATGCTAGTTATTTTCTACCTTTGAAAAAAACCTTTGAAAGTTTTCTTTCTTTTCTTTAGGAAACTTGCTTTTTACAATTTAACTGAAATGTGACTTTTTTCATTTAAAGAACTCTTTCACTCTTTTAAAGAATTAAATTGCTTAAAATATTCAGCAAATAACAAACAATAGTTATTTATAATAATAATTAGGGCTGAACAACATGTCACACAATATATATTTATGCGCATCTCATCAGTAAATGAGTCGGTTCTTTGATAAGCGGTAAATCAAATGAAGGGACAGTTAATACAGAGCCGTAGATCGCTGAAAAGCTACGCAATATCCCGTTCAGTTTTGCAGTTAATTTATTTGCGATTCTAAAGCAGATACTGCGTAGCTTGTCATTGATAGCTCTGTTAGACTGATAATGCGGTTAAAAATTTTGCAACAAGGTAACAAATCTAAGGCACAGTCGTCTACTAATGGCCTCTAAAGACTAGCCATAACTGTACAGAAGTTCAAAAACTTTCAGATCTTTATCAAACACCCACTTTAGCACTGTGAACTTTCTGATCAGTTTTAGCTTCCTTATTGTAAGCAGACATTCATTAAAGTTTGTCAGCTTCACATTCAACACGCCTAACAAACAGAGCATCGGGGATACAGTGTAACTCACCGTCGATTTATATCGAGGTGGTGGGCCCCCGCATCACACAGATAATGATTTCCTAATTGGATTAGATTTGTCAGAGAGCTGTTTGCTCTCCCTCTGCCTGTGGGCGCAACAGGGAGAAGATGGGCAATTGAGATGTCAGCGTTGGCTGGTTTACTTTCAGGGGCCTTGCCCCCTTTCTTTCGAGGGGTGGTTGAATTAGCACCAGTTATCTTAGAAAATATTTTTCACCAACGCCACCCATCACACATTATCTCAGTAAGAAGGAGAGCAACATGCTGAGATAATCAGCAATGACACTGATGTAAAATTAATTAAACACAAGCAGTAGATCAGAGTGTAGCTAGCGACTACAGTGCATGGAACAAATGCGTGGTGTCTGATACCAAACGACACCATCATCTGTCTAATTTGGTTTGCTGCTACCCTAAAGCGTCTCTTCGATACATTGAGTGATGGCACTGATCAGTTTAATCACAGAGATTCATCCCCAGCGGAGGGAAGAAGCGTTTGCTATTCTATACTCGTTACTGGTGAATAGATAAATAAATATGTGCAGCCGCTACCTCGATAACAACAACAGGCATCATACCGCAGCGGATGCAAGCTGATCTAGATGATGAAGTGCTTTTCAGGGCTGTTTAGGTGTTTATGAGTGAGCCTGCACCATACTTTCATGCAAGCGCTCTCTCCCTTTCTCACCAACAGACACTTTGATGTTACTAATGGCTCCATTCCCCTTCATTCCTCTTCTGATCACTCCGCCAGACCCTTCTTCTGTAATTCAGCCTCTCAGCACCAAAACACATTTCTACCATGACCAAAAAGCCCTCCATTATCTAAGGACATGATTCGCTCATCGAAAACATGTTCTACACAATTCTGCCACCCCACAAAAATGCATCTGTTAATTCAACATATGTCATTAAATAAGCAGTTAAACCAAAATATAAAATGAGAGTGCAAATATACTCACTCTCAAGCAACCCAAGATTTAGAGTAGTTGAGTTGGTTTATTCATCGGGATAAACTTGCTCACTTTAACATCACATGACTATTGTGCTTGTTGGCACCCATTCACTAAGAAACAAGTGATGCAATGCTAAATTTACATACATAATTTTACTACATAATGGATGGCCTGATGGTGAGAACGTTTTTAAGAAAGTTTACAAATTTGGATGAACTCATTCCTTTAATTTTGTTGTTGTTTGCATTTATGCATCTGCTTCTGAACACTTACAAATCTTCATTCATGTGTTTATTCAGGACTGCACTTTTAGGGTGTATGTGCATGACAGAGCGAGAGAGGGAAAATGAGTGTCCCGGCAGCATCTACCTCATCATAATCCTGATAACCAGGGTTTCAGGGTCTACCCTCCCTCTGGAACTAGAGACTGAGAATCAATACCAAATCAACACACACAAAACACATTTTGATGCTAATCGATAATGCAAAAGAAACAAAACACATTTTAAGAGCACAAGAGTGATCCTACAATGAAGGAAGACAATGAGAAAGAGGGTGAGACCCAGTAAAGGACCCAGGAGGATAAGAATTAAAGAAGAAAAGATTGAAATGTATTGAGGAACTTACAGGGAAGAAGTGAGGAAAGCGAGAGGGATGATACGAGATCGAAGGGAGGATGGAGGTGATTGCAGTACTAAATGCCAAAGTTGGTGCTATTCACCGTGAGGGTGAAAAACGGCTACTGAGTTCCATCGATAAGATGGTCTAGGTGCTGTTTAAATTAACTGACTGCTCCACTCCATGACCTAAAGTTCTCCATCCAAAATATTTCATTACCTTACGCTGCTGCTAGAGCAAACAGGTCCAGCTGCACAGGCTTGATACCAACAATGTTAAATAAAATTCAGACCAGTGCATGTAATTCTAATGTGCTGCAGAATTCCACTCAGCATGATCTTTGTTTGATCACTCAACAAACAATTTGAATAAATCAAACAAACAATTCCATAATTTTTTGTTAAAAAGAATACAAAATTTGGTAATTTGGATTGCCTTTGTTAATGGGTTTTCTGTCTTATTCCTTTTTCGAAGTTTACTTGAAGTAATATTTACATGAATGAATGTTGAAATTAATTATGTAGCCAAATGCACATTGTACATACTTACCATGAGTTGAAGAGCTTCACAATCAATTATATAAGCTTACCAGTTACCTGCAGCCTTATTAGTGATGTAGATGGAAAGCAAGGCATGCTTTACAAATGGTAGTTCTCAAGTGTTAGTCATAAAGAAATTTGTCTCAAGGAAAGCTCAAGTTTTTTTTTTTTTGTTTTTTTGTTTTAATCCAAGGTATATTTGCAATAGCAGATTAGTTAATTCAGCATGCTAAAAAAAAACTCAAAACTCCAAAATCTGTGTTAGACATGGGTCTTCTAATAGTCTGGGACATGGGTTTAATAAATGTCAGTTATCAGAAAAAGGCTGATAATACACAAGACAACTTTGGAACAATGCTCTCCGGCAAAATTGTTCAAAAAGTTGCCCCATGAACAGTATCATTAGTTAAAAGCAATCTATTCCAAGACACTTGAAGCTTGTTGTTAGGGTAAGGCAGACCATGAAAAAGGGTGAATATCTGACAGCAAACAAGAGAAACCTGAATAAAGGACTCTTACCACATCATCAGTAAGTGTTCTGATGTTTAAGTGCTATAAACAGTACAAGAGAGAAAGAGAGAGAGAGACGTGTGATCATTTCATAGTGGCACTGAAAAGATGGCATGGCTGAAACAATGCATTTGATATCAAACAATATGTAATTCTTTTAAAATACATTGCAATAAAAATAAAAAATGTCTGACTATTTGTTCTATTTGACAGTTCAGGAAAGCTTTGTATAAACATTTTCAAATCCAACAGTGCAGCAGTACTCATTCATAAACACACTTTGACTTAAAAGCATACGTGACTAATACCTGAAATCTAGTGCAAACATGAGTAATAATGTAATAGGTTATTCATTGATCTCCCCCTTTGGAAAAGAAATTGAAGCAAGTGTGCATTTGTGCAAAAATTCACACATTAAACAGGTGAAACAGTGTCCAGTTCAAAATTAATTTAAAAATTTGTAAGCTTGTAAGACTCAATTTAAAAGACTTGTAAAACTTGTGCCGCATGTTAATTTGTGGGTAGATTGGGGTTGCATAATTATCAATTATTGCAATTTGCGAATATTAATTACGGTTATCACAATTTACACTGAATGATGTTTATACCACGGTTTAAAGCATCTTCGTGTCATTTTTATATGAAAATAAACTGAAAACATTTTAACTGAAAAATTTGCTTTTCTCTAGTACTAAGCCTTGGAGCATGAAAATTAAGATTAAGATAACCTGTAGAAATAAATAAAACACATCTTAAGCACTCAAAATAAGTGGACTTTGAACGATTATTGCCTTTTTGAACAATTCCGTAGTGGCGTCATCCATAATTTTAATTGCAATCAATGAGAGATTCAATTAATTGTGCAGTCCTAGGTTATTATCAATGTGCTGTTAACATAGCATAGACCATAAGATAAAGCTCCAATCAAAAGACCAAACTGGTCTTCTATGTTGTCACATATGCTAGTTAAAATGAAATAAGAGTAAATGGCTAGAATCACTTCCAAAGCTTAAAGCGATCTTGCCAAAAAATGTGTGATTTATGAAGTCTCTGAAGCATAAGCATATAAACACAAACAGCAAACTTTTTAGCTAAATTAATGAAGCTGATGTGTAAATGGTAAAAATATTGACAAAGCAAGCTTAGGATCCAGACTCTCAATACACAAAAACCACCAGCATCAATCAATATGCCAGTCTTTCATTAACATGAAATCCACAAGACAATGCATAAATCATGCATGTATAAACTTGTCAATTAAGCCTGCAAATGAGTTTCCAAGATTTAAGCCGCCTTTCCACTGCACACGACTTTCGGACACGACTGTCGGAATTCGCCCCCTAGTGGCAGTCACATAGAATTTTGGTTTTGGTTTTACGCATCAACATGGGAGAGAAGCTCATTCTTGCAGTCTCGTAAAATCCAATTCTTTGATTTGCCATGGTGTAATGAATAAAGGAAAATAACAAATAACAGAAATGCACATACCGATAATAACTTTGGAGGGAACATGAAAAACAGCACTAAACAAATAATAACATAAATATTAAAATAATTATTTATTACTTCTTTATGAATAATAATAATTTCCGCATGCACATATGATTGGAACTCATGCAGCAGCCGCACTACTCTCCATTGGAAATTAATGACTTCTGCTGTTCCTCGTGTGCAGTGGAAAGCCTTTACATTTAAATCGTGAGAAAAGACAGGTGTGTGTGTGTGTGTGTGTGTGTGTGTGTGTGTGTGTGTGTGCGTGTGTGTGCGCGAGAGAGAGATGTTTTTTACTTTCTGAATTTCTCATCTGTAAAATCTTTCTCAGATAAAATTTGTTGATTAGTCCAAGTAAGGAAGAAAACCCTGCGTATATATGTATGAAGAAATAATTGGAAATGCAGTTATCGAGACGAGAGGAGAAAGCCTTCTCATTTAATTCTACACCCCTACCTCTAAGGGACCTGAACACAGTTCTCTTGCACATTAAAGACCAATTCAGAGGAAGACTGACAAAAGAATGAGACTTAAAATTAAAGACTGAACCACGTGTAGTGTAATTTTGTAACTCTCTCTGGTTGCAAGTACCATCGCATGCTACCATCTGTGTAAAAGACAAAAGCTTCATAGGAGATTGTTATTGAGAAAATGTTCCTCTGTGACATATGAATGCGCTAATATGCAGTTGGAATGTGTGCATGTTGGATTAAGGACAAAATTAGACCCATCTGTTGCTTTGGATCGCGTTTGTGCACTGTGGAAAAAAAACAGCTTTTGCGGTGCTCAGGAAAAGCATGTTTGCTAATGCTGTTGCAGCATTTCATTTTAGAAATTCCTTAGAGCAATGGTTTGTCAAATCTCATAAGGAGAAACAAAGCAAACAAACAGCAGCACATTTTTGCCTGTATTCTTATTACTCTAGGTTCTTGCCAGTCGTCCATTAGAGAAGGGAGAATTGGGTTATTTAGCAGCAAACCAGAATGGCTCACGCAAACGGTTCGACTCCATCCCAGATGGCAAGCATTATAATCGGTCAAAATCCAAATCTACATTTTCACAACCTCCCTCTAAACATTTACATGCTTTATTAATTCAGCTAGCAGCGCACACAACAGTCAAACACACACACATAGTGCAGTTACTGGTGGCTCAGCCAAGCATCACAGCCATCAGTCTTACTTCATTAAAGGAGTCAAAACAAATTCGCATGCTTCAGTGTAAACATGCTGTGCTGGTGATCAATCAGAAAGTCTGTGCATGGGAAATGACCTTCATTAAAGAAACACAGACCTCCAAAAACACAAAACCTCTCAATCACGACGAAACCTCTCAATTACTGAAGTTGCAAGAAATACCAGAAACAAGACAAGTGACCTTCTGAAATACTTTTGAGAACCTTTATGCGAACAAATAATGAAGAAACCATGGCAATTTGGATCAAATGGCAATAAGTTTCTTTAGTTTTTGTTTAAAATAACCTCATCTGTACAAACGAAACACAGTATAAGAGGGGCCTTCAACTTCAACAATGCACTCAGTAAACCATCAACAACAGTTTGTTTTTTTTTTGGTTTGAAAAAAAAGGACATTCATTTAAAAACTAAGGTACCTACTGCATCGTCACTTTTCAGGAAATAAATAAATAAAACACCTTCATTAACATGTAGATGTTAAAAACAAACGCTATAAAAATGTGGAGAAAGTAATTGGAATAATCATAAGCACAAAAAAGAAAGCAAATATTTACCAGGCTAATTGTAGAACTTTCCCTCTACTTGTCAGTCACACTGACAGTGTTTTTTTTTCCCTCATTCTGCCCGAGAGAAAACAAACGAATTATTTAAAACATACCCCAAACATGCAATTAAAAAGAAGGCGCTGTCATACTTAATTTAGTGAAGACAGCAAACACATCTTGCGCTACTTGGCTGTAATTAAATTTGCTTTATAATTATCTAAATATCAGGTGGTCCTCCCTCCACCTCTATTTGTTTGGCAACTAAATGTTTTAAAAGCTATTCAACATGGCTTGAAACACAACTTGCGGGATCTTGCTAGCTAGCTAAAAGGAAAAGTCCCGAGGCCCATGTTATAGCGTCTTTATTAAGTGCACTCCTAAATTTCAGGATATTCTGTTGTCATTTTAGAGAAGTTTAACATTGAAAGCAGGGCGCTAATTACAGTTCATATACTGTACCTCGACCCCTCCTGATCTCTGGTGGGGACCAGCATATGGCAACTCAGCCAACAGGATTAGCTTCAATTCAACTGATCTCAGGCACAGTTATCAGGGAAAAGCACCTCTGCCTTCCTCGAAGCTGAGGCTAAATCTGTCTTTAGGTAAGTCAAAAGCAAGAAAGTCCAGGTCAGAATGATTATCATGCTTTTTATCAAACTTAATCATGCCAAAAAAAAAAAAAAAAACATGTAGTTTGCTACCTTTCCACTAAAAGACATTAAAAGTCTGTGCTGTTAAATCAACTTTAATTATGAATTTCAAAAAGTTGGCTAAATGTTCTGCCCAGTAGTGTGGTGTAACAGATCAATGTAGAGCACAGCACTTACGTCATCCAGAATTGTAAATGAATACTTTATAATACATTACCAATATTGCTGCTTAGAGTTTGATTATAGACCTTGTTAAACTTTCAAAATGTGTTTCTAGATCCTAACAACTCAAAATTAAAAAACGGGTCACATATGATGTTGTAAGAGTCAAAATACCCCTGGAGCAACCTGGATGTCAGGGCACATCGATTATGAATAATGTGGTGCTCAAACCCGCCCTTGGTCTAAACCGCTAATTCATCAGCTCCTTCATACAAGTTAATTTAATCACAAAACATCAGTTCTCACAGGAACGTATGGTAAATCGCTTCCTCTCGGTGAAAACAAAATCTTCTTACACAAATGGCAGAGCGGAAACAGCAGGTTCAAGAGTCCCTCTGTGAAGTACTTGAGAACATAAGAGTCATGTTTCAGAAATTAATTAACTTTACACAATGGAGGAAGACTCTCACAGTCACCGGGGCGTGTCTAGACTACTGCTGTTTCGTTATTCATCTCCCCACCGTCGTTCTCACAGCCTTCAGCCATCCCACCAAGTGCATACTCATATTCAAATGTAACATTGCCCCAATACAGAGCCATTTAAATGAATAAGCGTGAGATAATTATCACATTTTCCAAGCACATATACGCACTCAATTCATTATGCACGACTAATGTAAAATCGCACTGAATTCTCTCTTCAAAAAGTCTAAAAGTTGAGTTGTGTTATCATAGCTTATCATATCATAGTTATCAAATTCCCACAACTTATTTATAGCAGGTGGTATAAGCAGATCGGGTCAAAACCTTGAATGAACTGGTCTAACTAGAAAGAAAAAGTATGATCACATAAAAGTGTCACTGAAATTTTATACTGTACAGGGGTTGGAAAAAATAGCTCCAAGAAAGGGTAAACCAGCGAGTCCAGACAAACTCAAACAAAAAGATTCTATGTGTCAAGAAGGGTAAGCAGTGGGAGATCCTCATTAGAGCTGAGGCGAACTGCGAGGATTGAGTTCAGATGTACTAATGAGATCAACAAACAAAAATCACCACCTGGCCGGCCAGTGGTCTGCTGCACTTCAGTCTATCAATAGTGGGCCGACCACCTACAGTCAAGATGAAGACCTGGAGAAAGATGACTATGAGATGTGGAGGTCAATCTATGCATGTTTGTGAAGTACTGTATAAATGCAAGTATAACAAATGTTTTCTGGCAGAAAGATCTAAAGCCAGAATTAAAGGTGCAGTGTGTACATTTTACGGCATCTAACGGTTAAGATTTAGAATTGCAACCAACGGCTTGTTACCCAGCTAACCCCTCCCTTTAGAGAATCTACGGTGGCCGATACAGGATCGTCATAGTCTAAGACAACAGAGATAGCCAGCAATGAGGTTTCTTTACAAATGTAAATTAATTAATTATACTTACCTTATTATTCAATAAATCAACGCGATTGCAAATATTATTTTAACTTGTTCATCATTTTGTCAGTGTCGTATTCGCATAAACAACATACTGTAGTAACGAGACATGCTCGGTTTGTCCTTAGAGACTTACTGTACAAACTTGATGGTGACATCCACAGTAGAGGATGACACGGGAGTGGATTTTCACTCCTGTCCCGTCCCACTCCCATAGAAAGAAATCCCGTCCCG
>JAUYWG010000045.1:8765643-8783642 GCA_034779775.1 Enteromius afrohamiltoni
CCTAAAAAAACTATTAAGCAGCTCAACTGTTTCCAACACTGATAATAAAACATCAGCAGATTAGAATGATTTCTGAATGGATCATGTGACACTGAAGACCGGAGTAATGATGCTTTGTGTCACAGGAATAAATTACATTTATATATATATTCACACAGAAAACAGTTATTTTAAATTAAAATAATATTTCACAATATTACAGTTTATTCTGGATTTTTAATTTAATAAATGCAGTCTTGATGAGCAGAAGAAACATCTTTCTTTAAGAACCATTAAATATCTTACTGACCCCAAATTTTTTAACAGTAGTGTGTATGTGTTTATATATAATTTGTTTTCTTAGAGCTGTGAATTCATGTCTAATTTCTGAGTTTATATATATAGCAAAAATTCTAAATTGTAAGAAACAAAAAAAACAAATTTTTCAGGTATTGCATCAGAATTTTGAGAAACAAGGTTAGAATTAGGAGATAAAAAGTCATCATTACCTTTATTTATTTATTTGATTCCACAGCAAAAAAAAAAACTCCCATATTCTCATGCACACACAAACAGCCCAGCAAAATCATTCTAAACCTGTGATATAATCTGCATATTAAAACTGGGTGATCGAGATTGTTTGGACAATGGGCTTCCAGAGGAGAACGGACTTCCAGGTGACAAGAGATCCTGGCTCCGCGTCGCTCGCCCAAGTCGTTCATCCTGCAAGCTGATGGCTGACAGATAATGTGCCCTGTCTGCGCTGAGGCTTCCCAGCGATAGGCTATCTGTAGGTCCCGATGAGCCATTTATGCCGGTACAGTCAAGAGACTTGCTAGAAGACGTGCTGCTGGTTTTAGGCGGCACACCAGCAAAGGGAGGGATATAATGCGGGTCCAGAAAGCGTCTGGGAGCACTGGGACTCGGGCTGCGACTGCTTTCTGCTGTACGGAGGCTGATGGCAGGAGGAGGGGACTGGTGCCTTTGGTGGAGGCTTCGGAGGGCAGCTCTGGTGTCGGCCGATGTGCTCTCTCTCTGCCTGGCTCCCGGATCTCGGAAAGGCCGAACGCCCGTTATGACCCAGTCTCGTTTCACGCTGCTGGGCTGGCTGCTACTGGAAGCCCCAGAGGAAAACCCTTCATCTGGGTCAAAAGAGTCCTCCCCACAGCTCACGCCGTCAGCATCTGAAACACAACCAGGGAACAATGAGGCAGAGAAACAGAAAGCTGGATTAACTAGATTTGCATTTCCTAGAGGAAATACCAGCGCTTGCAAGGCAGCAAAAGAATAGTGTTAGGTGAGCTTAGAAGTAAGCTCAGGCTTTTGGGTGTGTATCTGTGAAATGCTTCATCACAGCTGCTTTGAGACTCCGCACGCGTCTTGTGTTGATTCTCCTGCGCCGCCAATAGAAAACCACATGACACCGTCTTTGAAGTTTATAGCTGCGGTTACACTAGATTCCGTTCGATCCTTTTACATCCATTCATACACATGAGAACAAGGGAGAAACTCAAGCTCAAGGGGACAATTTTGTTGGTAAACTCTGAGACGATTTAAGAATGTAAATACACTAAAGTTCAACCGTTTTAGGAGAGTTTCTTTTTTCTGAATACTTTTATTCAGCAAGCATGCATTAAAGGAATAGTTCACCCAAAATGAAAACTTACACACCCTCAAATAGTTCCAAACCTGTATAATATCTTCATTCTGACGAACACAAAGGAAGATATTTTGAAAGAAGTGTGTACCCAGGCTTTTTTAGGTCACCATTGACTTCAACAGTATTTTCTTTCCTACTATGGAAGTCAATGACGACCCGAAACAGCCTGGTTACAAACCTTCTTCAAAATATCTTCCTTTGTGTTGAGCAGAACAAAGAAATTCATACAGGTTTGGAGCTACTTGAAGGTAAGTAAAGTGTTTAGTCAGAATAAAAACGGATGGTGGACAAATATAAAATTTCCTTCTCTTTTTCACTTCCCAACAAAGACAGAAAAGCATTAATGCAACATAAGGAAGAGCAAAGAATGCACACTGATAGATGTGTAATTGATGCACATGTTCGTTTTGTCAATCTTTAACACTATTTTTCATTAACATTACACAAAACACAATATTGATCCAATTATCATAATGAAGCTTTAACTTTATATTTGTTACTACTACTGGTATTCATGTGCAGTCAATTTGCAAATACCGTACGATCATTCCAACATGGCCTAAACACACCAAAACAAGACCAACCACCATTCTGTATGCAAATATTAAAACAATATTTGAATGAACCTATATACTACGTTTTTTGAGCTACATGAACTGCAGAGATTTGTAAAGAAGGAAAAAGTAGAGGAATGTCATTCAATCGTGCCTTGCAAGCACTGTAAAAGTATCCTAAAACAATACCGAACGCAAATAAAAACACAAATGATCACAATACAACACTAAGGTACGTGGAGAGACACTAGTAACAAACAGAAGGAAGTTTTTCATGCAAAGGGGTCAGTTTAATCTGTAGGCCAATTAACACTTTCTATGACCAAGAAGGGCAGGGCTTGTGCATGGACTGTCTAATGGTGAGATGTTCCTGAGCCCTGCCTACCCCCTTGCAAGGTTAGGTGAATGGTGCACTTTATCCGCCCGTGTGCCACAGGATTGTCTGGTCTCTCCGGGGGGGTGTATCGGCTGGGGGTGATGGAGGCGTAGAATTCAGTCGTGGTTGAGAAATCAAAACAATCTGAGGTGAAGACAGTGAGCGTACTGAACATGATGCTGACAGAGGGAAATATTCACACATAAAAACGGCCACCTTGATGCATGAATGGAGGGACTGATGAGGATGTTAATGTTCTCATTATGATTTTAGTGCTCATGAAAGAAAATAACTAAAATAAAAAGATGATCACAAAATGAAGATGTCTTGATCAAGCTTTAGTTTGAAGACCAATGCTCATTATTAACAAATCAACAATGACTCCTAATTTGCTGCTTATTAATAAGTAAGGCAGGTTGGGGTAATAAGTAATAAGTAAGGTAAAGTAGGTTTAGGTATGATTTAAAAGTATTAATAAACAGCCAATATGTAAGTGATATGTATGCTAATAAGCGACTAGGTAGTAATGAGAATTGGTCTGTAAAGTACTACTAAAGTTTTTGATCTAACTGTGTGTGTGTGTGTTTTGCATACCCTCTCGTTTCCAGCGAAGACGGCGAATGGAGGCGGCAGTGACAGCTGCCTGTGAGATGCATCTCCCGGTAGGTGTTACTTCCACCTCCAGAAGGTTTCGCGAACCCTCCGGAGGACGGGACGGAAGTGAGCGACTAATTGCATTCGCCACCTGAGGATGAGAGGACAGCGACGTCCAGTGAAATATCCCATTTCCATTAAGATTTGTTATTTAAATCTAGCTTCATAATACATGGAGGACATGTTCAAAAGTATGAGAGCACCAGTGAAAAACTTCCCTTTTGCATTTTTTCGCAAAGACAAAGCATATCACCTCAGTCGATGCTTGATATGAATCCGAACTAATGCAGAATCTGTAATATTTCTTCTTTATTTTGTGTTGTAGTACTTCAATGCTTTAGCGAAACATTCAGAACATTGATTTTTTTCTATGTTTCAAAGAAAGCTTAAGAAGATTTAGTGTCTCAGATATTCGGGCCCCGCTGTATTTTCCCCAAGTGTGCTGTAACAAATGACTTTTACCAGTAATGGCTGGGCATGGAGGTCTAGCTGTGCTCGGTAGAGGATGTCATCCAAAGCTTCCCTCCCCAGATCCCACTGGCCATTATAACTGTTGATGGGAGAGAGTATCATCATGCAGATGAGATCATTAGCACACCACACAAAGCGTTAATTGAAAACGAACAGGAATTATATATACAACGCATTTCCCCCTCTTACCAATGTAAAAAGAAGGGATGTTTTAACATAGTTTCGGGAAGAGCTCGCTGAGTGTCAGCACAGCCGGTACTCATCATTAGGGATAATTAATAGATAGCGGACGGTTATACTAATGAGCGATCATTAGTATAACCGTCCGCTATCTATTAATTATCCCTAATTCGCCCAGCATAAATAGGACCGTCTCACTCTCCTCAGCATCTAGTTACGCATGATCCCACCTTCCTCCCCGTCTCCGCCTTTTCCTTCACACCTTCATAGGGGGGCGAACGGGACCGAGCCTCGCTCCGAGCTCCACCCTCGCTGGGGCTACTTTTCAGCGGGGCTCGGGGTCCGCCGAGCTCCCTGCTCGCTCCCCGGACAGCACGCCAAATTTGCTTATTTAATTTAACGAAGAAGGGAGAATTCGTGAAAATAGCTTTTAATTTAGCTCCGAAATGCATGTTTGAGGTCGATACGATTTTTCTCGTGTTTTTGAAATAAGCTCACCAAAGCTGTATTTAGTCGATCAAAACACAGTAATACTGTAAAATATATTCTTACATACATTTATTTTTTAATAAATGTTAAAATATCATGTATTCCATGTTACGGCAAAGTAGAATATTCAGCATTCTTGTATGTCACATGATCCAATTCAGAAATCCTTTTATTATGAAGATTTGCTGCTCAGCGTATCTTATTGTAATCATTATAATTGTTGAAAACAGTTGTATATATTGTTTTCAGGCTTCTTTAATGAACAGAAAGCCTTTACTTAAAACAGAAAACATGGTCACTTTATTTAAAGGTCCAGTTCTTGCTATTAACAAAGCTTATTAATAGTTAGTAAGGTAATTAAGGAAGATTAGGGATGGAGAATATGGTCATGCTTTATGAGTACTAATAAACAGCCAATATGTTAACAGTAGGCATGCTAATAAGCATGGTAACTTACATGGCGTGGTAAACAGCAGTCAGCATCTGCACCATAAACTCCGGCTCCAGTCGCACACGGTTACATGGCTCTTTCCACGACTTCTGCTGCTGCCGTGGGTAACCGCTCACACTCAGTCTGCATAACAAGAGAGATTCAGAAAGAATCTTTAATGGCATGTTTATTTGGAGGTCTTTATGCTAATGCTGTGACCCACCACAGAAATCCTTTGCTCTCTCTTGCTCTAAATCAATATTCCATTTAATCATTCCATCGCTGCCTGTTCCAGCAAGAAATTTCAGAAAGAGAAAGACAGGCCAAGATATTCCCGGATTATAAACGCAAGAGACAACTCTGGCGCCCCCTTACCGTGTGCTCATTCTGCAAACTGATTGGTGGGAGGACGCGGGCATAAAGACCACAGCTGAGTTGTAGCAGAGCATCAGAAAAGACAGCACCTCAAACCTGCAGGAGACACACACATGCTGCTGTTACATAACCCCCCTCCCTTCAACATCTGCATAATTGTACAACAACAAATGAGACAGCGGTACATTATGAGTCAGCGACTGTCGCTGCGCATCTAGCCGGTGGAACAGGTAATAACAAATCACACTACATCTGCACGGATATCGCCGTCATGGAGCTCCAGCAGCGGTTTAACAAAACAATTCCCAGCCGGAAATGAATCAGATGCCTAGAAACATTCTTCCTTAATAAGAAGGAATAAGCACAAAACCTCAGTTTGCAAATAAAATAAATAGACAACATTGTAAAATTCACCTGTTTTGTGAGGTAAACGTCTCTCTCTGAGAGAGCAGACCGCTGTACACCACCCGGATGAGGTCGTGCTGGTTCAGGGCTCCCTCGGTTAACGCCATGGACCCCAGGCTGGATGGCTGCGGTAAAGGAAAGAGCGCTTGACTTTAGTAATAAATAATTTAGTTACTCTGCTAATAATTCATGTAATGCCAATAAAAAAAAATCTATGGAATATTTATGTTAAATGCTTTTACAGCATTATTAAATTCAACAAACGGAATTACTTAAGAAATGGGCCTTTTTTCACTGGCAAAGCATGTAAACAAATGTCAGGTAGGGTTTATCCTGCCCAATAAATTAATTAAACCAATCTAAGCTGGTTTGCTTGGTCTGTTGGTTTTAGGTTTAGATGAACAGGCTAAATATCATAATAGGTAAATATCAGTTTGGGAAGTATAGGAGACTATAAATGCAATATGTAAGTATATAATAATAATAATAATGATGATAAGATTAATCAGATGAGACTAGCCCTTATATTATATTTCGGGTCAATTTAATCCATTTCGATTTTCGAGGAGCTGGAAATCCAAGTTTTTCTTGAAATTTTCTTTTGTGTAGAAAATGTATATTTCGATTCTGATGTTTCGGGTCAATCTAACCAGCATATTAAATGCAGCTGCACAGACCCAAAATAGAGACCCGTTTGTTTGTTTTTTATGTCAGTTTCCTGTACCCTGTGAAATGAAAGCAGATCTGCTTTTTGACTCTGACATTGATACCTCCTGTACCTCAGACATCCAATACAGGTCAGATTCAAAAGTGTTTGTATTGTACTTCACCTATTACCTCATGGTATATTGAAGGCTTGGAGAGAGACGGTATGGTGAATGACAGCAGCTTTCCATTTCCTTTACTGTCTACAATTTCCTGTAACACAAGACATACATACAGCGCATGTTAACTTTAGATATTGAATTTCAGGAAAATGCAGGTAATGCACAATCAATCACCAATCTCTCACCAGGTTATAGATCCCCAGGAGCAGGGCTTCCACGCAGCCATTGCGGTAGCGCTCTTTGCTGGCAGAATGCCGCAAGTACACCCAGATGAGCTCAGGCAGGAACTGTAAAGTAAACCGACGCAGACCCTCCTCTGAGCTCCGGTACAACTCAAACAACTGATGACACACCAGAGCCAGCAGCTAGAGAGGAAGAGACACAAAGAATACAATGATATAAAGTAAAAGAGACAGCAGGGGACACAGGAACCGAGAGGAACCCTCCCACAAGAAAAACAACATGAAAAAAGCAAATAGGGAAGCCACAAATCTAATGTAAATATGAACTGCAATAACATGTATTGTCATGTATTGTCATGTTATACAAAATTATATGAAATATTAAATAAAAAGTTAAATAAGTCGATCATATTTCTTTACTTTCAAATCTTGATGTCACATTAGCTCTTTTTAAGAGACAGAAAATGTTTTCATAATTGATATCTATACATCTATCTGTGTGTGTGTGTATATATATATATATATATATACACACACACACACTTTATATACATTATATATACACATTTATTACACTAATACAATTTAAACAACGTGCTTTCAGAAGGAATCATTACTCAACAAAACACCCTTTTGACAAGAAAATACCCATGACATGCTTAAATGAAACATAAATCTGGCCTTCATCATACCTCACTGCTGGGCTGCTCCTGAATAACAGCATAGAGAGCAGGTACAAGAGCTTTCTTCAGACGAAGGCTGCCAGAATAGCTGGGGATTTGATCGTCAGGTAACGTCTAAGGAGGAGAAACCGAGGTTGTCGTGACTAAGCCTGAACCTGAATCGGCCTGGAACTGAATTAACTCGGTGGCTGAAAATATTCCTCCATTAAGTTCTGAGATTCCGTAACCAAATGTGGTTAATGGGACATTGCACTCAGATCACTTGGGAAGGGAGGACTTAATTTGAATGAGCTATATAAAAATGTCATATTAAATCCTGCAAGGATGTCATCAAACATCTTACCTTGAACTCTGAGAGCCATTCCTCCACCACGCCACGCTCTGAGCAGAGCATGGTCCTCCTGAGGGAGAAAATAAGGAAAAGGCGAAGGGGTAAGAAAATATGCATGGGAAAACAATTACTAAATGAAGACGCCAAAACTGGCCTTTTTCGTTTTCTTTTTTTGGCAAATGTCATTGCATTTACTAAGTTTGCCAGGCAAATTGCTTTCCTCTTCAACCATAAAAATACACAGTGTTTTGCATTATTCCATTGTCATGCAAATCAGTTTTAAATGTGATTTTCTGACAATTTTGATATAATATTATAAGTTTAGACACACTTGGACTTAATTTATACTTGATTAGAATTTTTGTTGTTCATACTAAAAAAAAAAAAAAAAATCATGCTCAAATACTTAAAATTCTTTTAGAGACAAATATAAAGTAATATATATCTACAGTACTTAAATGTTTGAGGTCAGTAAGATTTTTAAGAAATGAATGCTTTTATTCAACAACATTTATCAAAGATTATAATTTATAATGTTACAAAAGATTTCCATTCCAAAGAATTGCTGTTTTTTAATGTTTTATTCATAAATCATTGAAAAAAAAAAAAAAAAAACAGTAAAAACTAAAATTGAATCCAGCACATTGACAATAAAAGGAAATGATTTATTAGCGTGAATTCAGAAGGACCGTGTGAATTATTATTATTATTTCATTTGATCATTTATTTATCATTTTATTATTATCAATGTTAACCATTTTGCTGCATAATATTTTTGTGAAAACAATGATACAGTTCAAAATAACCATATAAACCAGCATCTTCAGCGTGGTCGAAAAATCCCTGAAAATATACCATTTACATGCTTACCATGTTTGGGTATACTGTAATTCTTAATTCTTACTCTTTCTGTTGTTTTATTGAGCGATTTATTGGTTCAATATGTGCAAATTTGCCAGACCCTTTATAGAATTCGTTTTGGCTCACCTGCCTCAAACCCAGCTCAGAAGTGTAGATATGGAGAGACGTGGCTCAGATTCTCCATGTCTCTTGATCTCTGGTCAAACAGCCTGCAGATAAAAAGACGACACACATCCCGTTCATAAGAAAACTTCTTAAAAGCTCACACACTTGCAACACGGTTACTACAGCGACTGCTGGCTCATGTTCCAAACTGAGCGTTTAATATTGCAAACACACACAAACACAGGTGTTGCCCTATTCAGTACTAATACAGGACGTCTGTGTTTATGCATGTTTGCGTGCAGCTCTTAAAATGGCCGGCTCTGCATATGGCAGAGTGTTGTGAAGGGGAGAGTGCTGTGCTCTGATTAGACAGCAGCGCTGTGCTGGGGGTTTGGGAGTGAATCTGAGGTGAACAGAACAGATGCTTTACACGCTAAACAAAATCTGCCAACATCTCAAATCCTTCTTGTGCTGTCGACACATGACCTAAGCTAGCCTAGAGGAAGCAGAGCTAACTGCACTTACAGCTGCTCTAATATGCAGTTATTTAAAGCTTTGCATGCATACGTGCATAATATATACACACATATAAAGCTCGTCTTCCTTCCAATAATCGAATAAGCTTTGTACTTTGTTACTTTTGATAAGAAACCGTGTCAAATCCTGTTCCATGACAAACATAAAACAGTCTGAATATAAATGCTTATTATAGGTATAGATTCAGGACAAATCAAAAACAAAGTTTGGAAAATGGACTCATAGTGTACTCGCTTATTATATACATTTTAAACACAAAAAGACCTAAGGAATGCAAACTTTAACTTGTAGTTAACTCTTAAAGTGCCCCTAAAAATAAGCTTTTATGCTTTTATGTGTGTGAAAGTGCACCGTATATAAAGTTATTATCGACTCTGAATCATTAGTATGAGTCGCTCTTAAAACGAATCGTTTCATGTTGACGTCAATATGAAACATTAGCATAGCGCCTGTCCACTTGTCTTTTCCCGTTGGTCCGAATAAAAAAAAGCTAATTCATTCTTCGCCACTAGGTGCCATTTTTGGAACATTAAAAGCTCACAAATACTGCTTAAAATAAAATCGACCAATCACTGACGGGGTTTGGAAAGAGGAATCGTTAAAAGAAATTGTTCGCGAGCGGTTGAACACATGATTTAAAAATAAGAAAACGATAAGAAATGAAAGTGTCTTTTGACCTTGCATGCCAACCTGTTGTTGGGGATTCCCAAAACCAAAATATAAACCTTCCATAACCCATAATAGGGGTAACTTTAATTATTTAAAAAACATAGAAGAAAACATTTAGAAAACAGCCACTGTGTAAATTTTAGGCCTATTTTAGCAATGAATTTGGAGTAGAATATTAAAATAAGATTTGCAAGAAAATGTAAAGCCTGTATGTATGTATATATATGTATATATGTATGTATATATATATATATATATATTTGATTTAAAAAAAATTATCAGTAAAACATTCCTGGGATGGTTAACCTGACCTCATTCTAGTTTGCTTATCTGCTGCTCAAGAAAAATGTCTTATTATCAAGGTTGAAAAAACTGCTTACTGCTTATAGCGCTGCTTATCATTTTATCTACTCAGACAATTTGGAAATTAAAAAACAGCATTTTCTTTAAAGCACAAATCTTTTGAAACATTATAAATGCTGTTACTTGTGATTAATCTGTCCTTGGTGAATTACACAGTGTAATTAGACAAAGTTTGTTTGTTCTGTTTACTTATAAATATGCAAGAGCTGAAAAAAATACTCTAAAACAGACACTTTTCCCTCAAACCTGAATGTTTACCTAAAAATGTGACAACCTGGAACAAAGGTTCGTGGACAAGTTACATCAACCACGCATTCAGTTTAGTCCCTCCCAAGTCAAAAATGAAAGTTTATCCTGAGGCTACGAAACACTTAGACTCAACAATGACTAAAAAAAATGTGAAAAATGCAGCATCTCTGCAACAACATATCAGTCAACGGTCCACTCTTTACACAGAAGCTGCAAACCTTCCGTATTAAAGCCTCACCTCAAGAAAGGGCAATCTGCCTGACCAAAACACTCCTCTACTGCATGAATGCTACACGGTTAGCGCGCCTGCTCTCCAACCCTTGCCAACGGGTAAGAAGCTTACAAGATTCAGTGCCAGATAATTAAGTGTATACAGTCCCCCGAAAGGGATGCACAGCGAGGCCTAAAATAGCCATTGTGAAAAGAGCTTAGCGTAAAGAGACAAGAAGTGGGAAATGAGAGGGGATTTCACTGAACGGAGATCAAAGTAGTAAGCATTCAACAAGCAGAGTTTACTATGACGGGTCTGTCAGTCCCAGCGGGACGCAACAGAAAGGTCATTGTTAAAAAGGTTGTGCAACGTATTCCGAGCGCCTGGCTGAAACGCACTCCAAACACACAATTCACCTAAGCCGACACTCAAAATCTCATCAGTTACGCACAGCTCACGCCGTTACCATAGCGAGGAAAAACATTTGAGCGAAACATATGGACTCGTAAACAAAACATACGCATTCAAACAGACCAAGAATTATTTTGCTCTGACAGTGTAAGATACATCTCATCGCTACCAATCCTGTCAAATTAGCCAGATGGTGTCTAATCTCGCCCAGGCAAATCTCTGTGCTGCACAGAATACAAGTCCTTGGCAAGGGTCACGATCCAGCTCCTCTGAGATAAAAACAACTCCGTGTCTAAGACAAAAAGTCCAATTTGGTTTGATTAAAGATTTACTCTAGGGTTACATCAGTGGCGAATCAGGGCCCAGTGATTGCTGCCATCCTTCCTGTGTCATTTGACTGTGGTTTTTCAGTGAACACCGGCTTCCTGCTCTCAACACTGGTGCATCTGTGTTTGGGGGGGAGGGGGATGGAAATGCAAACTTCATACCGCCGGTTTATAGTTGTGCTTTTCTGGCATCAAATCACTTCACTCCAAGCATGAGACGTAAAACGTTAGAAGAATGTTTAAGTAAGTGGTGTAAAGGCATATAGAGAATAAATAATGCATACCTTTTTAAAAAAATGACATATGGCCAAAGCATTACGCCAACACTAAAAAGAGCCTGTTTCTTTTAAAACGGAAACATCTATAAAACAGGTGATATGCAAAATGATGCTCTGTCTAACCCATTCAGAGCTAATGTGTTTCACTTTTACCGCCTTTACCTTTTTTCTTTATTTAGTGGAAGCCAAATTGCAGATTCAGCCAAATCAATTCATGAATTTTGCCAAAATACACACAAAATACTGTAATAAAAGTCTTTTATAACAAGAAACATGGCAGCCTGAGATTCAAAGCTGGAAAATTATTAAATAACATTTACTTTTACAGGTTCAAATTAAGTGTGAATGCTTAAACAGCAATGTTTATTATTGCTTGCCATAAAGTTTGTAAAAATCTAACAGTGTTTCATGTGTTTACCATAAATACTGAATTCCAGGTATTAGCATCTCATTATAAAACAGCATATAATAACCTAATTATGATTGATTTGGCACTAACTTCCATGAATAGCATAATTTAAGTTTTCTAGAAATAGCCTAACGTTATATCATCTGCATTTGTTCCCCGGACCCAATTTGAATTGTAATTTTGTTTTTTAAAAAAGCAGGAGTTTGGTTTAAACCAATGCACGATTATATTTACGTGTTCTTTTAGCACAATACAAGTCCAAGCGTGTTACGTGAATAATTGCTTTAATATTTATGACATGTTGTTAACTTTTTTGTGACTATATATGTAATTTAATAAATGTATTATTAATAATCAATCGGCCTAAATATAACCGAATCAGCGGCATCTTCCAGCGTATGTGGTAGGAATACATTAAACAGGCTCGTCTACATTCATGCATACAGATTTAATCAACGGTTTTTATCTAAATTACATACCAGCAATGTTAGGATCTGGACTCCTCCGGATGCTGCAGATGATCACTAACGTTAGAGTCCTTGAGCAACGCTGCAATGCGCCTTAAAGGACAGACCCCATTCAACGACCACTTCTGAGAACAAGCAGAACATTACTTGTACAATCCCAGCGGACCATTACTATTTATATCAAGAGATCGATGGGTTAAAAAGGCCTTGCGTTTGCCAGACCGAAAAGATCACTGCCGTGTTGACATCATCGTGTATCTCCGCTCTCTAGCTCTTCCTGCCAACTTGCAGCTATTTACCTGACCAATTGAGTCTCTCAGATCGAGCCCTCGCCGCGGCGGGCCAATAGCTGCGCAGTGCGGTGAGTGGTGAGATGTGCGGTGGTCACCGCGCTGCGCCGCTATTGGACAGTCGCGTCGTGGGCTCGATCAGAGAGACTCAATTGGTCAGGTGAATAGGTGACCCGTGCTTGAGTTAAGACAGATGAGACGCGTCATTGATCTCAGTAAAAACGCACTCAGGAAAGTGCAGTGGACTTCGAGTTCCTATCAAAGAGACTGTGTTTGCGATTCTCTTGGGTGGAAAGGGTCAAGTTACTATAGCAAACAGACTGGGTGCTGTTGTACTGGATTTTCCAGAACGAATGGGCATCTTTCTGTTTTTACGAACTGTGGACGAGATCATTTGATTAGTATAGTCAACTTTAGGTAGTTTGCTTTTATTTTATTAACATAACATACGATTTTTTTTCTTATTCATATTAATTTATTATTTAATTGTGCATACATTGTGTGTAGTTGTGTAAAAAAAAAAACCAACAACAACAACAATGCCACTATGTTACTTTTTTTTTAATTACATAATGATGTACATGTTAGTATCCCAAAAATTCAGAACTTCAGATTCTTCCACAACTCTTTCAAGCTCTGCATGCAAGCCTAGTCAACAAACACATCCTAAGTATGAAGAATAATTAGTGTTTTAGCTGTTGAAAGAAGCATAGAAGTTTTTTATTTTGGAAAAAGACGACTGAATTATACAGTAAGTCCAGTGTAAGCCTTCCAGGCTGCATTTTTGCTGTCAACCCATAATGAACTTTTGTGTCTGGATCAAGAAATTCTTAAGTTGGGTTTCTAATAGGCAGATGCAGCAAACCAAGACCTAAACATTTCCATCCACAGTCCCCAGCTGTACTGGAGTCCCTCTGATAGAGACTGTTACCAGCCTCGGGTCGGTTTCCAGGTTTCTACAATCTTCCCTTTAGAATGGACATAATAAACAGGATGCATCATAGCTGTAGCACAAGCCTGTCAACAAAACATGCAAGCCTGTTATTCATTTGAAATAAATGTATTTAACTGTATTAAAATGCGTGTGTTCAGTTAAGAAAACAAAAGAATCAAAAAAAGGTAAGTGAAAGTGCCAACATTCAGAGATGGATGATGTGAAAAGCTAGGGAAGCTTGTTTGTCCAAAAAAGGAAACTGTCATTTTTAATCTCACAATTCACATTTTTTTCTCAGAATTGGATGATTTAAACTCACAATTCAAAACTGTGAGATATAAAGTCAGAATGGTAAGATACAAACTCGTAATTCTAAGATATAAACCTGCAATTGTGAGTTATAAAGACAGAACTGTGATATATGAACTCACAATTCAGAATTTTCAGTTTATATCTTGAAATTGTGACTTTTCTCAGAATTGCAAGTTTCTCAGAATTCTGACTAATTCACAGTTTTCTCTTATAAAGTCAGAATTCTCAGATATAAACTTTTTCCCCCTCTGACTTCACTTGCATTTGAGTTTATATTTCACAATTCCAAATAAGAACAAAAAAAAATGAATTGTGATATGTAGCGAGAAAAAAAGTCTACGTGTTGTGTGATTAAAAAGTCTATTTTGTGATATAAACAATTTTGACTTAATTTCTCAGGACTGAGTTTATATCTCTCCATTCTGACTTTGTAACTTGCAATTGTGAGTTTCTATTTAACAATTCTGAATTGAGAGATACAAAGTCGCAATTGCTTTTTATTTTTTAATTCAGTGACTTCTATGACAAGCCTTCATCCCTAAGCTATGTTAAATATGGGCTTATTTCATTGAGGATAAAAAAAATTGTGCTGAATACAACATTTTCCAATTCAGTTAATAATTTTGTGTAGTACTGGAACTGTGCACTTTAATGTTGTTTACTCTTGTACAGTAAACAGTTTTGTTACTGTGTTGTTGTCCAAACTAGTGTCCCGAAGAAAAACTGATTTCTGATGTCAGATGGAGAAAGTCCTTTTATGAAGATGAATACAGTGTGTTTCTGTGTGATTTATTTGAGGGAGATGGTAAGTAGCTCACGTGGTAAGGCATGAGTGCTAGGAGTGACCCCAGTGGGAACTGCTTGAAGTCCAGTATTCCAGAGATGGGCTCCACCCTGCCGTGTTCCTGAGTCATAGACAGGAGTCTGCAAAACAGACGACACCCTTCATGCTATTTATATCATCTGACTCACAATACCTCCTACTCCCACTGTTACGGTGTAAAATAAACATGTAAACACGTACAGAAAAGGATTATTCAATCTCAGTTAGTAATATTTGAGAATCTATTTAATGCTTAAATATTTATTCTCCTATGAATCACGACTGATTGTCAGTTCATTTAAATGCTGTCCAGACATGTGACTTAAGCGACGAAATATGAAAATTCAAACCAATACGTTTATAGTTATATTGATGCTGTGGCTAATAACTGATAAATGGCTCATATTAAAAATTAAAAACTACAATCAGTCATTTTATGTGTTGAAACTTTTGCTCACATTTAAATAAAATATTAATAAATAAATAAATAAAAATATTAGTGTTTTTATTTATTTTTTGTAGTTTATGTTTACCAAAGCTACATTTATTCAATCAATAAATTAATCAATCAAATGTGGTCTTTTTTTTTTAGGATTTTTCAGCATTTTTACTGAAGTATTAAATAAAATTGAGCAACATAAATGTAACTGTGTAAATTAAAAAATAAGAGAAATGAATAATAATAAATTTCCCTGTTTTAAGAAAATACAATAAAATCAGTCATTTAATCAGTCAACCAATCAATGGATCTGCCAGTAACTAGAAGAAAACATCCAGAATAGCCATCCATATGATGTCTTACTTGAGTTCTGGGTGTCCTTCGATGATGGCGTATCCTGTAGGTAAGCGCCCCCCACCATCATGACTCAGTGCTGCCCACCCACAATCTACAAGTAACTGATTCCTGTGTGGGTAGTGACCTATGACCCGCGTCATCACCCGTACTGCAACATCCTCAAGTGTACAGGACCCGATAAGGGACTGCTGCACGTCTGGACATAATAGTACCAGATAATATTTTGATTCACAATAAGCTGATAACATTACTGCTTACATCAGGAGAATATGGAAACACAGACCATAAAATATGTAGTTCCCAGGATGCACCTCACTTAACATGGCCATATCTGGCACTGGGCGGCTACAGGAAGGGGTGGAGCCGATGCTGGATTTGACACCTTGTTTTCCAGCAGCCTTCAACCTATGGATAGTAGAAATGATACCATCACCGCATATCAAGCAGGGATGATATGATATTAAAACTTTTACAAAAATTGCAGCTATTGAAAATGTTCATATTAGGCCAAAATGCATACATTAAAGTTATATGGTTTATTGTTAAAGTAAATTAAAAATAAAATACTAAAAACTAAAATTAATTATTTTAAATGCTACAAGGAAATTTAGACCATATTATAAATTTAATATAAAAACAATGCACATTTATTTTTTGCTAAACCTATTTATCACTGCTTTTAAAGTATAAGCATATAAATAACCGTTTTAATTGATATGCTTTGTTAACTATACTACAAATGAAATGCTAAAAAGTGATTTTTCTAAGAAGCTATTTTTAAATGCACAATATAAAAAAACATCTTTTATTAATGTCGTTGAACTATGAGTTTTTAAAATGTTTTGTTGAATAATGTAAACAACGCTAAAGTCAGTTGTTTTAAATGCGAATAGTCACAATAAAAATTAATATAGACATAGAGATAATATTATAAAGGTGCTATTATGTGCTAAAAAGTATTTTACTTATATTTTAAGATTACATTTATTTTTGTTTTACATTTATGCGTTTTTAAATTATTCATATTTAAAACTAAATAGTCTAAGTTGTGTAATTAAAAATAAAACGTTTAGAAAATAAAATCTCTTAAATATAAGGCTATAAGTGAATTGAGATACAAGTATAATACAAAATATACAATATAAAAAAATACATTTATTTTCATAATTTTTTTGCTAAAGGTTGCATTCATTATTGCTGTCTCTGTGCTTAAAATTACATTTTGGTGCCTACAAAAAATTAAAAATAAAATATAAAAAAAAAAAACTTTAAATATCACAACATTATAATATAAAATATAATTTATTTATTTGTCTACTTATTTTTTGTAAGAGATTTGTTCGCGCTGTCAAAATATAACTTAAGGTGTTATATGACATCTGCATACTTCTCCATGAACTGTAGCACAGTCGTAGTGGTTTCCTGAGCAACGGCTTTGATTTTCTCCTCCCCTTGACAGGCGTAGGTGTTCCCACAGTGGGCGTAAATTCCCGTCAGCTCCACCCCTGAAGTATCCCAGATGTCCAGGGCAAGTTGTAGTGCAGTTGGGTCACAATGATGAACACCCGCTTTCAAAACACAAAGCATCTAAAAACATGCTTCAAACATTTGGACGTACATTTGCTGAACATCCATCTTCAAGTGTTACCTCTCTCATTGTCACAATCCAGTTTCATCCACACCTTCCAGACTTTTCCCTGTTTCAGGGGTCTCTTCTTCAGTTCCTGCAGTGCGAGCCGGTTGTCCACCACGACGTGGAATAGAGAAAGTTTCTCAGAAAGCTCAGCACAGCGCTCCACTTTATCAAATGGCAGAGGGTATGCATAGAGTATATCATCATAGCCGTTATCAGCATAGAACGACGCCTCAGCTAGAGTAGACACAACAATACAACGACGAGAGCCTCCTGTCATGATGTCCGCACCTTGCCTGAAGACAGGGAACGAATCAATACAAGAATCAATATTAATAACGTCACCGGTTTTTTTTTTTCAAATATTCCTTTGTCAAAATCCTTTGTTTTCTTTTTACAGTACATAAATGGCACTTGGTTTAATATTTTGTTATACAATTAAATATTCAAAAGTCTTAAAGGTCCAAACACTCATTTACTTAAAATAATTATGCCCAAATATGGATTTACAAAATTTACTAGTGAAAAAAAAACTTGGTAGAAACATTAATTGAAACATAAATGTTCCTTTGATCATTTAAAACTTCTTGTTGTGAAATGTCTTGTTTGAAAGTGTGTGTTTTTAAATGTGTATGTATTTACATATTTTATATATATATATATACACACACACACACACACATATATATATATATATATATATATATATATATATATATTTATATATTT
>JAUYWG010000045.1:8801319-8829996 GCA_034779775.1 Enteromius afrohamiltoni
AAATGTTTTTTGATAGTCTTAGTGATTCTAAGATATGTCATGTGTACTAAATAATTTTACTTTAATTACTAAATAACTTTATTTTTGTTATTTATTTATTTTAAGGCCCTATGAAATGTGTTTTTTTCCTTCTCAAATTCAGATTTGTTTCATTTTTTTCATTTAATAACAAACACAGTTTTCCAATATTTGGTTTTATTAAATGTTCATAATCAAAAGCATCTCTAATTAATTAATTAAATTATTGTATTATTTTAGAATATTTAATCCTAGTAAATATTCTTTAACAATGTTTTAATTATTATTAGTAGTACGGCTGGGCAGTTAATCAAAAAGTAATCGAAATCGACATTCAGAACCTATAATCAATCAAATTTTTCCAGGACGATTATTTCGATTACTTTCCCTTTAAAAACAATACCGTGTGTGGAGTCAGGTGACCCGCTCTGTTACGTTACCCTACGTTCACACCAGACGCAACTTGCAGAAATAATCACACTATTCACGCGTAGTTGGACGCTTGAACATTTTAAGTTTACTCGCTTCATTCGCACATGAAATTCGGTTCTCACGTCATGGGAGGGGCTTCTGCCAGCCGCTTCCAGTCTCTGTACATCGCAAAGGATATGACTCCCTTGGCTACAGTGGAGCGAAGCTGGTTTAAACACCTCGTTAAAACTCTCCACAGAAGACACACTGTGCCGCCGCGATCACATTTTTCCTGCTATGCCAGACATGTACAAGACATAAACTGAAAAGGTTAGCATGCTCGTGTTTCTTAAGAAATTCATGTTCATATAGTAACATGACAATATCACTAAGAACACCTCATGCAACCGTGTTTAGGAGAGTTGTATTTTCATTACAACAATCTGTTGTTTACATTGATACATTGCACATTAAAATATTTGTTTACAGAAGATGAAAGAAATGCACTGTTTAAGTTAAGTAAAGTTTTATTTATTTAAATTTTTTTATAAGAACAACGTGACTGTTAGTTTTAGGCAATGTGTGCTTTAATTTCAGTTGTTCAACATTGATGTTTAATAAATAATCATAGATAGAAGTGATAGTTTCCTTCAATTATTTTAAAATCAAGTAATAAACTCTTTGTTCAAAAATCTCTCACTTGTAATATGTGAGCATATTAACTGTACAAGATTTGTCAGTGAACTATGAGGGCAAAAAAAAAAAAAATTATATATATATATATATATATATAAATAAATAAAATAATCGTTCATTAATCATAGTCGAGTTAAAATGTTCAATTAATCGAGATTAATTAGTAGTATGTATTAATTAACAGCCCTAATTAGTAGTATGTAATTAGGGCTGGGCGATATATATCAAATGATATATTATGCGCATCTCATCAGTAAAGCCGGTTCTTTGATTAGCCCTCCGTCTTAGATTTAAAATCACAGTACTTCAGAAATGTAAATTTTAAATGAATGTATAGTTCACCAAGAAAAATTATTAATCTAGTAAACAAAGGGAAATAAAAAAAAAATGCTTAAAATAAAAAATAAAAAAACTAAATAAAATGACTGCCTGATAAGCCTCCAACTCGGACAATGCAAATGATTCTATACAGACACTAAACATTCTAAATATCCATCCATCCATATAAATCATATAAACCAATAAATCTAAACTACGGAATTAAAAAAAATGCTGTTAACTAGCTATTAACATTTTCTTTATCAGCTCTTTTCATTCTCATCTCCCTGGGGGAATGTTTCTCTTTTAAAGCCTCAAGTCATGCTCATTTCCTTGACTTTTTCTCCACTGTCTCCAAAGTGACTTCGTTTGTAAACATTTTTTTTTTAATTCTACAAAAATACATTGGAATTAAAAAGTACTGGGAGAAACAACATGAATGATAAACCATTGAAAACCTTCCCCATGTTAATCGTGGCCCAGGATTACCATTTACTCTAGAACACATTTTCATAATAGTGACTTTCTCCTTTATGCAAGCTTCACATGATCTTGACCTGCTGCAGTCTCTTGCAGTGAGCAATACAGAGCTGATATAAAACTGAGCTGCTGGACTATAGCCAGGCAGACAGTTCTTATACTCCTGCTACGTGCAGAGCGTGCAGCTGCACTGCTGTTTCAGCACTGAGACCCAGGCAGACTGACACCACACTGCACCATTAACAAACACGTCAAGCTGAGGGCAACTACAAGACGCTGTCCAAAAGATAAATAAAACACAAGCTTCTTTTCCTGGTAAAAATAGGCCTAACTTGCAACAAACACACAAAAAAAACTGTATAAATCAACCCTCACATGCACCAAATTAAATTAAAAAAAAAGCCACACAAGCTTTGTTATAGTTCATTATGAAGTCCACAGGTGTTTTACACATCAGCTTTCCGCCTTCAAGTAACAACCTCTTACGATCCCTGTTTGTGGCACGCAAGGTTTCCTGATATAAGGGAACAAAAACAAAAAAGCACGCAACGATGTCAATGCAGACGCAATGAAATACTATACATCCTTCCCAGTGAGGTGGGACTTTCCAAAGGGAATGAACCGCTCCAATGAGTATGCTCAAAAACAGCCCATTTTGATCAAGTGCCAGCATATCTCTGGTCACGTAATGTAAACATGACCACTTGGCATTTCATTGTGTCGTATTGCGCCACACATTCTTCACCCTGACACCCAAAAAGGGTGACTGAGCGGCTGATGGTGGAGCCCCTGGGTCAGTGGTGTAGTCTACGTGATATACGCCGTATACCATCTAGGAAAGGAAGGATTTGCATATACCAACTTAAAAAATAACGAGGATACGTGTTATTGTCATAGACCTTTCATTCCTTCATAAATTCACCATGTCTGTAGTGCGAAGCACTGACTTTTTGATAATCAAGCCATTTCTTTTGACGAGTATTGCGATTGTGCAAGCTTGAAATTAATTAGTCACTAAAGGACGATCTACACCCTTTCAGTGTTTTAGTAAGCCTGCCCCTGAAGCTGCTGCTTCGGCTGAAAGAGTTGACAGGAACGTTAACATTGTACAAACTACAGAAAACGAGCCAGATAAACCTGATACTATCATACGAGGACAACCAAAACAGCAGGGGATTTTTGGCTTGTAAGAACACAACAGTAAATTATTTCTATAAACAAAAAAGTTTATATTGTGTGTATATTAGCCTATTACGCTTCTAATTTTCGTCAACTAAAATGATTTAAAGCAAACTCACAACTGAGCAGCTACACAGCTTGCTTAGTTTAAGAACGAATCTGCATTTTTAAACAAATCTATTGAATCAATTCAATCACCCATTCATAAAGGCAGTCACTGCCTGAGTCCCAATGTGCAAATTATATCCTAAATTGTGTGTGATATTAATAATTTTCAGAACTATTTAGGGTAGAATGGGTAGCTAGTATGCACACTGGGATGCAGGGACCAGCTTTGTTCACGAAATGAATCAGCCGTTCGAACAAATCAATTGAATGATTCAGTAATAAAATCAGTAACTTACTGCCACCTAATGGCAGATTTAATTTCATTTTTAAAGTATAATTTCAGTTATTTATATCATTGAATTTTTATTGAAACAATTAAATGTTATAATATAAATTGTGAATCTCAACATTAATTGCCAGCTCTGAGCCTACCTACAAGACACTTGTTTTCTTCTTTGCCACCTTTGTAGTGCAAGTGAATTTTGTCAATACTGATATTTTTTGATTGGTAACTCATCCTTCTTATTACATTGTTTTGATTAAAAATGTATATATATATATATATATATATATATATATACACATACACATACACACACACACACATATACAAATATATATACATGTGTATATATATATATCTAGAAAAAATCTAGACTACACCACTGCCCTGGGTCAACGATAGACAAAAACAAAAGCTTGAGTTCTTCTTTTGAGCATATTTTCATTATAAATGGGCTTATACAGGGAAAGGTTTTACAAAGATAAATTTAAGACTTTTTAAGACCAAAGAAAGTCTAGAGATCAAATCGAAGGGAACACAAGTGTAAATATCTAGTGAGCAGAAAATGTCTGTTTCATCAACAGTTTGAAAATACGACATTCAACAGATCTCCTTTACTCTTTAACTCATTTTTACAAGGAAAGCTTAACTAGAATATTGTAATCACTTAAACCATAACTTTTCAGAAGGCAAAAACAAAAAAAGTACTGTTAAGAGATACACTAAGCCGCAAAAAACAAGATACGAAGTTGTGTTTCGATTACAAAAAATATCTGCCAGTGTATGGGCTCAAAATCTAGTAAAAAAACCAAAACATTTACATACCTCTTATACAGTATACGGTTTTAGTATACTTTGTGTTGAATTTTCTTCAAAATCAAGCCTTCAGCTATCTTCACTTTGCACTTAATGTCTATATACATATTGCTTTAAGACTGTTTAAAACAAAAACACATATTTCTTTCTGAATTCATTCAATTATTATTAGAATATTCATTAGAGAAACAACTGGCTTTTGCTAATTCAAGCTTGACTGGTCGTGCTGTATGTTTTCATTTTCTCATTTGAAGTCATTTGTTTGGAAATTGGTCTACACTAGTTGCACATTATTTTATTGACTTAAAAAAAATGTTCCAAGTCATTTGTCAGACTACACTGATTGCAGTGTACGTTTACATAATTGCAATTATTATTTATTAAATAGTCTTTTTTTATTGCATCAGACTACAAACACACATTCACAACTGCCATGGCACTGAAGGTTCAGAAGAAGATATTGCTGCTGAAAGATGTGCAAAGACCACCGACATCAGGAACGATCTGACATGGTACATCATGAAAATATCCATTACAACATGAATGGGGTCCAAAATATGCAACCATTTTTATTTTTTATATTCATTAAAAAAAACTACTAACTAACTGGGGTCAAAACTATGCAATGAATTGTGAAAGACTTCGTAAACTTTGTTTATGACTGAACAAGCACTAAAAAGGAAAACTGAAATTAAAATTTTAAATGTAAAAACCTAAAGTGTATAGCTTACCTTCTTCTGCGGAACACAAACCGAATACTTTTAGTGATCTTCCATTGCATGGAATATTTATCTACATATATTATTTTATACTCCACAGAGAAGAGAGAATATACATGCGAATGTAATTAAAGGATTACAATGACCAATTTGGAGTGAACTATCCTTTTAAGAGGAATTAGAATATTTAAATATCAAAAATCAATGAAACCTCAAAAAAGCCACATCCTGTTATTTCAAAAACAACATTATCTTTTGTTCCTCTTTCTACTCATCTCCATCCCTTCCGCCTTCACTGAAAAAACCCAGATGTATATACTCTGCCTCTGATCCTCCAACATTTACCAACCACAAAGCTTGTTTCTAGTTTAATATCAATACAAAACAAACATATTATCCGTTCATTGTGTTTTATGTAACAGACTCTTTCCCTCCGGCCGATTCAATGTCACATGCCTGCTGAGCATCCTGAATTGTGTTGCTGTGCATCTGCGACCATCACAATGACAATTAAAAAATATGCAGTTACAGGAAAAGCTATCACCTCCCATCAAGCTTTCTGCTATTCACACTACAACATCCTGTGATCCGGCGTATGCTTTAAACACTACATTACACAACATGATATCATTCATCTATCTTCAGCCATGGAAACATTTATGCTTCAAAATGAATTTTTTATGCTTTAAAGTTTCTCATTAATAATACTTAAGTTTCTGATTATGGTGTACGTGACTGATCAGAAAACATGCCTGTGGCGGCTTGCTGTGGTGAACAGGGAGTGAATCTTAAAAACAAAAAAAGAGAGAAAGAGAAACACATACTCCCCCAGGCAGAGTCAGTCAGTGAAGTACTTCACGGTCAAATAAGACACTTTAAACTCTAATCAAACTCTAAAATCAAAATGATCTACCATAGTGCATGCTCTTAAATGAGACATGCAACTTATACATAATCTTACATAAATGTTGCAAATTTCTTGCCTTTGTTTACAGTACGAGGGAAAATGTGATAGTTTCCCTAAACCCTGAGAGGTTAGACGTTTGTCCAAACATTGTGCATGCGTTGGGTACGCCTGATAGCAGCTGGTGATCACAGGCGTTTCCCTGACCTGGGGAAACACGAGAGCCATGCTGGTTGAGGATAACTCACAAAGGCACTATCAGTAACATATTCAGTGGCTCCACAGGAAGATCCTGTTTAAAAAAAAAACGGTCAGACTGACATTATTTGTGGGTGTAGAAATCTTTAAGAACAATTGAATCTGATGGTGATTCCGTCCAAAGTCTTTAATCTAGTTTAGTCCAGAACAGGCTTTTACAGTTGCTATGTGAGAAACTTGTCATTTCAGATGGCATGTTCAGGAAATATTCTACAGAGGCCGTTCATTAAAGCCCTCAATAACAAAAACTCAGTGGCGATCTGTACCAGGATCAGAGAAGAGTGAACATGCATGCTTTAATTTTTAATGATTATTATTTCCTAAGATTCACTTTCTATTGAAAGACACGTCTCTGCATCAAAGGTGAGGCCTCATCTAATCCAAATGACTCAGATATTATTTTAAAATGCTTTAACTGGCCATTTCATCCGTTCCCCCAACCATACTTTCCCATGGCCGTTGCCCAATGATTTTTTCCATTCCTTTTCCACAAGATTATGGGATTAAAAAAAAAATACTCATAAAAGGCAGTTCCTAGCAGATTAAATATTTCAGAAATCACTGATATATATAATCTCCATGACTTTCTAACATATCTAGGTTTCATTTACCATTAAGCTGCTATATCACAACTAAATGCTTACTTTTGTACTGTTGCTTTTTATCTCGCCCTGCACATATTTGTAAGATGTTAAGCATGTCATTAGTGCAGCTGGTCATGTGACATTAACATGGCGGTGCCCATAAGGGGATGGCCCGCATGCAAATTTTCAACTTGGGATGGTAGCGGTAGGCATGTTAATAGTATTGATAATGAAAGCTGTCAATGATTGACCAGTGAGATTTCTCAAAACTGCTCATGCGCTTACGCAGACAACTTTTTAACCAGCTCCAACTGACTACGTGAATCACAACTGTCCTCTAATGTCAGCTACTTACTTTCGTTCTTCCATTGATCCTGTAGTTGCCCAGTTTCCCGTTACAGTGTCGGATCAGATCATCCATGCGGCTCATGAGAAACGCTATCCTCTCACAGCCGGGCTCCTTCCCCTCCACCCAGGTGATCTTATCCCCCCGAATGTCCTTCGACGAGTCGCTCCTCTGACTGACCAGCTGCCCGTCAGTAAAGCCGCCGGTCAGGTAAAGCGCTCGCGCGTCCTCCAGGATACTACGTCCAAACTCCTCACCCAAGAAGTTGTCGATCACACAGATCCCGTGCTTGTTCATGCAGGGCACGATATAGTCCGTAGCCAGCTTTTGAGGAGGCGAGCGCTTCTGTCCGTTGGGCTTCAAACTGTCCGCGCTCGGTTTGGTTTCAGAGCGCGTGGCGGACTTGATAAAATCTGGCATTCTTTCGCCTGGTGACGTAACGGTGGAGTTACTCTGAGAGGTCTTGGATGGGTCTGAAGTGTTGTGCTGTACGGGGCTGTACTCTTCAGCCGGCGGCGGCGGCGGCTGTTGCTGCTTGTCGGCCTCCTTGCACACCCGCTTGTGCTTCTTCCAGTCTTGTTTCTGGTGCTCTTTGCTGCAGTAGAAGGAGCTGCGACACCGTCCGCACTTCATAAGGTTCTCCATTTTCCCGCACAGCTCGCAGAACTGACGTTCTCGCTCCAGACTGTCGCTTTCCCTTGAGTTTCCCTCCATGTTACTGCGCTGTGTTACAGTATCAGCCTGCAACTTCGCTACAAGTATCCACTAGCGAAATTGTGACAAAAGCTGTCCCTGGGCCTCCGCTGCCGTTTTCATTCCAGTTGACGGAGGGCAACGTGACGCTCTCACATTCCCGAGACATCTATGTTTTGACACTTGTGAAGCCTCCGCGTGAGCTGTGAGTGTGATGGACGCGCATGGCGCCGGCCGATCCTTTTCTTCAGTGATCGGCGCACGTCAACCATGTGCGCATGCGCACTCGATACTGGGCATGATTCACATGTGCTTCTCACAACTTTGCGTGGGGGGGGGAGAGAGAAAATCGATACAAATAATAAAAAAGGTCGCCCAAAAAAGTTTTCATGGGTAGAAATTCTGCATCTGCATTTCACAAATTACACATTTCACATATATTATTCACATTTATATTTTATTGATGATAAATATGAATAATTATGTATATATATATATATATATATATATATAATAAGTCCAAATAAAATCTTGGTTTGATCATGTAGCGTAAGTATGCAAA
The DNA here is from genome assembly GCA_034779775.1 of Enteromius afrohamiltoni. Taxonomy (NCBI): domain Eukaryota; kingdom Metazoa; phylum Chordata; class Actinopteri; order Cypriniformes; family Cyprinidae; genus Enteromius; species Enteromius afrohamiltoni. The sequence continues at coordinate 8,809,695 of JAUYWG010000045.1, forward strand.
GCTATTTCCATTACCCAATAATCTTGTTCTTATGGGAGCAATACAATTAGCTTTGAACTGTAAAAGATACAGATACAGATACATTTTAATTATTATTATAAAATATTTTCATCCTTCAGATCTTGGATTGGTTTATACAGACCATTTCATTTAGTGCACAACAGTTTTGCTGTTGATTTTATGTAGCAGTTACACAGTTACATAAAGCATATGCCAAAATATGCTGCTTACACAATGGGAAATTTGTGAATGCGATGATGACAATTCCCAATTCCCAATTTCCCCTGAGTTACAGGCGGAAAAACAATTTGTAGTGTCGTCACACTTTTATGTGGAGCATTTGGATGATGCTCAAGTCTTTAATGTTTGAGAATCTTGTCCTCGTTGCGTTTAGGGTGAAGTGATGGCCATGACTTTGTCTGGTTTTGGCGTGGCTGGTGTTTGGAGTGCAATTAATCACAGAGGGCTTTGTTGGCCTAACTGGCCTTCCGAGCTCTGATACACACACAGGACATGTTTATTTACAGTCTCAGTGTGCGTGTTTGTGTTTATCTCTCTCTGTGTCTGGGTAGTTAGATAGACTGCATCTCAGCTCCAGTTATACAGAGCTAAGGGTGGGCCCACATCCAGGACTGGTCCTCATCGCTGTCCCTATGGAGGGCTATCCCAAGCCTGAGGCCATTGGCCCCTCCTCCCTCTCTCATACTGTACCTCAGGACGACGGGGTAAGAGAGAGCAGAACCCTGACTATGTGTTCATCTGCAGTCTTGCAAAAGAAAAAAGCAGCTATCATAATTGCACAGTATAACTGTGACAAAACATAAATGTACAATAACTTGTGCCTGGTTAAAAGCATTTTATAAAACAGATGGTTCGTGCCTAAATCTAGTCGTTTTTTATTCTCATTCTTACAACTAAATCAATAAATCCTGAAAACAAAAAAATAATATAAAAATATTAAGAAGCACAGCTGCTTTTAACATTTATATATTAGTAATTCTAATTGTAAATTGGACACAGAATCAACATATTAAAAACCAATTAGTGTTGTTGAAATAAACTGAAACTTCACCAGGAAAGCATTTAAAAGTATCATATTTCCAGTACATCATTGATTTATAGTTGCAAAAACTTTTCATTATTCGTTTCATAATTCAATCTACTATTTTTAGCAGCCATGATTTCATTTTCTCTTGTAAAAGGAATCATTCTTAAACAGCTAATTTGCTTATACTATAACTATAACTTATATTTTTATCTCAACACTGTTACAAATGGTTGTGCTACTTATATTTATAATATTTCATGAAAACTTAATCAGACTTAATCAGGACAAAAAGAGCAGTTAATTCACGTAGGTAATCATGCGCCCTGGTTCCACACAACCAAATTGTGTTTTATTTACATGAATGGAATTTGTTGAATTTATGTAAACTCTTTGTGTTGTGTTAACATCATAGAATTAGATAGGATCTATTTGAAACTGTTGCTTCACTGTAACATAATCTAGTTAAGTTTAGTGAACAAAGCATTTGTTGGTGTTTAAGGAGAAAATCACAATTTGTGTGTCACCGTTCCAGTGTCAGCTTTATTTGGGCACTTGACCTTTATAATAGTAGAATTATTTGTTGTTTTGGCTGCTGTAATTGAGTTATAACAGCCAGACAAACCAAGAGCAAAACTCATCAGTTGATGATGATTATGCCCCTTTTTTGATTTTTGTTTTATTTTCCTTGAATCTCTAAACTGAACTTAGAATCTATTATCTGTGTTGTATGTTCTTTATTGACAATGGGAGCCTTGTGATTACAGCTAAACGCCTGGTGTTTTCCACACATTTAGAAAGGATTTCTTTTAGGCTCTTCTGATCCCTAAAAAAAGGACACGCACTTTAGGACACACACAGACATCAAGAGTCAGTGTATGAATCTCAACAATGGTGACCATCAAATCAGTGCATTTTGAGAGCTACCAAAAACTCCCATCATGCATTGCAACATGAATATATTATGAGCAGAATTGTGTTTCTTTTATTCTTACAATTTTCTTTTATTCTTGCTGTTTTTATGTGATGTTTTTATTAGTGTGTTATTAGTATGTTCAGAGTTTATCCGTTTTTCTGAATACGTGGTTTCTGAATTTGATTCATGCGCTGATTCTTGATCTCTGCATGTGCCTTATGGATATATTTCTTTGTTTTGGGGTGGGGGCGATCAGAACAGCAAAAAAGGAAATGTGAGAAAAATGTAAGATGTTTAGCTGTGTAATCACAAGCCTATCATTGTCAATAAAATACATACAACGCAGATAAAAGACTCTAAAAACATTCAGTGATTCAGCAAAATCATCATCAAATAATATGTTATGCTCTTTGTTTGTCTTACTGTTATAACTCAATATTAGAGTAAATATTTTCAATACTAATATTATATATATATATATATATATATAGAGAGAGAGAGAGAGAGTAAAGAGCCCTACTAAAGCACTTACTGACCACTGAAACGGTGACACAAATTGTGATTTTCTCCTTAAACACCAACAAATGCTTTGTTCACTAAACTTAACTAGATTAAGTTACAGTGAAGCAACAATTTCAAATAGATTCTACCTAATTCTATGGTGTTAACACAATGCAAAGAGTTTGCATAAATTCAACAAATTCCATTCATGTAAATAAAACACAATTTGGTTGTGTGGAACCCGGATGCATGATTACATAAATGAATTAAGTTAGTTCAAAGAGTCATTTTTTTGAGTGAATAAACAGAAGAATGCCAACACTGAGAAGCAACCTACAAGCCAATAACATCTATGAGAAATGCTAGAGAAAGCATGAGATGAAACTTCACCTGATTATTTAACAACCAAACTTGAATGCCAAAGTTGAACATTATTTGATGAACAATGTGTGAATAATACAGAACATTTTATTATTTGTGATTAATTGAATATATCCTTACAACTACTGAATGCTGCGAGCTGCTGTATGTTTATTTTATTACATGAATTAAGCATCTCTTGTGAAAACACTGTTTTTGTGTTGTTTATATAAAGGAAAGTATACAGTATGTTTTATCAGATTGACCCTCTAACTGAGTGTTACCATATAAGCTTTATACTGCCAAACATCGCAGTGAGGTGAAGCGCTGCAGGTTAGCCTTCAGTAAACAGGTTAACCTCTGCACACCTTGACCCATATAAGCAGCCCCAGCACCCTTTATCTATTGTTTTGAAAACAATAGTGGTGTTGACCAGAGTTTGATAAACACACACACACAGGCTCTGTCTTTCTTCCTCAAGCCACATACCATATAAATTCCTGCCCCTATTTGCATTGTCTCTTTTGCCAGTTTTAACTCAACTGCACAGTGAGACGTTTTTTGAAGTTTAGACTAAACTTAGTTAAGACAAAGTTTAAATATTCTTGGCTGTCGCACAAAACAATGCGTTTATGCAAAAAGAGGCCAGATGTGCTGTTTAACACAAACTCACTCTCTGTCTCTCTCTTATATCTCCTGTTCTGTGTGCAGGGTCGGCCCTGGGCATAGCAAAGGGCGCCGCAATTCCAGAAATCTACGAATGTAATCGTGTAATTTTTTCGTATAACATAACACATTTTAATAATATTTTAAGTTGTGTAGTATTTGGGGGTTTAATTTGTGGTGATAAATTTAGAAATTGCTATAGTTTAGTATAACAGCACTGCCATCTACTGGAAATCAAACACTTTTCATTAATAAGGTTAATTGTCAATAATTAAATAACAAAAATTTAAAAAAAATCCTGTTTCAAATGTAATGTCCATTGTTAGTTCAAGTTCAACTTGTCCTCCAGCTAATACGCCCGTATAGGTTGTTTGTACAAATATGTTGACGTAGTTTAGGGTTGTTGTAGCTCAGTTTGTAGAGCGATGCATACGATCATGGGTTTGAATCCAGACAATGCATGTGCTCATAAAATCCTTTGAGTTATGTTTTAGGGTTGTGTGGTCGTACAAATTAATTGGTGTGTTTCCAGTAAAAATATAAAAAACAAGACAAAGCTTTGCAGTGTCTGTGTGAGTGTTTTGAACACAATGATTATTGGTGGAATGGGCTGTGAGGAAAGGGGCACCAGGTAAAATCTTGTGTAGGGCAGCAAATTGGCCAGGGCCGGCGCTGTCTGTGTGTCATTGCAATTAATCCAACGTTATTTGCTTTAACTTCCATGCTTATTTTTATTTGCTATTCCTGAGTTTGATGCATTATCTTTGATGACAACTAGGCCTGTTTAATACATAACAAATTCCCCAAAGTTAACAAAAATGTACTTGAAAATCAGGCATTTTTATTTATTTATTTTTTATATATTTGTTATGTACTCCTTATAGGCACCGTAGAAAACCGAATAGGATTTTTGTTTGTTTTATTATGTTACACATTATTAGGTTACACCATTAAAAACTCAATAAACCAATAAGATTATAAAATGTGTTTGAAATAAGTTTCTTACGCTCACAGCTTTTATTTGATCTAAAAAAAATTATGTTATTAGAATTTCAAATATATATTGAATATATTTCTGAAAATGTATTTGTTTGTCAAGCTACTGCAGTAATTATTGTTGATTTATTAATGAAGTGGCATTTCTTTTATTTGTGTGTTTCATTTGGTAAATAGAAAGATCAAAAACAGCATTATTTATTTATTGTAACATCGAATTTCTATCAACTTAATGCATTATTGATGAATGAGGCACTAATTCTTCTTTCTATCATTTTTTCTTTTTTTCTAAATTTAGATTTAGATTTTTTTTGTTTTGTTTTTGTATTTATAGTATAAGTGTATAGTATAAGTATAAGTAATTTGAAATATGGCATAGGCAAATAGAAAAATACACATACACTTATGGAGAGAAACTGATCCTTTGTTCCTCTAAACTGGACTGAAAATACAAGCTGATTGATTTGAATGAATCTCTCAAAATACACTTGACTTGTGTCTTTCTCCACTAGAGGTCACTGCACACCAAACTATCATAACGCCTTTGCAACAATCTGCCTTCCATTATGTTATGCATCATCTTTGAAAGGGCACACTTTTGTGCCTGTCTCTTTACGACATGAGTGGCATGTTCTGTCAATACAATACTAAACACTGCACAGTGGCTGTAAGGGATGAATTCACCAAAATAACAAAATAAGTAAATTTACAGTCTGTTCATTCAAGGTTTTTTTTTCCATCTGAACAGATTTGGAGAAATGTAACCTTACATCACTTGCTCACCAATGGATCCTCTGCAGTGAACAGCTGCAGAACGAGAGTCCAAACAGCTCATAAAACATGTCACATGACCCTAATATCGATGACATTAAACATCAATTGACATCTTGTGAAGTGAAAGGCTGCATGTTTGTTACAAAATCCATGTGACACCTTTTCCTTCCTCGCCAACAGGTATTTGTGTAAAACCAGACCAGACACCAGGATGGAAAAGCAAAAACATCTCCCTTAATCTGCAGGGGTCTAAACAGTTAATGGTTCAATTCACAGCCCACACACTAAACCACTAAACGCACTGACCGATTGATATGGAATCAGGAAATTAAGTTCATGCCTCAGAAAATCTGCAGTTTATTCACACCAACGACTCAAATGTTATTACAGGGGCCGCTGCACTTTACAAGTATAGACCTGTGATTGTGGATGTCATTAACACCAACAGCAAAAGAGCTCCATTTCTACAGTTAGTAGAGGGTAGAGGGTTGATGGTGGAGTTAAGGAGCTGGGTTAGCAATGCAAATGTTGCAGAATCAAGTCCCATTAGAGATGTGCTCAATGTTTCTTTTTGTTTCTTGCCACTAATCCTGGAATAGCTTATGAGCATACCATTTTGGCTATGGGGGTGCTCAGATGTCTGATTTCACATAAACTATATATAAATGTATATATTTTAACCTGCGTGAATATATTCAACCGCCCCTACAGATTTTCACTTTTCCACGATAAAGGATTCACAAATTGACAAAAACTGTATATTAGGGTACAAGTGATTTCAAAACATTTTAGCTGGTTTAAATAAATTGGGTATATATTATTTAAGTTGTAAAAGATGCATTAGGTACTGCTGTAAACTGCTTCACTGCACAGGACTATGGTGATTATCTCTTTGGCGCGAACAAACAACAATGCAGAATATTGATAACTATAACTGGGAGTGTCTAAACTTGTATTTTTAGTCAAAACATGAAACAATACTTAACCCCTTTGTATATGAGAGGCGTCCGTTACACATTATCCCTATGTGTTAACTTCAGTAATTATGATACGTGCTGTTTTTCCAGGACACGTCCTGGCCAGGATTTCTATAAGGATATAGTCTTTGGCTTGGTTTGCGTGTGCAGACTGATTGGTATGACATCGGTTCCTTATGTTTTGAAATGCTCTTGAGGTACAAATCAGAGCAATATAGAAATCGTAGCACGTCTGGAAAAAATGGCACGTATGGTCACCCTAAATTATGACTGTCCAAAATCTTACATTACTTGACTCATTGTAATGTATTTTGACCCATGTGATTCGACTATTAGCAAGCAAGAATCTATTTTAAGCAAGAATTTATTTTAAATAATAAGGATTTTGAAACACATGAGGGTGAGTAAAAGTTGACAGGATGTACTTGTACTGCCCCCTGCTGGATATACGACCTAATAATACGACCTCTTAACCTCTTGCTAGTTGACCGTGCCAGCACTCTTCCTGAGGCACAGCAGCATAGCCTACATCTGTCACTCCACAGTACACAGAGCAGCGTGTCATCATCAGAATTCGCCCTCCATCTCAAACATATTGTACCTCCCCAGGCCATGAGACCCCTGTTAGATCACCCCTCCCTTCTTAATAGCTTGTGGATGTTTTCCTGTCCTGTAATGTTTGTGCAGATTATCACCCATCACCTGATTCATGATGTGTCGATTTTTGCCTGGTTTCATTTGTGCGTTTGGCCTTGGCATTTCGTTTTTATACTATATGAGATTTTTTCATGTCACCTGGGATTTGAACCGTCCTTGTTGCATGACAAATAAAAAGCCAGGATTTTATTTTAATTTCACTTTGCCCAGATTTCTGGCAAAAGCTTTAATATAAATTAATCACTTCTACAAGCATACGTTTTTATAAGAAATTGCCCTGTACACTGCACATTAACAAGACTTCTATATTTATCATTTGTATGGATGTTTTTTTTTTTTCTAGGACACCCTACTCTCAAGAGTTAAATATATTAGTACAACATGTTGTTTTTCGAGTGCCTAAAACCTTGGTACAGATTCTCGGTGGCAGTTGTGAATATTCATGCCTGTTCCTATTAAAGAAGCACTCTGTACCTCAGGATTTACAACATGACACATTCCCAGCATTTCCAGTGCCTATAGGGCATCTGTGGGATAAGGGTTATGGGTTAAGTTGATCTTCAAGCTAGATGAGTTATTCATTTATTTACTCATTATAGCAGAGAGGTATTTAAAGAAATATGACCGTTTTCAGGTTTGTGCCTCTTAAGATTAAGCAAAATGCTAATCATCTTGTTATCACATACGGAAACTGACAGTCTCACAAGAGTGATAAGCGATTTGCACGAAACCCTGTCAAGTCAAAGCAGACAAATAAGAAATTATATTAAAAATGCATAGTAGCTGGATATAATAGTGATAGTGAACAGTGAGAGAGATATACAGAGAGCAGTATATCAAGAGAGAAATAAGAGAATAAGTTTAATATTGTGAAAATAGCATTTCTGTTAAATATATTTGTAAATACTTTAATTTAAATTAATTAATTTAATCAATAATAAATAGTGCACACATATATAGCCTACACTGCTCAGAAAAATAAAGGGAACACTAAAATAAATACTTATTAAATACTTTGTTCTTTACATAGTTGAATGTGCTGACAACAAAATCAAATCTATTAACCCATGGAGGTCTGGATTTAGAGTCACACTCAAAATTGAAGTGGAAAAACACACTACAGGCTGATCCAACTTTGATGTAAGTCAAAATGAGGCTCAGTAGTGTGTGTGACCTCCCTACAACGCTGGAGGATGGTCTTCTGAGGGATCTCCTCCCAGATCTGGGCTAAAGCATCCACCAACTCCTGGATAGTCTGTGGTGGAACGTGGCGTTGGTGGATGGAGTGAGACATGATGTCCCAGATGTGCTCAATTGGATTCAGGTCTGGGGAACGGGCGGGCCAGTCCATATCATCAATGCCTTCGTCTTGCTGACACACTCCAGCCACATGAGGTCTAGCATTGTCTTGCATTAGGAGGAACCCAAGGCCAACCGCACTGGCATATTGTCTCACAAGGGGTCTGTGGATCTCATGTCGGTATCTAAAGGCCTCCTCTAGTGAGCCCATGGAGGGCTGTGTGGCCCTTCAAAGAAATGCCACCGCAAACCATTACTGACCACTGCCAAACCGGTCATGCTGGAGGATGTTGCAGGCAGCAGAATGTTTTCCACGGTGTCTCCAGACTCACATGTGCTCAGTGTGAACCTGTTTTCATCTGTGAAGAGCACAGGGCACCAGTAGAGAATTTGCCAATCTTGGTGTTCTCTGGCAAGTGCCAAACGTCCTGCCACGGTGTTGGGCTGTAAGCACAACCCCCACCTGTGGATGTTGGGCCCTCATACCACCCTCATGGAGACTGTTTCTGACCGTTTGAGCAGACACATGCACATTTGTGGCCTGCTAGAGGTCCTTCTGCAAGGCTTTGGCAGTGCACCTCCTGTTCCTCCTTGCGCAAAGGCGGAGGTAGCGGTCCTGCTGCTGGGTTGTTGCCCTCCTACAGCCTCCTCCACATCTCCTGATGTACTGACCTGTAGCACCTCCATGCTCTGGACACTACACTGACAGACACAGCAAACCTTCTTGCCACAGCTCACATTGATGTGCCCTTTATTTTTTAAAGCAGTGTATATATATATATATATATATATATATATATAGCTATATGTTATATGAATATATTATTTAATATATTCTATTTTGATATTTAAAAATCTTACTCCTGTATACCTTTTTTCCTTTTTTGACACCTGCACATGTTCTGGACACCAACTGCCCCATTATTTCCTTTTTGTGTGCATCTCCAAGGCAGTCTTCATTTAAATTTTTCTCTAAAATACACAGATCCTTTGGCACCTCCATGACTTCTGAATGTCCTGAACTGCGAGTAATCCAATGTTTACTTGCTTGTAACTTTCTTGCAGGGACTTTGCATCTGTGATTGCAAATTTCAGGGAAGACCATTTGCACGGTCTGTCACGGTCCTTCCACTTGACATTTCTGGTGCTGATGTGACAGCTGAGCGTGTGAACGTGAATCCCTTAACAGGAAGGCAAGCAGCCAGATGACTGTAGAGAAGTGACAGCACTTTATTGGGTGAAAGGCAGCACTTGCGCTAAATTCTCTTGCAGCCAGAAAAGTGCAAAGCATATTCACACAAGCAACCAGTCTTTTCTTTTCTGCCAGCGGCCTGGAAGGATCTACTCAAGCGTTCACGTCCACGTCTGCATTTTAACACCTGTCAGAACTTGGCTTGGCAAACTTGCATGTGTGAATCGCTTGTCAGCATGGAGCATGTTGGCCAGCTTCTGCGGGAACAGTGAGACGTTCCCTAATCATCAGGTAGTTTGTTAAATGACATATGTTTATTATTTTATGTGTGTGTGTGTTTGTCAGTCATGTTAGCCCATGCATGGCTAAAGCAGCCTTGTTGCTGCAGCAACTCAGCAGACAGGCAGTCAAATGCATATTACATGTGCCCTTCGCACGCAAGGTCTCAGCGCCGGTTGCATGACAGCATAGTATATGTGTATAGTATGACGGAGGAGCTGTGAATTGGCAGACAGTGGAATAATACTTAGAAGACTAAAATAAATCATGTCGCTTGGAAAAGAGTGTGAGTTGAGATGGTTGGCACATTGGCTTTAGGGTTGATTGGCAAAGGGAATATAATTGGAGGAATAAATCATACAAAGCAGATTAGAATGACCAGCTTCCACAAAAACAGTAAAAATTTGAAGCATTGATAAAAATAATAATAAATGATTCTTGACCACAAAATCAGCATATTTGAATGATTTTTGAAGGATCATGTGACTGGAATAATGAAAATCCATCTTTACCATCACAAGAATAATCTGCATTTTGAAACAGAATTTGTTTTTGTATTGTATTCAAATATATGTATATGAAATGTAGCCCTGGTAAACATAAGAGACCCTGAGGTTTTTAATGATATAACACAGACAGACAGACAGACAGACAGACAGATAGATAGATTTTTTGTTTAATTACTTTAAAAATCAACCAAAATTTGTAATTTGCATATTTTGTTTTGCTGGCATAATTGAACAAAATAAATAAATAACATAGAGATGCAATGTACTAGAATGACCTAGAATGCTAAAATATGAGCAGGGCAGCTTTGAACAATATTTGGGTCTGAATTTGCCATGTTCTGCTTTGTTGAATGCATCCACACAACCACACATTTTCAGATTACCCAAGGGGCAACTCAGCACCTACGGCCACCCTTAAAAGCTGTAGCAAAAATAGACAGCATGCTAAAATTTTGCTTCCTTCCTGTTCCTTCTCATGGCTTTTTATATCGCTAGTGAAGCAAGCAAGCATGACCTCAAAACGAAGCGGTTAAGCATCCCAAATGACATTCTCCAGCTTGTCTTCTGCCTTGAATACAAGATTTCTGTCAGCATAAATGTCATTTCTCTTTAAACAGAGTTTGGACCAGGCTCTGCTGTACTTTGTCTCATTCAAACACACGGCTGTATTTCAAGCACTTCCTACAGAGGATGCAGTAAACTTTCATTTCCCAGAACAACACTTTTAGTCCTTTTGCACATTTCCTAGTTTCACATCACTTTGTGCACCCAGATGGAATAAACACAGGCATTGTCTATTAAATGAGCCAGAAGCAGAAGTCTAAGACGTGTTTACCTTATCTTGTAGGCGTTAATTGTTGCCACATACGGCCAGTGACACATTCTGACTGACAGCTCCCCTGCCATGTGCTTCTCTGTTCAGGCTAGTCATTAGCTTTCCTTCCTTGAGCTGCAGTTTGGGCTTTCTGAATTTCAAAATAGCAGAGAGGGTGTGAGAGAAAAGGGAGACATCTTTCACAATGAATAAGTGACATGATACATGCATGCATGCTTTGTTTCTGTGAGACAAATCATTCTATCATGGAAGAGATTGTTAGGATTCCTATTCATTGTAGCAGCACTTGTTTGGCTGGTTGCAAGCACATCGTTTGAATCTGCCATCTTTGCATTGACAGAAAAGTACATCAGACAAGTTTCTTGATTACAGTATATCTATATTGTACATGATATCAAAACGGTCTTTGTTTCAGCTGAATGAAAACACCTGGCAGTCACTAAAAGGAAACTCTTCATTATCTGGTGTCAAGAGAACAAAAGAGTCACTCTGACTCACGTTCTAATGTAATAATGGGTTTTAAATTAAATCCGCAATCCCTCATGCTTTAAACTCATGACTGTGATACACTTGAGGTTGCATTAACTTTTAATGAAGTGGGATTGTTATCATATGAATTAAACAAAGACTGTTATTTTTATAATTTTATATACAATACATTTTGTACATACTATTTATATATATATATATATATATATATATAGTAGGTGTGTGTTAGCATTGTCAATAAAGGTTTTTGTTTATGTAATATATGTGAGTGATATGTGTAATTTGTATGTGTAAAAAAATATACAGTATATATTTAAAAAATGTTTACATGTATTTACATGCATATTTATATTGATGTAATTATATATATATATGATATATAAAATATTAAATATAAAAACAACATTTTTCTTATACACATATATACATGCCTGTGTTAAGTATTTACAGAATAGAAGTTAATGCAACCTCAAGTATAACACAGATTAATGTTTTATTAATTAGGAAATTTTATTTGAACTTTAATCATCATCATCCTCATCAGTGTAACTTTAATTTAACTTTTTGTGATGCCGACAGCTATTAATATAACATCTAAAATGGCTGTGCTGTATCATAAACAGGACACACAAAGAAAACCAAAACGCAAAAGTTGGAGCCCTTTTGTTTTATATCATGGAAAGCATGTCTTCTAATACTAACAAATGACATATATTCATCAAGTTGACACCTGACTCATGGGATGGTGCCATCTACTGGAATGGAGGTAGAGATACAGACTCAGTTATTACATGCATAATGGGATTTAATAAATCTCAGTATTTTCATAATTGTACAGTTCAAAGCCTGACTGATGGCCATACTGTTTAGTGTGGGTCAGGGATCGCCTACAGGGTGGCGTGAGAAAAGTTTTAGTGCGTTCATGGAACGTCATACGATATCTCCTTAGCAGAGGCTTAAATGCTGACATGGTTCACAGCTGCATTTCAAGTCAATACCATCCACATGCCCAAACAGTAAACTGGATGCTGAACATAACATTCAATGACACTTTCTCTCCGCATATTCCCTCCTCTAATGTTAATTTCTTGTGCAACTTTGTCCAACAAAGTGGTCTCTGATACTTTCCTGAAAGTATCCTTGCATGCACAGTGAATGTTTTATATAATACTTGCATTTTGAATCCTATATGTTCATACATAATTTAAGATGAAGACATTTGTGGATAGTCCTTCAGTATTGTAAAATCTAATGGAGGTGGTTGTTGAGCTAACCTAATATGAACAGAAACGTTATACTATGTCAGCGCCTGAGTCAAAAGTAATGTAGATTTCATGCTTTAGTCTTTTAAATTCACTGAAACGCCATGAGTTGGTCTTTGGCCCAATTGCCCATTGGCTGCACACGTACCAGCGGACACATTCACCCACAAAAACAATGTCTATTCTTCCACTTTCTTCTTGGGTGACTTCTGCAGTTTCTCTGCTTTTCTGAACAACTAAAACGGAGTCTGACTATATGAGGAGTGGCAGCCAACAAACATGAAACAAATAATTCCCTACATGCACAGAATAAGCCTCATATACAAGAGGTACAGTATAAATGCTTTACCCTTTCACAGTAGAGTACACTTCAGATACTAATACATATATATATTTTTAGGCACTAATACAGCGTGTACCTTCAAAGAACTAATATTCACCATTTAGAGGTAAATACAAAGGTGTACTTTTTGAAAATCTTTTTTTGACTACTATAGGCATTGTCTAAATCATACTGATATTTGAAACACCATATTGGTTACATTACTGTACAGCAAACAGACAATATTCCACCAAGCACTTAGTGTTTTATTCTAATTACTACTTAAAGTAAAAATAAAAAATGTCCATATATGGTCACACTTTATATTAGGTATGTGCTTGCATCAGAAAATAATTATTTATATACTTTTTATATTATTTAATATTATTTATATACTTATTATGGTCATATTGCATTGCAAAATACTTCTGCTGCTATTGAGGTGGAATATGGGTAAGGTTAGGTACAGGTTTAGTGGTACAGTATGGGTAGGTTTAGGAGTAAGGAGTAAGAGTGTAATTCTAAAGGTAAGTACAGAAATGAATTACAGATGTAATAACATATAGGTATTTTTCAAAATATAAGTACAATGTAAAAACAAGTATGCATACAAGAAGTGCATTGTATTAAATTATTAATTTAAATGCAAGTACATAGTAGCTAAGGCCACCTAATATAAAGGGACCAAATATATATATTTTATTAAAGCATAAACTCAGTACATCACACAAGCCCAAAAGGGCCCATGTCACTCCTCTCTTCATCTCCCTGCACTGGCTGCCAGTTTGAAGCACGCATCAAATTCAAGGCATTGATGCTTGCATATGGAACAATCACCGGCTTGGCTCCTGCTTACCTCCACTCATTGCTACCACTCTACACTCCCTCCAGAACCTCCAGAGATCTGCCAGTGAGCGACGCCTCATTGCACCATCACAAAGAGGCACAAAATCTCTTTCCAAAACATTCTCTCACACCGTTCCTGGCTGGTGGAACGACCAACTCCCTTACAACCTTCAAACGACTTCTGAAAACCCATCTCTTTCAACTACTCTTTCTTTGTCTTTCTAGCCTGCTCTTATTTGAAAATTGCCTGTTTTTACGGTTGTTTTTGCCTCTGTATGACTAATCGCTTGTTGCTTTTTCCCCACCTGTAAGTCGCTTTGGATAAAAGCGTCTGCTAATTGAATAAATGCAAATGCATGTAAATGTCACACACTATAGGAGTAATTCACTATTTAAATATAATATTATTATTTTGCATTAAAGAAAACTATATTTTTATGCGGGTAAATGAGCTTAACTCGTTACTTAAAATAAACCTCATTTTCTCATTTCATAATAGAACTTTTCTTTTGATTTCGCAATGAAATATCACCCAGGCACTTTTTATTAGATCTATTCACAATATACACAGCCTCTCATATCTACCTGCCTGAATAAAGCATAGGAACCGTAGAAACACATCTAAATAATCAGACCTGCATCTATTCATCCTTTGTTGTTACTGCAAAGTAAAAGGAGGCGAAGCTAGATTCTTAGCTACACCTGTTCTCTTCTTTCTCCAGAGGACTGGAGGAAGTGCCAGTGTGCTAATTTGATCATGCTCACACCTATCCGTCTATCCCCACAAGCGCGCTGTCTGCCTGTCTCTCTCACGCTCAAACACACTCAACACACTCTCTGTTCACACGTAAACATGATGTTCGCTCATATCACTCTCTTGCTGTATTGACATCCCACCAGGAGCTGCCATGGAAACCGAATCAGATATAAGATTTCACTTCTCAATAAGTGTAGTGATGAAAAAAGCGAGAGAAACACACAGAGCATCATCTATGGACGGAAAGACAGCAGTAGGGAGCCAGAGAAGTACTAATTATCTTTTCATCCACTCCTGGGAGAAGGATTAGATTTCATATGGTATTAGATGGATAGACATATCCTTGAGTACATACTCATTCAGACATGAAATAACTTACTTTGAAGTCTGTCCGAGGTGAAATATGACTTCATAGGTGTGATATTGCAAGCATTGCGCAAATTTTTCACTTCATTAGCACAGTCTGCTGATAAAAAAGATGAACAGAGAGACAGAGAGTGTTTTGCATTAAATTAAGGAATGTTAACAACCACACCTCAAACTGTGGCTTTATGTCTTCTTATGTCTATGTGCAAAATTTTTAATTCAACCAATCTGAGATATTTAAGTGCAAACCCATTAAATCCACCCCACTGGAGACTGCTACATGTTTCATGAGGGTTTCACCACTCTTAAACATGATACATGGTGTATATTTTATACACTTAAACATTTAAATATATTATATGCATGCACACATACAAATCAATTAATATCTCATTAGATTCGCCTTTTTAATGTCAGCTTTGCATGGTTTCCACATGGATGAGCTTTAAAATGAACCCTTTTATTAGTTTAATAATTAATGTCATTCTCAGACTTGAAATTTAAATTTTGTGTTCCTCACTAAACAACCTGTATTCATTGTTAATGACTCAGTGGGTTTGAAATGTGGGTTAGCTTGTCAATTAATTATCATACATATATTATATTACATCAAGATATGAGTAGAAAATTCATTCATGTTGACGGTTGTCAGATATCTGATCCATGTCAAATGGATACTAAAACAGAGGACTTTTATTCTGTCCATTTCTTTTAAACATTAACCAATAACAGATATCTAATACAACATAGTAGGAAAACACACACCGGGGGTGATGACAAGTGATTATCTTTTTAATGACTCACTGAATAAAAGCATTGATTAATTCTTGAACTAGAAAAGTGACTATGGGTGAATCACTGATTCATTTAGTGTCAGTGTAGAGTATTAGTATCAGAATAGAGCAGTATGGTCATATTTAAAGAATGTGCATGTGTTTATTAGTATGTACATCTGAAAAAATGATGAATTGGCATTGGCAAATGTAAAACTTTGTCCCTCAAGTGAAATTCACGATTATGTGGTTTCCTATTGAAATGGCTGGGATTTAAATGCTCCGTAGTGTCTGTTTCACCTAGATGATTTAGACCTCTTATGCAGTCAGATCTATTAGTCAGTGTTGTACAGTGCTGGGAATCATCTCTAACCCTCTGACATGCAGACCACAAACACTACAGCGCTGCTTCTGTAGTATGTGACAGTGTTAATCTTTTATTTACTGTGCCATTTGATCATTTTGTTTCACACACAAATAGCCTAGTGTATGTTTTAGCTGCTAACATCTTTCATTTAAATGCTATTTTTGAACAGATTGACAGATTTAATGCATCAATCCATGTGTGGTCAGTTCACTCTCTCGTGAATTGCTTTTCTTGGTTTGCTGCCAGGACAATGATGCTGTAGGGGAGGTCTGAATATTTTTGGCAGATGAACATTTGAATCATCAACAATGTCTCAAAGACATCCAAACATATTCGCCCTGAGCTGCAATTGCACTCCCAACCCTGATATCTCCAACCCTAAGTTAACCACACATCTTTTCAAGTCTAGGTCTTGTTTATATGGCTAATTTTTACAATGCAGGCTGGGCTTGTTCTGAAGTGTTGGAGATGAAAAGTCTAATTCTGTCACATCTAGAATAAGCTGCATGGGAACGGGCTGTGGCAAACACTGTATTTTGGGTTGACTTTACTGTGGCCTCCCAAGCCCTGCAGGAATGACCTGGCAAACAGCTAAGGTTAGTTAAGCTCCCTGTGGGAATTGTGTCCTTCTCTGTCTGACAGTCGGGCTGCATGAATCATATTTACTCATGAATTTGTTTACTTTGTTTAACAGGGCCTGATGTTTGTAGTGCGTGACTACACTGGGGTCATTTAGGAGTTTTATGGTAGGAGTGTTTGCTTTTGTAACATGCTGAATGTCAACTATACATTCCAAAGATGCAACATTATCTATTTACACATACTATTTGTGTGTAAGATGCCTTTACATTCCAGGTTAAAGGGGTCATATGATGCGATTTCAAGTTTTCCTTTCTCTTTGGAGTGTTACAAACCGTTAGTGGATATATAAGATCCCTAAAGTTGCAAAGACTAAAGTCTCAAACCCAAAGAGATATTCTTTAAAAAATGAATGATTTGCCCACACCCCCTCGTTATTTTATAACACCATCCAAAAGTTTATGCAAAGTAAGAAGGCAAAGGGGCAATTCTACCTCTGCAAGGACAGTCTGGCACTTCTGACTCACAACCTTTAAGTAAGTTACATTTTCTTATTTTACAAAATCTGCTATTTACTATTCAAATGAGACTTCTGAGCAGCAAACGATGGTGCTGTTGTCATTTGTCATTTCTCGATCACAAATGCAGACATGGTGTTATGTTTACACGCTGTGATGCTAGGCGACGCGGAATCGTGACAAACAATAATTATATCTCTATTGGATGCAACAAATGCCTCGTTTGTAATGTGTTTTAGTGCTTTGGTTTCACAGCGTCAGGACGCAGCATCATGTTATGATAAGGGGCGTAACATTTCCACGACATGCTTGAGGTATTTGGTCAATCAAAACACACTGGATAGCTGGCCAATCAGAGCACATCTTGCTTTAGAATGATGAGCTTTGTACAAATCGACCCGTAAAGAAGAAACAATAATGTACAGTATGTGAAAAACTTAAACCACAAAAACATATTTCATTATACCAAATACACAAAATAATGTTCTCTTTATCAACATCATATTTCCCTTTTACAACTTTCACGAGCACTTGCTGTGAATCTCTTTTTAAGTCTAAAAATGGTCTGCAACAGCATGGACTGGTATAATTAATTCTGTATGATCTCATGAGAAAAGATAGTTTTATACCTGCAGGTTCACATTTTAGGAAAACGTACAGTCGCATTTGTCCTCATGAGATCAGGGTAAATTAATTGCAATAACAAGAACTAGATTTTTACATTTTCTGAACAAAATGTGCTTGTCTGTTAAAAACTCACTGCTGCTGTGTTCTGGGTGGTTGCTGAGGTTTGCTGAATCTGTAATGTTAGAAAATTGTGTCAAGCTCCCAGGAACTTCATATAAATTTCTTTTTGGCAGATTGCTTACAACAAGAAAAAAGTTTCCCTTCTTCTAATATCCCAGTACTTAAATGACTGTGTTTCAGATTTCTGCTATATTTCCCATGAACTGAGAGCTAGTGATTACAAGCTATAAATCCACTACCTGCATCATTTATGATGTCCAATGGACAGCCATTTATAAAGTACACTTCAGCATTTCTTGACAAAGTGGTCGGGTATTTTTAGCCAGTTGGAGTTAGAATTTTTTCAAAGGGGTGAGTATGTAATATTGATATGCAATGGAAATCTTTCCAATCGTGACATACGTTCATTAAAATGAACATTTTTTGCAGCATTTAATTAAAAATGTCCATTTTGATTTCATAGTGACTTTAATTGGTATGAGTCATGGTTACACAACTGTATTAACCTGGAAGACTACAAATCAACATGTTTAGACATAAAACAGAAAGCATTAAATTTAAAAACAGAAGCATCATTATCATTTCAACAACATGCTTTTAATTGACTAATTTAAACGTAATTACATTGTTAATTTGTAATTCACTTTGTAGCAACTAATTTAATATCTTCAACCAACATCATCATAACCATACACACTCATGTAATACCATTACACACCCATTATATGTCACATATACGAAACACAAACTACAGTTTTTTTTACAATCTAGACTTATTTGTACTAAAACAACATATCTTTACCAGTGTATGAGTAGCAAAACTAAACTGAATTAAGTTAATGCAACAACCCAACCAAATCAGACACTTCATAATACAAGTCCAGAACAGCGAACAGAGAGACATACAAACAATGAACATAGTCCGGGCTGGAGAGCCCTCTGGAGGTTTCCACGGACAACTCCAGTGCAGCTTGTGACATAGAGTAGATTCCAGACATGCAAAGAATCCTTATTAGCTGAGTGTGTTTCTGAAAGGTGTAAGTTGTTAGAACTTAAGAATAGCAAGAAAACAAAACATTAATCAGTAAAAAAATTTCAGCATGATTTATTGAAAGAATTGTCTTATAGTGTAGCTACAGATGCCCCAAGCTCCAGTTTCACTAGTGGTGCAAAATCTGTGATTGTTCAGCATATCTGGAACCAAAAACATGACCTTGAATTCAGCACATCCACAAATTACTCCAGCGCTTTACTTCAGCACATCTATCCTGAGAGACGGTGGACTGCATTTCACAGAAACGCACACAATAATAAACCCTGATGATTGAAGCCTAGATTCCTCAGAGTCTGAATTGCCCGTTACTCTCAACGGGAAAAGAAGATGACGGAGATGGAGTCCGCCGCCTGTGCATTTTGTCATCAAGAATAATAAATGTCAATTTCCAAGCAATCCAAATATAAGCTAGTATTCACACAACGGTAATCACTGAGATGAATAGATGTTGGTGTGCGAGGTCTATTTTCTCTCTGATGTTAACGGTTTCATAGGAGAGGAATTGATAGTGACAAGTTTATAGAAAAGTTGTTGTTGATGTAGTGTGTGTGTATGTGTTTATATTAGACTGCCTGACATCCAAATTATGAGAGCTTAGAACGTAATAACCAATTTCTGCTTCCTGTTGATGTTGATGCCCCGGGTTTTCTGTTTTTTTTTTCTCCTAAAAACAATCAGTCTATTTCTCCTTGAGCACCAGGGACAAGATTTCATAGGTAATTATTAAACATTCTGCTTGGCACCTCAGGAGACCAACCCACTGTAAATGATGCCATTTCTAACGCTAAGCTTCTTGTGTTATAAAATAAGCAAGACTGCAGTGACTAGAAAATTTGAATAAACCCCTTAAGGATGAATTTGTGGAACTTGATCAAATGTTATTACCACAAAAAAAACACCTTAAGATGTTTATATCAGACATGGCAACCCTAAAATAGCAAGCGTTGTTTAAAAGCAGGTTTACAAACACAAAACAACACTTCCATCAGCTGTGGTTTTATTAAAAAGAAATTATATTATTAATATATTAAATACTGGGTAATCCCAAATGACCCAAATTGTCACGGAGGCAGACGAGAGATGACTGATCGAGGACACCTGCTTCCTGCTTAAATACCTGCGTGAGGTTACTTCCGGGTCGTGATCCGGTGCGTGTGACAGTACCCCCCCCTCCAGGACCGGCACCAGACGGTCCCGGAGTAGAGGATACCCGACG
>JAUYWG010000045.1:8830208-8842543 GCA_034779775.1 Enteromius afrohamiltoni
CTTCCTGCTTAAATACCTGCGTGAGGTTACTTCCGGGTCCTCGTGACCTCACGTGATCCGGTGCGTGTGACACAAATACATGACTACTCTGTAAATGATTACGTAAAAAAAGCTAATTCATCAGCAACATTTCTGAAATACAAACCCAAATGCGCTTATAATAAACAGACATGGCAACCCATAGAGATAGAGTGCCTTTAATAAATAAGTTAACAACTCATTTGCATGTTCTCTGCTGTCAGTTTCTGGTCACATGCCATGCAGCTAAACAAATAAAACATTTAATATTTTTTAGTAAATGTAATTCTACATTTTAGTTGTTTAATTAATGATTAGCTTTTCATCACAGACGTCCCGCAGATCCTTCACGAACCCCCAATAAGGGAAATCCTGATTTGCTGGATTCACTCCACCATTATATCTAAAGCTCTGCAGTGTGTTACATGTTCACTCTGACACTGATTTTTATTTGATGCACAGTTAAGGAGTTTGAAACAGGACCCACAGAAAGGTCGGCCCGAGCTTCCAGCATGTTCTGTCTGTAAACAGCTCTCCAAGCAAACCAAACAGAACTGCAGTCCTGATACCCGCATAGCTCTTCGCTTTGAAGTCCCTGCATCCTGACAGCAGAGAGTCTGTGCGGGGACCGGGACTAAAATGTGTTCATTTTTTCAGCAGATAGCCCAGCGACCTCCCTCCATGTTTCTAATTAAACTTACGGCTAGTCCCTCAGCACCTCCACATGCTTTGTCGAGTGTTCGACGCCACCGTGGGTAATCCTTTGAAAAGGGGCTTAAAGATTTTCAAGGGAGTCTTCTTCAAACTAGTCACCATCACCTTATCCGCACTCACATGGTGATGGGGATAAATGAATTTCTGGAACAGTCTGGCTCAAGTGCACACACATACACATACATGCAAATGCGCTTTTCAAATGGAGACTCTCTGCACAACAAATTTATTAAACTCAAAAGAAAACTTGAGAAAAAAAAATGATAAAAAAAGAGTTTGTTAAGGTCACAGAATATTCAGAGGGAACAAATACAAACAATCTTTGAACCAAGAGGGAAATTACCAGATGTCCTTTACCCCCGGCTCAAACTAACAGATGATGGTTAATGACACTTCAAATATTTCAGTGTTGGGTAAAAAAAGAAAAGAAATAAACTCTCATGTTAGAGTCTGCCAATACAGAGAAACATAAAGATTAAATATAATCCATAACGGCTTCACATGTCAGTTTATGCACGTGGATGAGACCGAGGGATTTGAGGATTTAAGAATATAGTTAAAAGTCTGTTATTGTAAAATGCTGAAGGCCCTTTATGTCAATCTAGCACTTGTGTAATGTGACACAAAAATGGAATGAAGTATTTTTTCTTGATAATGCTCTATAAAATGAATTCATGTGGATAACAAAAATGTCTCTCTCAGAAATTGCATATTGGGGGTAGTGTTAAATTATATTAAATTGTGGTATGCTAGTTATGGGCTGATAATAGAGATTCATTTACTGATATTAATCAGCATTGGATCTTTAATTATGCATGCTCATTTCCACTGTTTTTACATTTTATATTTACATTTTACATATCACAAAAAATAACAGCTAAACGTAATTTTTAGCAAAATTATGATTTTTTTATCATATTGCACACTATTATTATGACATCTACTTTTAGAAGTAATGCATTACAGTATCGCGGACAGTATTGCCTTACTAGCCTACCCGTTACGCTATGTTCCTTTTTTTTTTAATGTAGTGGGCTATGTTACTTTTTAAATCTGTGCAGGGCTTGCTTGTTTGGTTTTCATAAAGGAAAAGTAATTTTACGAATGTAAAAGCCATTTTATAACAAAAGTGAAAGGGTGAGGGAAGTGTAAATTAATCTGTACATCTTAATCTATTAATCTTAAACTAATTACATGAAGAATATGATGCAGGAAAAGAAACACTTTTCAGCAATAAACAAAAATTAAACACAAATGTGTCATTTTTGCTTATTATGTACATTGGATCATCAAAGGTCAGTAGCAAAGACGCTGATTAATAAAAAGTGATTAAATACATAATTATATTTGTCTTATTTAACATATTTAATCATTGCAGGTTTGATTAAATGTTTTTGTGCAGGTGGGATGAGTAAATACCTCTGCACTCACCCCTTACTTCTCTCAACATGGCAACACGCAGACACAGATTTTACCTTCTAAATTACAAAGTAATACATTACTTTACTAAAAAACATGATCCGATTACAACAATGGACACCTATGTGTGTATTCACGTGTGCATTTAAAATATATTTTTATTTTTATAAATTATTACAAAATCAAAAGTTATCTAGAGAAAACTCTAGAATTTGAATAACTAAGAAAAGCATTAAAATAATTATTTACCTATCAGTATTGTCCAGTATTTCACCTCTAATTGAATTTTTCATCAAACATCAGTTGGCAGCCATATATATTTACAAACACTGTTCAAAAGGCACAGGTGTTATTGTGAAGAGAGCTGAAACAGAAGGACCCAAAACCCCCCATTGTAAATAGCTGTTTGGGTAATCATGAGCACATCTAGCGAGGTTACCTGGAGACACGGCTCCTCAGCAAGATCTATTAATCACATTCATGAGACTAAAAATTCAGGAAGGAGAACAGAGTCCTAAACAGCCTGTTCTATTAGAGCACAACAAGACAGGAGCACAACTCCAGATGTCTTGTGCTCTCGAAGGGACAGAGATATGGACAGAGAAAATGAGAGGCAGAGCGGGAGAGAAAGAGGCTGAAATCACAGATGGTTGCAAGGCCCATTGGGATGAGGAATTAAAGATGAGTAGTTTTCCAACACTTCAGAACACACTTTTCAGAAATAGAAGTGAGTCACACGCATGGCAGGCTTCGTGAATATCAACAAGGGCAACAGTGGCTTGTGCCGCTCTCGTGATTGTGTCATCACAGCCACAGATCAGGTGTAGAAGCTTCTGTTTGACCAGATGATTTTGCTTGCAGGCTGATATAGAAAGGCAGTTGATGAGAAACACTTTTAAGCTCATCAGAAATACATCATCACCATTTCTGTCAATGTTCAGAGCTTCTTTATAAATTTTGTAAGCATGCGCTCTTCTATATAATACTCTGACCTGACTGCGTTATGTATTAGCTATGGGAGTCAGCAAAACTGAGTATTGATTTCTGTGTATCTTATTTCAAATAGACTCATATAGATTTATAATACGATGTAATACAAACCCCAAAGGACCTGCAAAGTAACATAATATAAATGCATTCCAAATCCCATGACAATGGCGTTTATGGGACATGAAATACTCTTGGGAAGTTGACATGTCCTGACTATACTATACTCCATGTAAAACTATTTTGCAGAGCATTTTCATGAAACAATGTTATTTTTTATGCATATTGATTAAAGGGGTCAATCGAATGCAATTACTTTACAAATCATTTGAACATAAATGTGAATTGAAAGTGTGTGTACACATCCTATGGGCTATTGACAAAAATCCACCCAGTGTTTTTTATTCTTATTTTAAAATATCTTTTCCCAAATCAGGATGTTCTAAGATTCCAGCCAGAATGATGTAGGTCTGCACAGGCTCCTCCCACAACAGTTGATTGACAAGACCGTCTTACCTTAGACCCGCCCTGAGTGAGCTGTCATCAGTCTGCCATTTACTCCCGACATCTGAGCCATTGATGATGCAGAGGATTACCCTCGTTTTCATTTTTTAGGGAACATGCCGATCTCCACAAATGCATGTATCATATACAAATGCACATATACATAAGCATATATGTAAGTGCAAATCATTTCTGATCCAGCTTAATTTACAGAAGTGATTTTTTAATGAATCTTTGCAAGTCACTTTTAATAATAATGTGCTAGTTTGTCAGTTTTGTGGCTGAAGGTTGAAGTCACAGAAGAGAGGGGCAGAGTCAGCAGAGCTCATTAGCATTTAAAGCAACATGGACAAGAATGGCTTGATGAAAACCGAGCTGATTTTGACATGGTAAAGAAGGTGTTTTTTACACTACCATTGAGAAAGTATGTTACACACTTTTACTTAAAGTGTCCCTATTGTGTCATTTTAAAAGTTGCTAATATTGTTAGTCTCTTAAAACAGATTTACATCTATGCAAGGTCAAAAAACACTTTAGTTTTCTCCAAAAATAGATTTAATTTTACCCCATATCTAAATGATTCGTAAACTACTCGTGTGAAGCAGATCGAAGACTCAGTCTGTCTAAACCCCGCCTCTCCATGAGCTCTCACTGCTGTGATTGGTCAGATGGGGCAGTCCTTTATGATTGGTCTACCGCTACAGTGGTCCACAGAGCTTGTACTAAAACTATACTTTCTGACATTACTGCTTTTTTTTTTTTTTTTTTTTACTGCAATTTGCTTTTATAAGTGAATCGGACACACTTCTACATTGTGAACTTCAACACTGTATAATGCATAACACTGTGTTAAACATCGTTTATCATTACTTAAACTAATGAGACAGACAGACAGTCAAGCTGCATCAATCACAATGTTTAGACTACATTAGGCCCACAGCTGAACAACAGAACTACAGAAACGTAAGTTAGCGGTTACCAAGACATCTGCAGGGTTGTTACACAACATGATGTGCACAAATACATGTTTTGAACAATCGCTAGAAAATACAATCATCAATTATTAATCATACTTACAGGTAGAAGTTCAGAGAAGCAAGCAGGACCAAATAAACTGAGCACTGATCCATCTTTTAAAACCAAGCATTTGAGAATATTGTGTTTAGTAAAATTAGTAAAATGACGCTAACACAACAAAAGATGGTACTGCTGAGGTGTTGTTGAAAAAATAATAGATTCATCTTTCGGAAGGGCATTTAAAACAAATTAACTCTCACAGGATACAGCGTCTTCTTCACATGATGTAATCCACAGAGAAATTGTACTGTTTGTGGGCGGGACAGGTTGTTCATGACCCAGAACGTGGGCGGACATTATGCAAATATGTTACTTAGTGACATGGATCCATAACAGAAAAAGATTCAAATTGCTGACGACTCGTTTAGGCGTATGTGAGCTGACTCTTTGTTTTGATAGACGGTAACTTTATTTATCGTGCACTGTCTGCGTCACAACTTTGCAAATAGTTTATGTTCACATACAGCTACATGACACACTGTATGAAAGATCATATTTGAAAATGCATAATAGGGGCCCTTTAAGACTCTAAATAACCATATCATAACTTGTGAAAAATGGGCATCCGATGAGACTAAATAAATAAACAAGACTCTATGCAATATTAGTACTTTTATAATCTTGTGAACGTTAAATTTGTGACAAATCCTAAACATACACATACTGTATAGCTTACATTTTTAGAATAGTGAAGAATACACATATTGTATTTATTTAGTTGGTGATTGAGTTTAGTCATTTACACCTATTATTATAAACAACCCCTTCAACTGTAATAAAAAAAAGAATTTGTGCATTTTAGGGTCACAGTAATGATCAGCCACTTGCAAATAGTTTCATAGCTCTATGAAACATTGATTTTGACCTAGATCAAATTACAGGTAATATAAGATTAACTCCAACTGAAAATATCAATAGTGGCGGTCTGTTGAGAAAAGTCAATGCATATAGTGTCACTGTGGCAATGAAACATACCTTAATGGACACAGAAGTTGGCGTTAAACAAGTAGACTCAGGGCAACCTATAGCAGTCTGTGGCAGGAAACAGGGAGAACAAATCTCCAGGGACCATCACCACACAAAAGCACTTAAGAAAAGACATGAACTAAATGCCCAAGAAAGTGTGTCAGAGGCTGTCTGAGAACTGTAGAAACGCTTCTGACCTACTTACAGAGAAGGATGGAAGAGATGGGTGCACATACAGAGAGACTGCACTTTCCCTTCTACTGTTACATGAGAATCTGTGGTCAACATCACTGATGTGGAAGATGATTATAAAGAAGAGCTAGGAATTCATTTATTTATTTAGAAAAAAGATGTCCTTTACTAATTTCACATGAAATGCATACATGACTTGTATGAAGAGGAATATAATATAATTAAATAAAAAATCTTTTATATTTAAATATATTCAAGCTGAGATGAATATAAAAAATGATGTACTATATAAAATTAATTCAAATATTGTACATATATAAAATGCAAATAATATAATATAAAGAAATTAGAGCAATAGAATTAAAATCAGATATCCATATATAAAATGCAATTTTTCTGTCTGATTTTGTTGCCTCATGTATCCCGTTTAAAAATTGAATAAAAAAACTGTTCCAGATAATAAATATACCTTCTGGAAAAAGCCTGCATTGCAAGAACACTCAGGCGCCTCCATGTATGACCCACATGCCCGAGAGAGCTGAATTAGCACCATCTGCTAATGATCAGCAACCTTTGATTCCCATCCTGCTGTAACATACAGTGAAATGGATCAGAGCAGTAAAAGCACATATAATGCATGTTTGTGTATGTCCGGCCTCATGCTGAGCTCAGCTCCCTGGGTGACGGTTTACCCTAGGGACTTCATTTTCAAGTAATAGCCTCCATGCCAGAAGGAGTCACTCGGACACTATCAATAACCTGTTCCAAGACGTCTTTAC
This sequence comes from Enteromius afrohamiltoni, assembly GCA_034779775.1. Lineage (NCBI taxonomy): Eukaryota > Metazoa > Chordata > Actinopteri > Cypriniformes > Cyprinidae > Enteromius > Enteromius afrohamiltoni. The sequence goes on from JAUYWG010000045.1 coordinate 8,836,865, forward strand.
TAGCTCGATTGTTACTCCATCTCTCTCTCTCTTTATCCTGAATCTGCTGTTTAAGGCAGCTAGTGCCTGTGGAACCTGCTGGACAGCAATTTGCATTTTGAATACTTGATATTTTGCTTCGGGTAACCAAATGTTCGCCTGTATCTAAAAAAAAGTCTGTTCCTCTTCTGTAATAAGATGGCACGGGAGGCGATACCGCAGATGGAATTCTATGCTTGTATATTAAACTGGAACTGAATGAAACTTAAATGAAACGAACTGAATTTCAAAAGAGTTTGTCTCAGCAGATGAGTAATAGCAACTTCTAAAAAAAGAAAACAGTCTCAGAGGAACAACACGCTGAGATGATAGTTCTGGAAAGCTTATGGTAATATATCTTTGCCCTTTCCGCAGGCCCTGTTCATGAAACATTAATGTCAGTATGTAGATTCACCACCTGCCTCTCCTGACTCACTTCATTAGGGGAGTGCATCGAAACCTGTATGCCTATATATGCAAGTCCCTGAATTTAGGAGAGGGAAAGCATTGTGGCATTTTGAGATGTACTTCATGACCTGATTTTTGTGTGCTGGGACACTATGAACCGAAGAACAGATCAGCACGAAATCGGAGCCTGCAAAGAGCTCAGAAGATTTCAAATAGAATGCAAAAGTCCATCATCTACAAAGTTCTACACGTCCCTGTTTATAAAATATTTCCCTGCAAATTCAGAGTATGCAGTACGCAGAATTTGGTCCAAGAATATATCAACTTTTGCATTATTACACAGATATTGAAAAATGGGTCATTGCCTTTATACATTAGTTGGGTTTTTATATATTTTTTTAAATATAACTGTATTGTGATTTTAGTATTTCCATAAAGGACTGTTCTGCTGTTCTCCCAGTGACAAGAAAATTAACAAAAATCATTCCTCAGTGAGCTAACTAGCATTAGAGGGATACTTGTCATTTTTGACAAACAACAACAAATTGCAGAATTCATTAAATCATTGCTTACATGAATTGCTGTTTGAGGTGGTTTTCTTCACCCAATATAATGTCACTTTATGGCATCATTAAGGGAAATTCTATTAACATTATTTTTAACACAACCAGTTGTTATTTACATATGCAAAACTCCCAGTGTCATTCAGTTATATTCTGTTCAGCTATAAAGTCTGTAATGCATTTAATTACATAAAAGCTAAATAAATACGCTTTCCATTGATGTATGGTTTGTTAGGAGAGGACAATATTTGGGGGAAATCTTAGCTTTTAGCAATATTTATTTATTTTTATGATCTTAGAGTTCTTTAAATGCGGTGATTTCACTATTTAATCCACCATACTGATACTGAATGAAGCTATGTGGGATATGGTTCCTCACAGGCCAGCTTTGATAAGACGTGTCTTCGAGCCTGTCAACATCTCTATCTGTGATGCTGCTCTGCGGCATTTTGTTCCCATACTGAGACCCAATGAGCGACTCTTATTTCACCCTCCGGCAACACCACACTGTGTCTGTGTTAGCGGCTGTCAGTCCCATCGCTCTCATGTAAAGCTGTGGCTTCTGTTTGTGCCTCAACCTGTAAATCAGCGGGAAGCCAGTCGCTGCCGCTGCGTGCTGACATGACATCAGAAACGGGAACGTCTGCAGGCCGGCTCCATATGCCTCTGTCCACCTCAGCGCGGTTGTATTTGCCTCTTATCTGATATTTTCATGCTCGGATACTCCACAGCTACAGTGGCTCCCTTCGCGCTGCTAACGGTTTTCCTTTTGTGGCGCGTCCCTTTTGTTTTTCCTGCTGTTGTGAAACGAGAACAGTCTACAGTGCTTTTGTCTGTTCACACAAAGAAGAGTAATATTTTGCCACCGCTGGTTAAGGTTTAGACTGTACAGTGAGTTTGCCTATGTAAATTCCCCTTTATGCAAATTCTGTCGTTTGCCTTATCTCAAAGCTGGCCAAGAGAGAGCCCCCTATTGAAGGGGGAAGAACTGCCTAAAGCTTTTCAAAAAACTCTCTGCTAGGCATTAACAAAACACAAATGCAAATTTTTCATGGGTCTCAGCTGGAGAGTCCAAATGTGCCTCAGAATGTGCACAGTGGGCCGCCTTGTGTAAACAATATAAATAAATGCTCTTGATAAATGTTCTCACCACTGGCGAAACCGGCCAGTGACAACCACACAAAACTCAATACGGGACGGGAGCATCCAAGAAGGAAGCAATTAAATCCTGTGTCCCGCTGGGCGGATGGAAAGTCGCCCTTTACAATAAAAAGACAGGGAATGAAGAGGGAAGATACCACTAAATGTAAATGCCATGGCAACCTCAAGCAGCCTCAACACAATGTTTTCCCAACTGGATAGATGGCATTCCGAGACAGGCAGCATGAGATCTGTAAATACGAATCAATTTGAATGAATGTTCTACTCTAGCCATACTGGCAAAAGTGTAGTTTATTTACTCCATAACTGTGCTTACATGCATTGACCTTTATAAAATATTTATATTTTGGGAAATGTGTGCTTTCTAAATTATAATATCAGACTTTTTGCCTCAGTCTATTTACTGAAGTGAAAAGGAATGATTTGAATAAACCATTATGTTTGCAATTCACACAGAGAATGATTCATTTTGAATTCGGTTGATTCAGTGGTGGCAGCCAGCAACTCTGTATTGATTCTGTGATCCAGCTGTAGCTGGGTACATAAACCTAATATTAGCCTACTACTCATTTGGTGTACTGTTTTTTGGGAGCACTTGATTTTGGATGCACCAGCTCTTTGGATATTGACTTTCAATTGATGAACGGATCATTTACTTAAGCTGGTACTTTTCAATGAGCTAAATTATTTAAATGATTACTGCATTAATCGAATCATTGTAATAATTATGAATAGCTAACAGCTTAACGATTCATTTGTCGGTTTGGACCTCCACTCTAAAAAGAAAATTCACTGAACCGAATATATAATGCTTGTTTGCACGCTAATTAATAATGATAGGAAGCATAACGGCAAAGAAACAATAACAATAAAATAAATAAATAAGTGCAAGTCAATACCTGCATTCAAAGTATTACTCAATTATTTAACAAGCTTTCTTCATCTCCAGTAGGATTTGTTTACTTTGTCCACCACTGTTCTTTCCCAATATAGAGATACTGAAATATCTCAAATGCCTTAATACAATAAAAAGTTATGCAAAATCAAATAATAACTGTATTTCTATTCCCTAAAGCCCTTCACACACACACACACACACACACACACACACACACAGACAGAGAGAACTGAATCCAATATCCCCAGGTAGGACATGCTGTTTTCCTAGAGCAACCTTGGTTAAAATAGCGTTCATGTATCTTTCATTCAAATCTGTTCCACTATACTGAAGATCACCTTGCTTCAAACAAAGGCTCACTCATTCAGAACCTTGGGGGGAAAAAAAGAAAGCAACGCTTTAGATGAAAAAACTGCTTTACTCCTTCTGAAGTTTCATTCTTTTTGGGCCTTTTGACATGCATAGAAGGCAGTATGCGATTACAGACTTTTACTTCAGTAAGACTATGGTCTGTTTTAAAAAGATTAATTTTCAGCAGGGGAGGCATGCCATAGACCAATGCTGTAACGCAAGACAGCTTAGAGTAAGATTCATCGTGTTCATCCATGACCTTTGCTGCTGTGTGCTCTGATTTTCCGATATATTCGTACTGACATGTAAAGTTCAGAGTCAACAATGCTGCAGAACAAACTCTTGAAGGATGAGGCAGGTATCATGATCTTGCATTAAACCAAAGTACATTATTTGGACTTCTGAGTTTGAGAAGCATTGACCAAGAAGAACGTAATGTATAAAAAGGATTTTCTTGTAGCGAATGGATTTTCATGATTTATAACTTCAGATATGAAGGAGTAGAAAAGTTCTTGGAACTGATGGGCCTGTTTTTTTAGTGCCATTTCCGACTTCTAGAAATACCACGTTTGTGAGCATCAGTGCTTCTCGTGCACTGCCTCATGGGAACAAAAAGTGACCGAATCAGCTTCTTTTTCAGGGTAACCCTTAACACACTTTTGTACTCTGAAAACTGAAATCAGTGTTGTATTTCCTGTCGGACATGTTTTATCCTCCACTCAACAGATAGGCCTGCACTTAAACCACATACAAAATAAAGTGCTTTTGGGAAGAGTTTAAACATTCATGATGTTAAGATGGAGGAAGCAAGAGGGGCATTAGCACGTTACAAACAGTCAGCTTTTGCACAGCAGTCACCGTGCTTTGAAAGAAGTGTGTGCGTGTGTGAGGCATCACACAATGGTTGATCAGCAAAGGCGGCTTGGCTGTGCGGCCGCTTCATTTCCAATTACATGCTTTGTTGGCAAGGCAACCAGGTCACCCTCGGGAGACGACAAACAAAGTTACCTTCAGCTGCCTTGGGCGAGATTTGAATTCTCCCTACGTGCTCCTGTGCCCCTTCAGGCGGCAATTCACAAAGTGATATGCTGTTAGAGTGAAAGCCAGATGTCTAAAGTTTTAGTTCTGATTTAGTCTTTTCACTTATCACATGACCACTGCAGAATATAAATAATATAAATAATCCTAAACTATATCTAGTATATACATATATATATGTGTGTGTGTGTTTGTGTGTGTCTTTGCAGGTAACTTGCAATTTTATTTTTTAATCAGAGATGATGCAACCGCAGCGATGCAATCGGAGAACCATTTTGAGCTCTAAAGAACCTTTTTTCAGTTAACAAATGTTGTGCAATGGAAAGATTCAAAGGTGCGTCATGGAACCATCAATGGCAATTTTTTTTTAAGAGTGTAGAAGAAAATTATTCTTCTAGTCATTGGTAAATGAATTGTCAACAGGAATTTTGTGTGAATGATCCCTTTAATATTAATGTATGCCATATCTTACATTCTAAAACAATTTCCATATATCTGAGAAAGCTTTCTGCTGGATGCTGGACATATATTTGCTTTCATTCAGACAAAAGAGAGTATAAAGCATGCGTACGCACAGATTTGATCGTAGGGTGTGCGTACACTTAAATCCACACCAACGCTCGTATTTATAAAAACGGTCTTTGACGTGGACAAGTGCTTAGAATCACTTCAGGGTCTGAGCAGACGTACGCACTTTTTTATTGTCTGAGCATTACAGGTTTTTGAAAATATAAGCTGTTCTTTCAGCACACTGTTCTAAATTATTATGATTGGTGATTATTCATATGTTAATGACATTAATTAGGAGTTGTTTACAAGGAAGAGAGATAAAACCTTTCATTTGCGCACAAGTTCAAGATCATTTGCGATTTATAGATTTCACATCTGAAAGAGACGCATACGTGTTCATATGCTCGTTCTGTTTGTACGCTCATTCTGTCAATCGTATGTACGCATATCGGAGAAATAATTGTAAGATCAAATTTAGGATGGTTTCTGCATAACATTTTATAAATGAGGCCCCAAGTTTTGACACTGGGCTGGTGTTTACCAAGATTTTCTGAGAGGATACACTGTAAAAATTCTTTTTTTGTAAAATTTACAGTAAAACAACGTTTTATTTATTTCAAGAATTCGCGCTTCCTCAATAAAAATAATGAGCGAGTTTGGCGTGCTGTAGGGGGCGAGCTGGGGGTTCGGTGAACCTCGAGCCCTAGTAATGATAACCCTAGCTAGAGCGAG
>JAUYWG010000045.1:8842643-8845143 GCA_034779775.1 Enteromius afrohamiltoni
AGTTAGCTGATTGTCGGCAGCTGGGTTGCATTTCGACCACGCTTCCTCTCGAAATTGGTTTACAACTTCATTTAGTTAAATTTACAGTTAAATTCGGTTATTTCATTAACTGATATAATGTTACCAAGCTATTAAAGTACTGAAATCTGTTTTGTAGCTTTGAAATACACTGATAAACACCAAATGCAGGCTGTTTCAAGAGTTCGTGCTTTCTCATTAATGCTAGGGAAGATAAGAGCGGGTAGTAAGTTTAAGCAAATTCTGTGAGCTGTCCGGGAAGCGTTAAAATCACAGCCATTTTTTACAGTGTTGCATGGCTTAATTTTATGTGTCTATTAGCAATGTTTGTAGCAAAGCTGTGACGTAGGATACACACTTTCATTAAACCATTTTAGCCCCTTTGGCTCACCCTAAAACAATCTATGAATACCTTAAAAAGCATATATTCAAATAAAGAAAGACCAAATGTATGCATTAGGCTAACAAGTACCTTTTGAGGCCCTAGAGTTCATTATTGTTACTTGTTAGCAACAAATGCAGGGCGGACCTAAAACAGAGCCCAGAGGCACTCCAGATTCAGGTAAAGTGTGGATGTGTAGCTATATACTTGTTACATTTGACAGTCTGTGTACATCATCCTGGATATAAAGGAGAAATAACAAACATCAGGGGGCTGATGAAGCACATCCACCCATTTATGGCACCTCAGTTATGGTTACAGAATCAAACATACAAAGGATTTAATTCAGTATATGATTAGGCTTGTCAGTGGTTCTGCAGCTTAATGTGGGTTTCAGTCTCTAATCAGTGTTGTGGTCGTTCTATGACATATAATTCTAGGTATGACTTTTCTATTTGCACAGATGTATAGTTAAGAAAGCATAGATTTCTTATGGAACTTGTGGATAACTGCAATCTGTGAATCTCGAATCTCTCATTCATTTTGATGCCAAGCAGTGAAGCTTTCTAATCACAGGAGCGTTTGATTTCTTTCCCAGAGGCGGTGAGATTGCCTCACTCAGCAGTTTTTCCTCAAATTTGTGGTTGGACCTGAACATTTTTGCTGATCCTTCTTGGTGAAATAGCACAGAAGAACTGGACTATAAAGCTTGATAGTACAAAACACTTGCTTAAAAATTGCAACCCAAATGTTTCCCAGATCTTCACAACAGGAACATCATGGCTTGCCTGCCATCGCTAATAAATACAAAAGATTACACATGAATTGAGTGCATCAGCTGACATTCACTTGAACCCTGCAGCAAGGCATGAACCGTTGCTATTTAATGATGCTAATAATGTAACATGCATGCATGCATACACAAACGCACATGGTTAAAACAGGGCTTCAGATGCATAAGGAAAGAGTACTAGATGCATGCCAAAAAAAAGTAATAAAACAGATTCTGACTACAATCAAACTCCAATAAAAACTTCAACATCTTTTTGGAGCTGGAATCATTCAGAAAGAAAAATATATATATAAAAAAAGAAAGAAAATATGACTTTCTTGATCTCTTGCTGGCTCCTTCATAAGGAAGTGCATTTCTGCCAAAAAAAAAACATGCTTTTATGTCATATGACGTAAAAGGCAAAATTATGGTATGCTAAGTCATATTCATGAGAAGTCCAAATTAAGACATACCGCAAAAGTAAAGATAAAAATAGAGATAAAAAATCAGTTATGATGTAAAACATTGTTACTAGATAAAAAACTTATAAAATATTTGGTAATTATAAGTAAAAAATGATATTAGTCAAAAGTAACATAAACGTCATAAGTTATGATGACATAAGTCATAAGTCATTTTTTGTCATATTCGTCTCTTTTTTTGTCATAAATCTTTTTTAATCTTCATTTTATCTCATAATGACAAATTGTCATAAAGATGACGATAATTAACAAATGCATTGCTTTTTTCTTATTTGGCAAAAATGGGCTTTCATACTTTTTTACCATTATTTTCATTAAAATACTAAACAATAAAAATAAATGCAATGTTGCATATTCTGGGGCATTTCCCCGTTTCTTTGTTTTTAGCAGGGGTTAACCATGGTTTCAATAATAATAATAACAGTTTCTTTGTCAACTCTTGGTAAAGGTCATATCTGGTCTAGGGCATCAGAATCACATTCAGATTTCATGATTCATCCACTTCTGAGATTCCCAGTTTAACCCATTAGCCAGAGCTCACACAAAGATACAGCGACCAGTCTTGGTCAGGGGATCTTGGAATGACCCTCAAACATACACCACTGTTTCACCTTGTCAGTTCCCACAGGAACAGAGGCACCTTGGACCATGCCATCCATCACAGGTCACCTAAGAAGGTTGACATTTTTCCACTGGTTCCTCACAAAATAAAGGGCAGTGCTGCCATTTCTGTTCTCAATCACAACCAGTGAAAAGAGAAATGTATTGATTTTTCTCTGTTTTCATGAATAACAAACTCCTAAAATGGGTCATTGACTATTGGACATTTCGGCTCCCTGCATGTGT
>JAUYWG010000045.1:8850143-8853920 GCA_034779775.1 Enteromius afrohamiltoni
CTCCACCCCCCTCTCTCATTTCATTTCATTAACAGTCTCACAGTAAGGGGTGTCGTCGGAGCTGGAGTTGAATGGATGGATAATTATTAGCGCTCCGAACAAAAACATGCACAAAGCAGCACATGGAAATCAACAATGTAAGCTCACCTCCTCCCCACCCCTTCTAGTTAGCACCCCAAACCCTGAGGCAAAAGCTAACTTAATCATTTCTCCCACCATGAAACGATGGTCTAATATTTGTCACTATTTCGGGATGGAGCTGCACACTCATTTCTATTTTTCATACCCGTCAGGTCCCAAGAGCGCATCTCTAAGGACTTGTGAGAAAAGCTAACGCTGGCAGGGGGAAGCCGTACACCGGCTGCCTCGCCAGACGCCCTCCTCCAACCAATTAAAGCCATCCACCATGTATTTTTTCCAAGTTCCACATGCAGATCAAAAGGAACCTCTCAGTTCAATAAGAGCCGCACCATGCCCTTGCCAACATTCGCCATGGTCTCCACAGCGACCGGTTGAAGGTGAGGGAACAGCTGTAATTGCGCACGAGTAAAAGCGTCCAAAACCCAAAATGTGTAATTACAGCGAGCAATGGCTTGAGTCATTTCCCTAAGTGGTGTCTTGCTGGGCTCACATTGTGATAATGGCTTAATTTCTCCATGCTCAAAATACGTTCTCCGCTCCTAATTAGCACCTTGCAGAACAATGCGCCTTTAGGCAGTCACAGGAAATGAATGGGAGGAAAATAGAGATGTGGTGATTTCGACATGGTCAAGAGCAGTGTTAGAGACGGGTGCTTCAGTTAACTTTGTTAATGGCGTGTGAGAGCGGCTCAAGCATTTTGGTGAGGGAAACCTCGGTCAAAACAACTCAAATAATAGGACAAAGGGGCATTTTAAAGTTTTGGTTATTCTCAATTAGTTTCTCTAACCTATAGTGAATAAATACAATGACCTGGAAAAATGCAAAAGCATGAATAAAAAAAAATGCATTTATTAAAAATTAGATCACAAAAACTGGTACTTTTACTTTACTGGCAAAGAACATGTGCAAATACACTACTATTCATAAGTGTATAAGGGGGTTTTATTTTTAAGTAATACATGTATTTAGCAAAGATGCACCAAAAATGAAAGTAAAGACTTTTATAATGTTACAGTTTCGATTTCAAATCAATTTATAATCATATTAGGATGATTTTTTAAGGATCATGTGAATCTTGAGTAACAATGCTTTACCATCACAGGAATAATTTTCATTTTAAAATATTAAAAAGTACAAACAGTTATGATGTTTGACAATATTACTGTTTTTTTAAAAATGTAATAAATGTAGCCATATTGAGCGTAGGAGACTTCTTTCAAAAAATCATTATACATACTGCAGCATTAATTGTGCTGAGCTAACAATGCTGACCTTTGTGAATAAGGTGAATTTTATAATGAGCCTCATTTGCATTAAAAAAGGCATGTTTGTACTCAAAAGAATGCCAGTGACTAAATTTTAATATTTACTGCAGAGTGTCTGGTAATGCTGAACTGGGGTGTGTTTCCCAAAGGCATAGTTAGGCTACTATGGTCGCATGTTCTGTCGTTACCAGCATAGTTCACCGATTCGGTGATTCCCGAAAGCATAGTTCAAACGAACATTCCCAGATTCAAAGATCAAATAAAGCAAAATGACAGTGAACAAAAATAATAAACTAGTCAACGTGTGTCATGTTCAATGCAGCAGCATCTTGGAGATCTCCAATCAGTTTAATAGCAGAAGGTATATCTTCACGACATGTGTGTGACGTCATTAACAATGGCCCTATGTTGTTGAACTAATGTGGTTCAAACGACCGAGATGCGACCGTGTTCGGGAAACAGTCGTGTGTAGCTAGTTAGTTTCCAAAACAATGCATGGTACTATGGTGGTCTATCAGCGAGTTACATCGGGAAACGCACCCCTGGTTGGTAAGAAAGGTTTGTGTGCTGAAATACCACATGCTGTTTGACAGACATGAAAGCATTTGACTGCATTTGTCTGGTACAAAAATATCCACAGAGTCAAAGGGTCAGTGCTGTCCTTGTGGAAAAAATAACCGGTAGTTTTTCATTCCATAACACTGAGCAGCGAGTTTATGATCACAAAGCATGCTAAATGGGTCAAGACCGTACTCTGCTGTGAATATGGCGCTTCTCAGCGACAAACCGGTATATTCAGTGTATTAGACGGAATCTTGTACCTTCAAAAGCCCGCGCGGCATCCACAAGATGTGACCAGTCGAGACCAGAAGAAGGGTCTGGCAAGGGAATCATACCGGTGTCTGCCAGCTTGGCCTTGTCTGCCAGCGAGCCGTCAGAGAACCAGAGCTCATCTGCAGAGACAGCACGCATAGTACATTAGAGGACAGTCACTCATGTTTAGATGGGGCCCATCTGACATTTTCACCAATCTGTATAGAAACAAACTTTACTTGTTACTTTACTTTTTCATTTATTTTGACTCTTTATTTCTTTATGGCAAAAAATGGCATTCTAGTAATATACATGCTTATAAGCAACTAATGGGTATAACCGTAAAATAAAGTGTTACCGGATATTCATCAACCATTGATTGGTTTGTAAAAAGTATACAAAAAAGGAGTTTACTTTGAATACTGGATTTGCTAAAATAATGCTTATAATTATTGGTTTACACCCAAATTAATAATTAATGATTATTATTATTCATACTGATACAATTTCTGTATTGATACACATGTGATAGACCATGAAAAAGTCATTTTTGAACATGCATTAGAAAAGTATAAAAAGGTCCAATCTGTTTCCATCTTGACTTTAAAGCGCTATGTGAACAGAATATTCACTGACCTAAATGTGCCTTTACTAAATAATTTAACTCATGAGAGACTACAATTACACTTGAACCATTCATCATGGATATAATGATCGGTTCGATTAAGAGGAAACTGAGACAGTCACTGAGGACACAACTGAAGAGCCCTGACCGCTGCATAAACTACATTAAACATTCATCCAGTGGCAGAGATTTCAACTTGACAGAAAAGCAGTTGCTGCTGCTCAACCGCCAAGGGCCAAAGGGCAACTTTAGCCTCGATTGGGTGTATCTTACGGCGAAAGAATCAAACGCGGCAAGTCACAGAAGCAGAGGAAAATTAGCTCTAGGTGACCTAGAGAGCACACGCTTTGCTAATTCACACAAAGTCTGCTCAAGCAGGCAGACAGACAGGCCTCGCCTGAGAGCAGAGAGGTGAGAGTGATTTGAATAATGAATGAAGTTGGCTGGCTTAGAGTTCTGCTATAATGAGAGAGGAACTGCACGTTTCAGACAGCTGGAGAACAGCTCAAGTGTCTGAATGCGAAACACGCCAAAAGGCATTAGGGCTGTTCACGCAGGACGTGTTCTTGCGTTCCATATGTGCTATTTATTGCTACAACTTCACATGTAATTCCGCACAAATGTGCATTATATGGGTGTTGTTGGTTATTATGGAGTGTCTTGCTAATTTTTGCAGCATCCTATCCCACAAGTGCAATGTTTCTATTACTAGCGAAGAAAATAGTTCCACTAGTACATCTGCTAATATTACATAAATATTTTTACAAAAAATATGTTTAAAATGTGAATATATTTTTCCCCACAATTTAATGCAATTAACAGAAACAGTTCCCTATTTTGTAAGAAGAAAAAAAAAATATATATATATATAATTTATAATTTATCTTACCCTCATGTCGTTCCAATCCCATAAAAGCTTTGTTCGTCCTCGGA
>JAUYWG010000045.1:8857490-8874487 GCA_034779775.1 Enteromius afrohamiltoni
TATATATATATATATTACAAGTTAACAATAAAATGGTTGTTAATAATAACAATAACAACAACTATATTTTTTTGGGAACAGTTGGGAGTGCTATTCAATTATTCATAATAACATTTTATAAATAAATGTTAAATGTTAATCATTTAAAGCTGGATATATTATGTATAAAATAGCTGCTGGTTGTTAGTTCATGATACCCAATGCATTAACTAATGTTATTTATTGTTGACTGTAATTCTGATTTTGTTTGAAATTAACGTGTGTATGTATGCATTATGCTTTTGGCTTTTTCACTGAGGGGTCTGCGGGACATTATTCTTTGTAAAGCTGCTTTGGAACAATATGCATTGTGAAATGTGCTATGCAAATGAAGCAAATTAAAGCTTCGGTGAGACTAACACACACATAGTGAGTGTGTGGGCATTTGCAGCTTTATAATCCACACTGCTGTGAGCAGATCAGGTGAGGTAAATGACTGATTGTTGTGACCTCATTTCCTCTAGACACTTCCATTAGTCAACCAAATGGCTGTTACCCAGGCTGCTGACTGGTTAGCTGATTTGCTTGGCATTGTCACACATCAGTGAATAATGTGTTTGGTGCAAAACGTGTTTAAAATGTATAATTCCTATGTTTCTCAGTGTTGCTTTATAACATGTCCTAACTACAGCAGCACTTGCTCACTGCATTACTCATCCTCCAGGGCTCAGCGCTACACTCACCTTGCCAGGACCTGCCTGCCCCGGGGGACTGCCGGGTAGAAGCATCCTGAGGAAGGCCTCCTTAGAGAGTATCTGGAGCTTCTCCCCAGGACTGTTAACCACCTGAGATGGGTCTCTCAAATAGAGCCCCCTGAGAAAGACACATGGAGACAAAGAGGGAGAGGAAGGGCGAAAGAAAATGAAACAAAGTAGACAAGAAGAGAGACATTAGCAGCAGGATTTGCTGTAGGGTCAGTATAAAGTGAATTGTGCCTCCTTTGTCTGGATTGTTGTAGATTTAGGTTTCTCTTTCTAAAGGTGCTACAGACAAAACATGGCAAGGACTACAAGGAAGCAGCTATAGTAGTGACGAAACACGGGTCATTGAGTAAGGAACAGCCCCTGCACGTCATGACATCAGGGAACAAATCAGCTAAAAGGAACAGTTCACCCAAAAATTTTAATTCGTCATAGTATGCTCACACTCATGGTGTTTTAAACCCCTATGATTCATTGTTTGTGAATATTTCAACCGAAAAGGGCTGAGCCCTTTTTATTATATCAGTGAAGGAGGACTTGGACTGTCAGAAAGCATGGTGAAAATAATCATACCAAAAGTTCTCGTGCACCATTTACTGTCTCTTTAAGTCTTTTAATGCAATAAAAAAGCTTTATGTGAGGAATATTGTTAATTTATAACTACAGTATGATGGAGAATTTTTGCTGATGAGCTTTATTCCTAGCCTGGCTCCCGTGACTATTAAGCTCATAGGAGCTTAGTCTGGCCAAGCTACCTTACTACCCGCCTTCTGGGTTGGGTGGATCTTGTTTCTCATGGTTCCCACTTTTTTGGGAACGGAAATGCTCTAAAACAGCAGCTTTGCCAGACTAACTTTGCTCGTGAAATGAATGTAGCATCAAAGGATTTATCGGCGGGCCCAGGCTACTTTATTCCATGACTACAACGAGATAAGACGACAATAAGGTCAATAGACGATAACTGTGACTACATCAAAACGCAATACTGTTCACAATCAGATAAGAGACCTTAAAGGTATCTTAATATTTTTTTCTTTTAAAACAATACAAAAAAATCTTAGCTTAATATTAGCTTAATAACAGTTAGGGGTGAGCGACATCTCGATATACATATAAATATATCAAGATATTTTTTTAAATCGTTATGAATTTTGGCATATCGCATATATCGATAAATTGTTTATATTTAATATTCGTTTAAATATTTAGATTTTGTTGCCATGCCTGAACGAAAAACCCAAAAAATCTATGGCGGCAAATCTATGCCATTAATAAGCAAGGGCACTACTGATGCTGGCGTGCATGGTAAATCATTTCCGCGAGAGGAAAACAGATCTACATGCAAAGAAACGGGAGCCCACAAGCTCATTTTAAACCCCTCTGCGTGCAATTATTCCTGCACTTGATCTTCTCTCACCTGCTCGCACGAACATGTTTACTTTTGTCAATCGTGGGGCGGGGCTTGCTGTTTTAGTTGTAATCTCAAATGTCATTGGTTATTCCCCTTTTTCGGAAGTGTTGGATGCCTGTTATAAGATGATTCATTCACTTGAGACATGGCATTGAATCATATGTTAGTTATTGTTTCATAAGCAAGCTAATGTTATTTATTCATTTACGATTTATAATTTATTTTGGAATGAAAAAAAGGCAATATGTATTATTTCTCCCTTTGTTGTTTTACAATATGTATACAGGGATTTTTAAAAGAAATTTCACAGAAGCACTTTGTTCTGAACTGCCTACCTCAATGTTTTCAATGAAAAAACGACTTTGGAATTTGGCATATTTGTTTTTGCAGTAGTTTTTGGGGGGTTATTTATCCTGTAAAGATATCAAGATACAGCAAAATATATCGAGATATATTTTTTGCTCCATATCGCCCAGCCCTAATAAGGGTGTACACACACTAGGCATGGTTGCCATGAACCGGGCCAGAGTACGATTGTCCCCATTCCCCCTCTGACCTGCACTCACATAGGGTTTCAGCATTTGTGCTGGAGCACACTTACATCATTATGGTGCAACGGTTTCAGGATAAACAGGAACAGCGGCACTTTCGCTGAATGCGATGGAGTCCATGTTTATTTTGTGGATAGTAATTTTGAGTCGTTTGGTCCGTGGTGGTCCACAGCCCTCTCACAGCCTATTGTTAAACAAACATCGCACCTCTGCCGTAGACCGAAGCAACCCTTTTCCTGCTATGTTGGTTTTAGAGCGTCGCAAAAAAGTGATGTCGCACATCCTGTTCTGGGCTCCAGCGCGGTTAGTGCTCACACTACATGCGAACCACGCCCAGTCCAACTGAACCGTACTGTTCAGAGCACTCACACTAGTCGAACAAACCGTGCTTTGGTGGTCAAACGCACTCGGGCACAGTTTAAACTGCCTAGCGTGCGTACACCTTAAGCCACCATGAGCATGTGGAATTACTATTAGGAATTTTTATGGTTATAAATTTTTGTTTTTTAGCATTTTTCATAATGTAGATAGAGAGTGCATTTAAAACAACTGCTTTACAAAAGAAAAAGTCATACAAGGATCAGTAAATGATCTGTGCGTGAACTGTCCCTTTAAGGGTGCAGATAGTGCCATTTACAGGACAAGAGGGAAGGAACAATACAGTGTACAAATTCAGGGCCAGATAATGATCCAACTACCTTGTTTTCCTCAACAGTGTCTTTAGGAGTAAAGACAACAAAGCCTCTGACCGACTGAGTGGTAACAAAGAGGGGAAAAAATGATTACAAAGAGCTTTGAATTGATTCAGTTTGCCTTTTGTTTTTAAACCTGACACAAGAGAAATATGAATTTCCATCAAATATTATCTGCGTCAGGATCCCCTGGTGAGCTTGTCAATCAAATCAAGTCTCTGCTTTAATCATCAGAGAAACATTTACCAGGCCTTCCGTCTGATAATATGAAGTGGCAGGTGTCAAGTAGATTCTGTCTGGATTCTGTTCGATGGAGGTTATATAATATGTCTGTTGACATCGATCATCCCTCAGATGCTGCTAGCAAGAGATGTGTTACTGACCTAAAAGGTTTTCTGAATGTCACTGCTATGCAGGCCTTACCGGTCAATGCATTCATTAAACAAAAAAAGCAACATAATTGAATCTCTCTATGAATACTTTACTAGCTCCAACATTGCATAAGATATATAAAACATTAAGTGCTACTTACCTAAAGTCTCCTGCTTGCCCTTGCTCCTCCAGTAAGTGGTCATTTTCTCCTTTCTTCCAGCCAGTCAAATATTTCTCGCCATGTGACTGGCAGCTAAGCGAGTGCTTGTCCCGCCCTCCCATTGGAGACGTGTCCGTAGGAGAGATGATGTAGATTTTAGAGGGGTCAATGGAGCTGGAGTTCTTTGAACAGCGTTCAGAGGGGCTTCCAGAATGACGAGAACCACTGGGGAAAAAAAAAAAAAAACAGAAATGAAACAACTGATTAAATAACTGATTTATCATGTAATAATCTTGCCTGCCTTGTAAGAGCCATTAATTATCAGGTTTTAAGAGCATTCTTGTCAAGGCATGAACATGGGAAAAATAAAACTGACTGCAATAAACAGTACAGCTGTTCCCATTCTGCCTCCTGCACAGACAGAATAATTTATAAACTAATAGTTTTAGTAATTTTATGTTTTTGTCATTTAGTTAATGTTTATACTAGCGCTGTCAAATGATTAATTGCGTCCAAAAAAAGAAGTAATACGTTTTTCTTTACATAATATAGGAATTTGTACTGTGTTTATTTATTATGTATATATTAAAACACAATATATATTTTAATACAGCATATATTTTATATTAAATACATTAATATATTTATTTTATAATAGTTGATATTATATAGAAATATATTTAATATATAAACATTTTTTTATTAAACATATACTATACATGCATGTGTTATATACATAATAAATATACACTGTATACACAAATATGTTATCCAAACTTATTTTTGGATGCAATTAATCGTTTATTATACATACAGTCTTTATACATTTTTAACTGTAGTAATTAATTTCAACTTAAACCCATTTCAGTTAACTGCCAAGGCAGCTATTTTAAATTTCAAAGCTTTTTATCTAATATTTCTATTTAATTTCAGATTTGTTTAAATTACAGAAAATTACTTTGAATAGTTTTTGTTAACAACAACAACACTGTACACAACAACATGCTTCTGTTATGATATTAAACCAAGAACAGACTCTTCCATAGAAGAGTCCAACTTTAGAGAGAGAAAAAAAAAAAGGACTGCAGTTGAAAATGCTGCAGGGCTGACGAGATTATGTTTGGCTGTTTGTGTCAAATCACCCAGCAAGCTATCCATCTGTGTCTGTCTGTGATCAGACCCATAACAACAAAGCCGAATACAGAAGCACCTTTTCATTGTATACCTGACCTAAGTTTGTCAAGTTGATCCATAAGAACAAGACATGCTGTTCGCTTCGTTGAAAGCATTAGATGTTGCAGTTGATGATAAGTAAATCAAGCATCATTCATAACGGAAAAAAAACATTTTCCACCTTCCTTCTCATCTTACCTCGAAAGCGAAGAGATCTCACTCAGATCTCCTGTGCTGCCATCCGTGGTGTGACCGGTGGGTGTAGCAGCAACATATCCCTGAGACAGGAACATCTTTGCCCTTCCTTCGTCTGTCTCGCCATCTTCATGGTATTCCAGAGGCCATGGGAGTCCCGTCTCAACCCTTCCATCTCTCATGACCATCCGTGAGGGTCCCACCCCAGTCAGGGGCAGGGCAGAAGGTGGAGGGGGCATGCAGGGTGCTGTATCTATTCCGCTGTCAGTGGATGCCCCCTTTATGTAGGTAAGACCCAGGGAATCTGGATCCATCGGGTCTCCAGAACCAAAATGTTTCTCGTCACTGCCGCTGGAAGCATTGCTAGAGAGGGTGTTGTTACTGGAGTGGCTGGAGCAATGACTGTGGCAGCTCTTCTCACCGGTCTGGAAGATTATGGAAAATGACCAAGTTTTATAGAAGTTCAAAAGTTTGGGGCAGGTAAGATTTTTAATGATTTTTTTTTTTAATAAAAAAATCTCTTATGCTCAACAAGGCTGCACTTATTATGTATTACGTATTAACAAAGTTTATTTAAAAAAATACAGTTTCAGACTTGCTAAATTAATTTCACTTTTCATGATACTTTGTGTTTCTTTGTAAATATTTGTGAAATTTAGTAGCGAGTGAAAACTGAATATGAGGCAGGCAAACCATTTTATCCGAATGTGACATTTGTTTACTACTGTGAAAATACTGCCCAACAAAAATGGATGAAGGAAGACCCCCGGAGCGGTGAAGTGCATTTAGCAGAGCAATAACAGCAACAGATAGAAGAACCAGCACTGCACCATTACCACCTACTGTAACCAATCTCATGGAAAATGAATAATTGATTATTCTTTTAAATTGCATCCTCTAAATTTAAGCCCTTTCAAATGAATTGAAAGTGGATGATTTTTAAACTTTAATGCATGGTTTGCTTTGGAAGACCTACTTTAGTCCACTATTTCCAAATGTCCCCTCTGGCTAAAGCCAGCGTGGTCAATACACTATTGCAAAACCCTGTCAGTCCTCCAAATCATGCTATGGAGGAATGTAGGGCTTTGCATAAATAATAGGAGATGAACACGACCCATGAATTTACTTCTTGCCCTTAGCATCAACAACAAGGTAGCATGACCTTTTCGCTTATGATAAATCACAAAGGTGAATTTTTACTGAACCTGATGCACAAGAGAGAATGTAGAGTGCAGTGTCCTGTAACTGGTGTCCAGTTTCTTACGTCAAATCCCACAGGGATTGCATGACTGTATGGGACACTATGAGCCATCTGCCATAGAAGTAAAACCCCCCACCACCCCCCGCTTCTCCAAACCAACGACCTCCCCTCCACAACCAACCAACCACACGGAAAAATGTGGTGCATTTGCAGTGCTGCCAACTACACGTTCCTGACTAATGAGGTCACTGCACCCATCAGCCACATATAAACACAAAAACACTTGCACAGACACATGCATTCACTTAGCATATGTTCCTGTTGCTGTACAGCGAATGACATTTACTGTATATTAAAGATATTTACGCTCCAATAACCAAACTAGGAAATCGCTGTGGAGTAATACAAGTTCCAGTGCAATTAAAAAATATCAATTCAGAGTAACGGACGGTTTTATAGTTCACTTGATTGATCACTTACCCGAGGGAATTTACCAGGTGATTCTTTCGGCCCCTGCCTCTGTAGACCTCGGTTCAGGATCTTGGTGGATGGGATGTGCCATTTGGCTTCTGGAACACAAGGCGAACCTGGAATTCGTGGATGTGATGTCACATGACGTTGATAAGAGTGCTGATTAGTTCATTTTAACCAAATTATTAATAGAAAACAAATAAATGCAGCTTGTTAAATTAATCAATAAAATTTCATTAATTAATCAATTCTACAATTCGTTTGGAACTAATCTAGCTGAATCTGAATTCAAGGCTTCCATACCGGCAGATCGTGTCCTCTCCAGCTTGTGTTCCCTATCTCTGTGTCCATCTCCTTCTTTTTCTTCGGGCTGGTCGTGAAGGGCAGGTGATTGCGACCTATTGGACAAACAGAGGGCATAGGTTCCACATTATTCATTAGTGGTGTTTCAGGTTTACTTCTTAAGCATGTTATATAAGCCTGATAATTGCATTTCATATGGACTGAAAATGTGGCTCAATGTCTGAAAGGGCATTGATAACGAAAGCCGATCCTAGCATTGTTTGGGAAGGGAGGATTCAAGGCTATTGTTTGTGCACTGGTCTGTAAATGGATTGCTGGTCATGAAACATTACTTCATAGTGGACATGACAGAAAAGAGGACATAGAATTACACTCCAATAACACTTGACTTGACTTCATCTTCTACCTAAATCCGTTTACCAAAGATTTCCACCCAATCTCATATGATTAGACTACTACGATAACCTCTAAACGTGCTGGGTTCTTTGGTTTTCTGAGTTACAAGGCTGCTTCAAACAGAATCTCATTACCCATCATAACTGGCTTTCTGGGCCCATGTGCCGCAGGGTCCGGGGTCACTGGAGGTTGATTGGTTACTGGGAGAACTGCAGTAGTGCTGGCCGGGATTTCCAGACGGACTCTGAACCATCTCAAAGTCCTGCAACACCCTGCAATGAGAAAACACCGAGTAGAAGCTCATTAATCAAAACTCTGGTGGCAAAAGCAATGAGAGTGCTAAAGCAAGACTCATTCATATTCCAGGCCGGAGGGAGGAAACACTGTCAAAAAAAAGTGGTGGAGCAGATTCTATTCATAGCAGGACCCCGTGTCTCCAGGGCTGGGAACGTCTGTGCATTCCAGGGGGGAAATAAGAGAAACATAGTCCAGGAAGGAATGACAGTCCATGTGCAACACGGATCCCAGCAGAGGACGAGATGACAGCCTGGGTGAAGAGGCCGCAAAGGTGTGTGCGCTTCAGACAAGGTGAAGACACAGGCATGCAACACACAGTCCCTCAACTGCACAAGACGACGCACATTATGAAGGCATCCCAACTCTACAGCACCAGAAAATCAAGTTCCCAATTAGCTCACCCTGAAAGGCGTCTCCTGAGAAATACGAAAGCACGAATCAATGCCACACCAGACTAGAACATAATCATTCTGTACTTTTTTCCTTCCTCTAATCCACAGGGTGGCATGTATCATCCTTAATAGCTTCTATGTGCTCCCTTTTGGGCTTTCCCAGGGGATATGTCAGCGGAGATGTATCTGGATAATCAAACATTACCGTTATGAATCAGTGTTTCTAAAAGTTCCTGCTGCTGAGCCTGATAAAAACCAGGTGTTGCTTTTAGTTACCTGTCTTGACACATTCACAGTAACCACCAAATACAAAATAAATGTAATACTGAGATTTTTATCTCAGTATCTCAGGCTTAACATTTGGACCCCATTCAAACATATTTAGGGCAAATGTTTCTGGGTGAATGTGCCAAAAATGTCACATCATAATAAAACATCAACACAAATAAACAAAACCAGCAGCCTATGTTATCTCTCTTACTTAAATAATTTTATATTAAATAACATTTGTGAAGCAAAAAAAAGATTCATATATTACTATAGCAATCAGAATTAGATTTTTCTCCATTAAAGAGAATAGAAAGTGGGTACGTCTTTAACTGTCACTAAAATAATTCTACATGTAAAAACAATGTACAATAAGCAAACATAAAAAATTACACACATTTACATTTTGTTTTGTAGTGAAATGTAACCTGAATTTTTCAGAGGAAGTCCTCTATTTACAGAAATAATACCATATAAATATATTTAATAAATTCTCACGTGGTAATACGAGCCAGAAAAATGTTTGTCCTTGTATCTGACTTCAGGCATTTTTGCTTTAGCTGTCCATGCTTATCCATGTTTTATGCTGATCAATCAGCATTATAGAAAATCTGGGTATTATCTATTCTGAATATCAACCATGGCAGGAGACACAGTCTAAAATAGAAAAGGCCAAGGGACAATATTGACACTTAAAAAAAAAAACCAAATCAGCGCAATGAACACACATGCAAATGCATGTGAACACACACAAATAAACAGATAAATTCCGGGTGAGGATGGCCCACATGCTGTAACGGAGATGACAGGATCAGTACACAAACCAAACCAATCTACTTTGCACCTCCATGAGAATTGCTTCTCTAGTTTACATAATCATGAGATTTGGATCGCAGAATGATACACAAGTGAAATTATAGGTATATACTGTATGAGCATGAAAGAGCAGTGTATGTGTTTAAAATGACATAATCACATATCTCCTACCTGGAACCATCCTGGTACTTTTTATCAAAAGAAGTGCTACGTGAGATGGCAGCTTGGGCGTACTGGAACATCTGCTGGCTCGGGGAGGGTCGATCTGGACCCTGAGTGGGTGAAACACGAGACAGCGGCAGCCCCTGGGGAACATGAGTCATCCTGTGCCAACCAGGCCCAGTACCAAGAGTCTTGTACTCCATGATGGGGACACGATACAGCTCTGAGGCACCTCTGAAAACACAGAGAGGAAAATTACTTGCTACCATGTTTTTTTGGACATTTATTAAAGTATAAACACCCATTGTGTTTATAAATACTCTAAAATTTAAAAGCTTTTGAAAGATGCCTCTTTAAGCCTGCATTTATTTGATCAAAAATACAGTAAAAATAAATAATATCACAATTTAAAACAACATTTTCTTTTTTGATATATTTTAAAATGTAATTTATTCCTGTGATGGCAAAGCTGAATTTTCAGTATCATCACTCCAGCCTCCAGTGTTACATTATACTTTTGAAATCATTCTAATATGCTGATGAAACATTTTTCATTTGGATCAATGTTTCAAAAGTTGTGCTGCTTTGATATGTTTGTGGAAACTGATTATGAACAACAGTAATAATTTGAAACACAAGTCTTCACTGTTACATTTGAGCAATTGAATGCATCCTTGCTGAATAAAGTATTAATAACTGACTCATAGCTAGTATACATGCATACGCATTACCACTTTATTACCATTTGATACCACTGCAGTTCTGTTTTTTACGCATATTACTAAACATCCTATTTTTGATGACTCAGGTGACTCACTTCGAACATGGTGAACAGTTGATTTGTGATTTCAGGTTGAGTCGAATGAACTTTTCTCTACAGCTAAGCAAGAAGCAGAAATTCCTGCTCTGATAAACAGGACGAGACAGACACTGTGCTTGGCATAACATACATCCAGAATTACTAGCATCGTTACCCGATTTCTCATACTGTATATAGGACATAAGTGCATTGTGATAAGTGCAATGCATAAGTGCATTGTGACCTACATGAGCTAACCCAGTGTTTATCTCCACTTAGTAACAACTTGCATTATATAAACAGCACAACATGTACCCAACAACATATTTAATTAAAGAAAAGCCTGCAGGCATTAATCACATCCATACTATGGATTAGCCTGATCTTTTAAAAAGATGGCAGGTTTTTTTTTTTCCGAAAGTTAATTAGCCTCGAAATGTCTGAGAGATTGAACTTAGCATTGTGGGGGCAGAACACTCCTTCCAAAAGCTGACTGGATAACTCACAGTGGGATATAAAGGCTGCCACAGTTCAAAAACAGTTTAAGCCTGAAAAGTTTTTGGATTGGGGTTCATTTAGCTTTTGACATTTCGTGATACCCTTCACCAAATGATCAGATGTAACCAAATAGCAACACATTTTGAACTTCATGTTAATTTTTCTAATTCAAATTTTCCACTAATAACATAATTTTTATCAAATGAGAAAAATGTAAAAATTGAAGCATTTTCTTTATTGGTCTCAGGCTTTTGGATCCCATAGTACATTATGTGAGCTGTATTTAGAGCCAGGCTATTTCTATGAATCCATTCCAATTTATTAATCTGGATTACTTTTCTAGTCAGTCTAGTCAGCTAGTAAAATACCAAATTTAGTGTCAAGGGAAGATCTTGTAAGTGAAATTGGCAGAATGTATTAAAAGATAATCACCGCAGGGATGTTTGGCAAGAGAAAAGACACATTCGCAAATGAGACAACAAATGGTATCAGACAAACGACGCACTGTACTTTGCTGTGATTATCTGTGGTGTGCGTTATTAGAGAGGGAGAAACCAAAAGAACAAACTGAAAATGAACACAAGTTTGGCCTATGCCAGCGGGATTTACTGATGGTTAATCATGCGTTTCCGATCTAATCCACTCTGTTCCGACCACACGCACAGAACTGCTCCCAAAACAAGAATCTCTGGTGATCTTTTTGAATGGAAAGCAGGAACCGCCGAGAGCTCTCAAGACAGATTCTCACAGCCTCTACAATAAGATACAGTTCTTCAAAAAAGTACTTCAGTGAAGAACACCACACTCTTAGACTCTCACAAACAAATTCCTGGAATTGAGAAACGTCTTACAAACAGAGTGTTGTGAATGGAAAAAACACTATTTGTTTCGAGTTTAAGACATCTCTAAAGACTGCAGACTTAAGACAGAGCATGCTAGATTTTCTTTTACAGAAACAGGAGTTGTTTTGCTGCTCTGAGTGGTTTTAATGCATTGCTATGCAGTGGCTGGTGATGGTGATACAGGTAGTTTAGTGTGTTGCTACAATTAGTTTTAGTGCATTGCTTCACACTCAAAAGGGTGTTACAAGTTTAGAACAAATATTCTTGCTAAATACGTCTAAACTCACCGCTCTGATCTGTAACCCAATACAGCCCTGACTTGTCCGAGCATGCTTCAGTTAACTATAGTTCTCTAGAAATGCTTGCCCAATATACAGATATACAGAGCAGTTAAGGTCAACCTGAAGTGTCAGGGATCCTCTATAAATTTGTGTTTACAAAAAGCACAGAGTGCTTGATATCACTGGCTTTTATGCCTCGCAGGGAGGCGATAAATGTCAATCCAGTTATTGACAGTCTAGAGGGTCAATCTTTGCCTTTAGATGTTCTTGGTAAAGCCCTGGGCTCTTCTGAAATGAGCAAACAGAACATAAAGCACATGCTCAACAAAGTTCAATGGGGTTCTGGGTCACTTTCTATTCCAGAACAGAAATAAATACCACACGTGCAGACTATGATCATCTAATTTATAGATTATCTCAAGAAGTTTAATTTTCTCTTCATAAGGTGAAAGTATTGACCCATAAGGAACTCATCTGTCCAAGAGATACATTTGATAAAGGTTCAATTATGAGGGTTGTGAATGTGGCCTCAACATGATGAAGAAAATACCAGATTATGGTTAATAATAAGTGCTTCACCTTTGTATGATAAAAAACAAACATTCACATTTTAAGCTTATCTGCCAACGTAAGATGAAAAACCAACTGTACCTTCTGGGGGTGCCATCTTCGTGTGGCTGTATGACCACCACTGTGACAGGTGTGGAGGTCCGCAGATATTCAATCATCTGCTCATGAGTTAGAGTCCCGACAGCGACCTTGCAGATCTCCAACAAACGGCAGCCTGGGCGAAGTCCTGCCTGCCAGGCAAACCCGAATGGCTCCACATCGGCTACCACACCCTCAAAGTTGACGTGGAAGCCCAGCTGGCCCAAGGCATTTCTGCGCAAGGTCATCTCTAGCGCCTCACAACCCCTGGTGACCATCTACAGGGAAGACAGAACAGGCAAACAAACTTTAACCATCTGAAAATGGGCTTTTTGTCACCTCAGCGACTTTTGAAGATAAAATCTGTGCTGTGATAATGGGCATTGGGTCTTGCACAGGTAAGCATGCAGATGGGTAAGCAGGTACGCAGAGATATAGATGATGGCTGAAGCCAGGTCTCTCAAGGATGAAATTAAACAACGTCAAACCAACATAGGAGAACACAACAGACTGGCTGTCTCATGAATAACATATTCCTACAACCTGAACATACAACCTATGGCCGGATTCACATTTTCTTCTTATTTTCTTTTTTAAGAATATTTTTTGTATTTCCAAACCACTTAGGATAACCTTGAACATGTCTTAAATCCTAAAAGGTATTATGTTGTTAAATGAATTTATTATTACTAATTATTTATTTTTCCAAATTTTTGTAATTTAGCATTAAGACATAACACTAGCTACATATGATACATTATACTACTGCTAGGGATGTGTACTAGTTCACATCAAGTACTGGTAATGTGAACATTGATTGCGTGACATAAATTTTGGTTGAATTTGAAATTTAGTAACAACTCTGCAAAACAAATCAATTTTAATGTAAGCCTATAATTACAACATAATTCAGAAACACGGCCTTCGAGCTGATCAGACTGATCACTGAGCCACTATACAAACCATATAATGTCAAAACCATTTCTTCAAGAAAAAAAAATAAAAGAAAGGAAAAAAAAGATGCTTGGATGCAAAAACTTTGGAATTTATCTTAAGAAGGTTATCTTTAGAGGTTTTTTCATTAATCTGCCCCCTAACATCTAAAACAAATGCGTTTAGGATAAAACAGCTTAAACTCTCTGCATGCAACTACTTGATCTGAAAACAAACAGTTTTAAGCAAACCTCAGATAAGCTTATATTACTCTGACTCTGCAAAGTTGCTAAGAGCCCAAAGGCGCCTTTTCCAAGCACCTACAAATACAACAAAAGGACCTTGAAGAGACTGAAGTGGTTAAAAATATATACAGGATGTATTGTATTTAAATATTTTATGATGTATTATTTAAATAAATATAAAATGCATATATATATATATATATATATATATATATATAGGTTATATATATTTTTAAGTTAAAAAAGATCTGTCACAAATTTCAACATAACCTAACTTTTATCATAATAAATCACATTATCATCGTTTTTAGCATACCCATTAAAAAAACGTCTAAGAAAACGATTAAAAATAAATCACAAGCAGTCATATTAAGTGAGAAATCTTATGTTGTTCATGACCTGTATGATTTTTTTTTTCTACTGCATGACACAACATATATTTGAAGAATGTTTAACTAATTTTGTATTCAACATATAAAACAACCTGAGGCTGAGTAAATGACGATCGAATTAAAATATTTGCTTATTCCAAGAAAAACGTGCTGATGGTCTGTTGCACAAATGCTATGATGATGACAGCAAATCACCCAATGCAATAAACACATTTAAGAGCATGTTTAACAGTCACAGGACGGTATTTCACAAGCTGTCAAATCTCACAAAGAGAATGGACCACACATGCTGACTGGGACCATCAACAATAAAAAGCATGTACACCCATTTAAACCTCTACTGCACTGTAAAAAATATAGTGTAAGTCTGCAGGTCTGGACCAACTGAGCATGAATGGGCGACAATAAAGCAAGAAGTGGAACTAATACTGATTTATGAAGGTGTGTGTTGATGCATTTATTTATCC
Source organism: Enteromius afrohamiltoni (assembly GCA_034779775.1). Lineage (NCBI taxonomy): Eukaryota > Metazoa > Chordata > Actinopteri > Cypriniformes > Cyprinidae > Enteromius > Enteromius afrohamiltoni. The sequence continues at coordinate 8,872,195 of JAUYWG010000045.1, forward strand.
CAGAGTGAATAAAGTGAACGTTCTGGCAAGCCTGAGGTAAGCTAAGGTAAGAAAATCTGCTCTAACATGGTCTTTCTACCTTTCTAATGCTAATCCATTGACCCTAGGCCCCTGATTCCAAGAGAAACCTGATCCTGTATACCAACACTGCTTACTTATTCACAGTAAAAGGCAAGCTTGGTTTAAGCTTCAGCTTAGATAAAACTTGATCTTTCATCCAGGATTGGCTACTCATACCTCTAATCGTTGTACGACCTCTCGAACTTCCTCTGGGCATCCATCCTGCACGGAAAACACCACACAGTCGCCACGCTCGTAAAAGAGCTTTACCCTGCCCACCATTGAAGATGAGCTCCAACCAATCACATCCTTGCAGTAACAGTTAAAAACCACTTCCCGGGACACTTCCTCAATAAGCGCCACAAACTCTCGGGAGATGGCCAACAAACAACCGATATCGGTGGACTGGCAACTGTCCCAAGCAACCACCGGCCACGTGATGGCTCCCGTACTGTACAGATGAGAATTGTTCCTTGGCCGACTGCGCTCCTTCCTTTTGGCGCCTAGAGTGATGAAGCTGAATTTTGCCCCTGAGGCATCCACAGGCGTTGCACTGGTAAAGTTGTCCACAAGGTCTTTAAGGTATTCCTGGCGGGTACGCGTCGCCATGGCACGGAACTTCTCAGACTTGTGGGCCGCGTTCTCACCATTGATCACCTTGGCCAGCAAGAAGTCCCGAAATACAGCAGACTTTGGGAACATCACCCCCTTGGGTATGGGAGGTCCAAACCCAGGTACATCTTTGGATCTGGCAACTGCAACACTATTAAGTAAAGAAATACGATAAAATGAGTTTCAGTCACTTATATATAAGTTATATATTTTTTACAGTTCCCCTTTCCTCAAAAATAAAAACAGCTATAATGAACAATAATATAATATAATATATTTTTATTTAAATAATATTTTTAAAATATATTTATTTTATATCGTGACATTAATCCAATCAACCTATGAATGGCTTATATCTGTCTCCACATATTAAGCTCAACTTTAAATATCTATATGTACTGTACAAAAGAACATGTCCTCTGTAAGACAAAAACATTGCTTTTCTGTTTGACTTCAACACTGACATCAATTTAGCGGTCTCTCATAGATCCGCTCAGAAAAAGAGATGGGCAATTCTGCTTAGAGCCAGGTTCCAGCCTCCCTCAGCTCTCTGCAATGTTACGCTGAACAAGCTTAAGAGGTACACACCGAGTAAATAAGGCTGGAAATTGAATTCCCTTCGATCTTATCCTTTAATCCTCCCTATCGTTCTGAGAGGTCAAATCTGACTGTCACCAAGCTGTTTGGAAAGCGTCTTTGTCTACCTCAGCCCCAACAGATTGAGTTCTTTAAATTTACAAAATTGGATTTATTCGAGGTGGGTTGTGTATGACTTTGCAAAAAACAGTATTTTCTTTAGCAAAGCCACATGCATAAGCTAAACCACCATCATAATTGTAAAACATGCTAAGATAAAAACGGTGAGTAACCGATATTTTACAGTTTACCTGTAACACACATGCTCTGTGCAAGGATTGTGGACTTTAACGATGATGAAGACATGTTGAAAGTGAGAGCGTATGTTTTGGGGTGTGAATGGAAAAGCTCCTGGTTCCTGGAAAATTATGGTAACAATGTCATTTCCAATGTGCCTTTTCCTCAGTAGCTGGATGGGAGAAAAGATAACATGAAGACAGTCATTATAGTGCACATTTTAACAAAAAAAAAAAGTTAACGGTAATGCCATCCAATGAGAAAGCCAAAGCAAAAATGAACTACAAACTACTACTACAAACTACAAACACACTGTCCAAAAGCAAAATCATTCTGAAAGCATGAAATCCTTTTTATTTTAAAAAGAAAAAAAGAAACATCCACATATAATGGTAACTACTGCATACTGTTCAGTTACACTTTATTTTGATAGTCCACTTTAGACATTCTACTCACTATAAGTAACTGTATGTAACTACATGTCAACTAATTCTCACTGATTTGCAACTACAAGTCTACTAATACCCAATCCCAATTCTATTTCTACCCCTTTGCCTACCCCTCGCCCCTTGAAATGAATGTGAAATAGGTTTAGCTGCAGCCTACTGTACATCCCATAGGCTCATCTCTCTGTCACCAAAGGAAACAAAGAGGATCAGAGGTGTACTGAATTTAAAGCTCAAAGCTGTGGAGATATTCACCAGCTTACTTTCCAAAATTATCCCTATCAGACCATGATCCAATGGAC
>JAUYWG010000045.1:8874587-8895323 GCA_034779775.1 Enteromius afrohamiltoni
TATATATATATATATATATATATATATATATATATATATATATATAAAAATATTTTTAAGCACAGATCTCAATTTTATCATCCGACTGAGCTCAGTCTAGCCATGGGGATTTTAGGAAGTCATTGATGGAAAGCTGTTACGGTGGTAAATTAATCTGCGGCAGACTATTAGGATTGTTCCGCCCATTGAAAAGTACAGCAGATAAAGGAAAATAAATCTTTTTTATATCTGCTCCACCAAACAAATAAGAACAGTCTTTCACAATCAGAAAATGATGCATTTCTAATTAATTAGCCCTGATATGTCCTGCTCTTCACTTAAGACCAAATCTGTGCCTTGTCTGGGCAACAGGAAAAAGAGCTTTTTTTTTCTTCTTTGAAAAGATGGGGCATTCAGACAGTTGCCATGACAACGTGGCCTGCCTGCTGAAGTGTTTACAATTAGCAGGATGCAGGACAATTGGTCTAGGTTCTGTGAGGTCTGTAAAGATGCACAGATCAAGACCAGCCACTTGAATAGAGAACTGAGGGTTGAAAGAGTTTTGTGTAGACAGGCATGAGTAAGTGATCAGACCTGAATCTCAGTCGTGCAGGTGCTTGTTCAAGTGTGCATAAATCAGCAGAAAGGCAGATCTATCTTGGATTGTCTGCTTTTTTGTTCGCAATAAAGGAATTATAATCATACTTATCTACATGTGATCAGTTACCTACACTACCACACAAACGATTTGCATTTACAATTGTGAAATACTATTAAGTTTTTAAATAACTGTTTATTTATTTTTTTTTTTTATTAATTTAAAATTTGTTTTGGAATTACATGTAGTAAGTGATTAAAGCCAAAATTTTCATTATGAGGTGAAGTATCCCTTTAAGCTCCATCTAAAAATGTCACATGGGCTTGGATCACAAAGATGAGAAAATAAGAAGAAGGGATTAACTATAAAATGTGCCCGACTCACTTGTTGTCTGTTGTTGGGTGTGTAGGGCAGCATTGTAGAGACGTGAAACATCAGTTCAAAGTCTTTATAGGTGGTGTAGAGAGAGTGTGTGCCAGTGGAGTCCGCTGCAGAAAAGATGCGATTACATCAGTATAAAGACAGTAAATTCAACAGACACATACACTGATGATGAAACATGAAATTAGTCTCTTGCAGTTCAAAATTAATTTGCAAATGGCTCATCTGCACAGACTAAGAGATTATGAGAAACTGTCCAATGTACTGCCTGTGAACAAATATGGTATTAACAAAACCCATTTCAGAAATTAACCTGAAGCTACCAAGCAGCTTTTTGGCTGTTGAAAGACTCACAGAAGCCAAAGTGGATCAAACATTTAGCAAAATATCATCATGAGAGCAGCACTTACTTTTGTTGTCCAGCTGTGCCCTGTACTTGTTGAACCCCTTCAGTCGGACTTTCTGACCTAGTAGATCTAAAAACTCTTCCAGTGCAGGACTACCACTCTCATTATTGTACATCTCTTCCTCTGTGCTCTGCCCAGCCTGGCAGTATAGGACGCCCACTTTGTGCTGGTAACTCAGCTACAATTTACAAAGAATAAAACCACAATCAGTTTCAATCATTATAATGATATTTGACAAGTTTTTTTGTGTATTACCCTTCAGTTTGAACCAGCGATTACCTTCACAGAGTATTGCAAAGCCCTAATTACACCTATTATACATCTCTGCAGAATACCAGATTAGTTGCATTCTGTGATCATTCTTTTTTTTTTTTTTAAATGACCATTACACTGTACAGTATATTTGACTGGCTCCTAGCAACTGATCTTCCATAAAGTAGTCATTAAATGTATTGAACATAACATAATTTAACATAAATATATTTTTCCATATTATTTCAAGCAACAATATAAAAATATCAGTAATGTCCCTTACATATTACATGGCAGGTTTGTGAAATAGAATCAATTCTAAATGAGCACAGTAAAAAAGTCATATATTTATCCAATCCTTAAAGCACAGGAAACCTTCAAAAGCACTCTTATGCATATTATGGAACGGTGATATACATCGGCTACCACAAGTGGTGATTTAGTCGTGTTAAGTGCTATCAATCTATGCGAAAGCCTGACACTTAATGACATTCGGACTGGCCTCAGATGCCACTTTTGCATTATGTATGAGACACACACATACCAGCCATTAACTAAAGAAAGAACCTTTGGAACCAGACACACTGCTTCAAACAGAGCCAGACAATTACTCAGACAATTATTAAAAGATAATGAACAGTATGTCAAAAAATATGATACTTAACTTTCATAATAATAGGAATTTATGATCGGGCGACAAACTGAAAAATGCTGGTTTACAACGACATAGGAATTTTAAGAGGTCCATAGTAATTGTCCAAAATCTCCTGTAATTCGCAGCCCGCACCAATTTTTCAAAAATGGTAAAAGCAATTTTAGTGCTATTCTTACAATTGCTTTGGCTTTTGTGCCATCAAATGCCACCACCAGTCTTTAGAGAAAAAAAAAAACCCAGCCACCATTATCAGAGAGGGTAGAACTGGGAGAGAGTATGGAGGCGAGATGAAGAAATGGACAAAAGACGAAGCATAAGACGAGCAATGATTTTCTTTTCTTTCATTTTCACCACAAGTGCTGCTGGTCACAGTTGGCAGAACCTCAAACAGGTCAAGTGGCCTTTATGTGTGGCTAGGTGGTTGCCATGGGGATGTTTTCGGGGGGTTTTGCCAAAAAATTTGCCTTGAAAACTAGTCTCTTTTGTCTGAGTGCTGGAAATGCAGAAAATAGCTGAATTATCATTTTACGGTTAGCCTACGTCCTCATTGAACTTGATTGATTTGAGATGACAAAATACCACATGAAGTAACTACGAGCCTTAATTTTACAACTAGCCTCTTTCAATGCATTCATTGTTCTACAGGGATGCTCTTCAGATTTTCCCCTCTGACCGTCGTGTGGCTGCAATATCGATCAAGATTTTGACTGCTTCTCTGAGTCAATTTACTGACAAAACTGTTCATCTCTCTGTTCTACTCCAGCCCTGAGATGTGCAAGTCTGGGTCTTTCAATAAGAAATTGGATCTTTGTTTTCATAAAAGGCTTCTTTAGTAAAACACTGTCTCATCCTGACACACCTGCAATTTGAACCCTCAAACGGAAATGCTGTAAGGCCATCAGCAGCACCTGATAGGCGCCTTGCCCAAAGGAACCATTTTACACGCTCAATCTTGCTCAAGTTATCAAATGAACAACAGCATTTAAGGGCATCACATCATCAGCAGACGTTTAAAACATCTGTTTCTGGTTTTATCAGTATGCATTAAAACTAAGCAAATGGGATGTATGAAGGATATAACTGATGCATTCTTAAACCCCCACTTGATTATGTCTTAGTAATTACAAGCCTTGCGGACATGTACAATTCAGTGTTGTACACTGTATGCTATGAATCATCCCAGAGTCCCACCTCCTTCCCACCTGTCAGTTTGTGTTAGCCAAACTGTCTCTTACTGGCAGTGCGATCGTTTTACAGCCTGGCTGCATTGTGGGAAAATGCTTTGTCAATATTTTTGCAATTCAAGCATTTACAAAGGGTCGTTTGGGTAGTTAATGTACAAAGTTCTTGGACAATTTCTTTTAACATATTTGTGTAAGGGAAACAGTTCCTTATGTCTTGTAACTATGACATTTTTTAAAAAGACTATGAACTAGTGAATTCCTTTTAAATGATCATAAGGCATAAACAAATGCATTCAATACAGTCTCTCAGTTAATAAGATGACATAAAAATGCAAATTATACAATTATAAAATAATGTTTAAAACAAATTTAGATTAATTACAACATGTCAGGCTGCAGGGTGCTGGTTAAATTTGTCAGATAGCTACACATCTAATATTTTTGAGATTTTTAAAAGGTACAGTACCTGAAATTAGTTACATATTGTTTCTGTTTCAATTTTTCCAAACTCTGCTTAAATTAAATATTATCCATTAAAAAGTATGCCTAATTAACAGATTTTTTTTCCTCTTCAAAAAATACTTTTTACTCAAAAGTCATTTTAAGACGTTTATTAGTAGTAGTACCATGTATCATTACATTAAGTAATATTTCTGTCACAGTTTCTTTAAGTTAAACCAAACTTTTACTTTAGTGGGTTGCTGTGAAGACCTTTAAGTTTCAATTTGTATAGTTTTACTCTAAAGAAACTGTAAAATGCTAATGAATATATGGATTTGTATACTCATATATTGAGGCGTCAGAGACTGCGAGCATCATGTAGTAAATGAAACCATGTATCTGTGCCATTCATTCACACAGAACATGCAGAATTCCAATTTAAATGGTACTTTTGCAGTAATCCATATTGTGTTTTGGTTTTAGCGTAGTTTTCCGACTTTTAAGGTATCCATCCAAAATTCTGCAAATTCTGTGATATTCCATGTTATAAAGTAACCGCGTTAAGAAATAAGTAAGCTACATTTTGAAGATTGGATTCTGGGATTCCTTCCACATTTTCTGCATCACAGAAATCATATGGTATATGGTATTTAAATTAAAATCAAGTAATTTTAATTCAAAGCAATGAATTTGACTATAGAGCTTTTAGTACAGTACTTACCCCCTGTTGATCCAGCTTCAGCAGTTGTTCTGGGATTTTAGGTGAGCTGGTGGCCAGTCTGAGGCACTGAATGTTGACCTCAGGAACTACATACTCCAGCACCTCTTTAAGAGGGAGTCCACGAGAAGTCCCATGCTTAGCTGTGGAGGGGACGGCATCCTCCAGAATTGAGCCTCTTAAAGTGGTGAGCTGAAGATGGAGTGAAGAGAGAAGTTTAGCAAAAAAGGAAAGAATTCAAATAGTTGAGCGGATGTATCTATTAAATGAATACACAGCATTCTAAAACAGTCAACAGATGGATAAACCATTGCAATTGTCTCTCAAATGGCAAAGCACTCTCAAAGAGTGTCCCTGCAATGATGCTGAATCCAGCGACATGCTCTGCCAATCTTTCTGATGAATAATTGAGTTCAACTAACTGTGGCGAATGCTGAAGTAATGCTTTGGCTTTTAGCTAGAGAGCCATTGTACGCTCAACCGCCAGTTCAGCAAACTATCCAGCCACCCTCAGGAAAACCCCTGGCAGGCCACATATGAAAGATCTCTTGTCATTTTCAAAGCCGCACTGGTTGGGACTTTTATTAGTGTCAGTGGTGAGAATCATGAAGTACAGTAAGGTAATTTATACCACCATACATGGAAAAATCAATAGTACGCCACAGACATCATCCATCTTGAGCTGATTTTCAAAACAATCAATGCTATTATTGAGGCAGCTCAGATTTGTATTAAGAGGGAATGAAATAAAAGCTTCGGGAAATGCACTTAATGGAAAGATGGAAATCAATTATAAATTAATGAGAAGTCCTCACTGCTTGATAAAAACAGTATATATAGGATGTATGTAATTGAAAGTTATTCTCCTGAACTTGACTGGCTCAAATACTAATGGATCTGTGTATCTGTGGAGGTGCATTAAACAATGTATTTTACAGATGTGTTTTGCAGCTCTACCTCACTGGTCCTGAAGATGACCCTATAATTATACTGTGGTCCCTCCTTCGCCTCCTCCAGTTTCTCTCTCCGAATGCTTACTGCTACTGGACCCAAGTTCTCATCAACACCAAAGTAGTTCTGGTGCTCTTTAAAGAAAACGGCATAAGAAGCGATCAACATTATACAGGGAGTGACACACTCAGATATACCTATATATTACTACATTACACTTTTGTGTAAATTAACATCTTGATTGTAAAACAAACCTTTATTAAAGAAGAATTTGTGAAAGTAGTAAGCACCCATGTCAATGTGCTCAATGATGTAGCGTTTGATACAATCCCGTGGAACAGCATAGTTTTCGCGAGAGGCGTAATTCTCACGGGACATTTCCAAGACTGAAACCCCCGCATTTGTGCAATGTGAGCTTAAAGTAGACTCGATGGTATAATTGTCACCTATATTGTTGTGGGGTCCACTGTTCGGTTTGGTGACCATCAGTTTCCTTTCACCTTCACCGCCTATCTCGTTACGAAAGTACGGGCAGCTCAGCACCAAACCATTGCTTTTCCCATCCCCTTCATCAGGATCTGTACAAGCTTTTTGACCTAGCTCCTCACAGCTGTCCAAAGGGGATTCACAAACAGGCAGGGGGTCAGGCATGTCCATTCCCCCACCAATCTGGTGTTGGGATGCTGCAGAAGCCCCTGTGGTAATATTCTTTCGACGTGCCAAGTTGGCACGATTGGTAACAGCCTCACTAATATTGAAAAGCACACTCTGTACGTCATAGTGGGCGAAACATCTCTGGAAACTCAATGGACGACCATGTCTACTACAATCTTCATGGTCGCTCAGCTGCCTCTGCTCGCTCTTCATGGTTTTCAGTCTGCGGAAAATTGATGTCTCGCCCTTTTCAGATTTCTGTCTTTGTAGAAAAGACTTCTCCCTTTCCCGATTGTAGAAGAGCGAACTGTCCACATAGTCTGAGTAGTTTGGAATGCAGAGAATGTCCCCTCGTGCAATCTGTGCGGCAGTCTGAAGACTTGGAGAAATGGCAGTCTCATACCTGCGAAATTCTGGAAAGCCATGCGGAGGTGGTGCACTTGGTTGCTCCGAAGTTTCTGGCTGGAAAACTTTCAAATTGCCAAAAAAACCTTCATCTGGCAAACTCTGGCGATTGATGGAGGACGTGCTTCCATACTCTCGGTGCAAGGTGGCACCTGTATTTGGGTTGATTGCCGTCTGATCCATGTCCTCTGCCCCTATATCGCTGATGGTGACGTCACTGTTGCTCCTTTTCTGGAGAGCGTGGTGAACTTTACCAGGAGAGTTGTTTAGAAGTTCACCAAGTCCATATTTTGCCTCCAGAAAGCTGGGGTTGGGAGGCGAACCGGGGCTTTGTTTTACCATATCTTCTGGCAACTGACTGTGTTGTCCATTCTGAAAAGTTGTCATTAGGCTTTCGTATCTGGGAGGTGGACCGTGCCCATCCTTCTTCTGTGGCCAATCGGACACTCTTGCTCGTACGCCCATCTTGGGCACTGCTGGTGTTCCCTGTGTGTTTGCACCAGGAGGTCCCATATTACCATTCAAGGCTTGAAGCTTTTTGGCAAATAGATCATCGGTCTGCATTTCTGAGGTGAGACGCTTCTCAAGCTTCTACGGCCTCGTTTACTGTGCCTCTGGTCCTAAAGATAGGGACATTCATACCTGACGTTAAATTGTCCACACCAGAAATTCCAACTCCAGCATTTTACGGAATGGCGAAGGAGCTTGACAGCAGCACTGGGAGATATCTGTGAAAGATGACTGACCCACGTCAGGGTGTTCAGACCTAGAGGTCTGTAATCCATAGGAGGAGAATGGCTCTCTTCATCTCTGTTTCACTGTCAAGGACAACTGCTCACTCCACGGGAGGTCAAGCAGGAGATGCGGTCATTTCACAGGCATGTAGGCTTAACAAAGCCAGGTGGGATCTCTCTGATGCTCTGGAAGGAAACGAGAAAGAGAGAGAAATCATTAGAGAATCCATTTGGGAGGTAGAGATACCAATGTGACCTTGAAAGATCGCAAAGCACTCAAAATCCTCAACTGAACAAAGCATCAGCGAAAAGACCAATTAATTTAATAAGGGTATGAATGTCTGTTCAGAAAGCACTTCTCCTTTTCACCTGAATGCATGCCATTTCTGGATCATCTATAAAACAAATGTACCACTTTCTTGACCTCTGTGCACAGACTAATTAGAGATAAAAATCTAACCGAAAAAGCATTAGGCACTACTACCTCTGAAAAATAGCAGAACGGATCCAGACCACTTTCCCCACAGTGTTAAGCCAAAATTATATTCAACGTGGTTACTTCAATAGATAGTTTCTTCAAAACTTGTCAAAAAAACTTGTTCAAAAATGTCTTTTTTCACAAATTGCCAACAAGATGCACACTGGCATATTTTATAAGAATTTTGAATGTAAATGACAAATGATTAAAATGAATATTCTTATAAATGATGATAAAAAGCTTAAAAAAATTAATCAAAATGCAATAAACTAAAAAAAAATAATTATTAAAAATGCTAAATGAACAGGCATACAGGATATTCAAAAACCCCTCAATTTTTTGCTTAGCTTTAAAAGGTTGCACATCAAATTATAAATAAAATTAAACTTTTTCTTTTTTACTTAAATCTATTCCAGTTACACGTGGTTTATCAAGTTCACACAGTAACATAAATATTTGATGGCATCTGACAGGGAGCTGATTAGTATTTAATTTAAGGTCATTTGATTTGAGTTTGGCACTGTTTTGGTTCACCACTTCATATATAATGTAAATATGGGTCCTGCATTAAAAACAGTTGAGAATTACTGGTTTAGTGCAATGAACCCAGAGACTGCCATTTAGTAAACGAGCTTTACAATATCATATCCAAAAATAAAGTACTAGTGAGAACGGAAGAGAGTATAAAATTACAGTACTGACAGACGCCGCTGCGGGTACACACTGTGAAATTCAGCCACCTAAAAATAATCCTTGGAAAGGAAAGCTGATTAAACTGACATTTATTAATAATGCATTTCGGACGCGTAGTCCTGTCTGTCTGTTACAAACCCACTGACCTCAATACCTTTAACCCTCTCTTCAAAATAAACACATCTTTGTGTCAGTGTCAACACCAGCTGTGTACCACGTTGAAATTCTGCCTTTTGACAATAACCATCTAGACTGTGATTTAATGTTAACATGGAGACAAAACTGACCTTAATTAATTTACACATTTATCTAATTCTACACAATTCATGGCGGCATATTATTCCAAAAAAACAAACAAACAAACAACTGTTTTTGTAATCTTTAATCATAACATAAAAACTCCTCCAAAAGGACATTTCATTTCAGCTGACGTCTAGATAGAGGGAAAATCTGTTAAATATTTATCAAAAGACATAGCATTGACATTTGGACAAAGCGACACGCTCATCCCCAGAGGAGATGCTGAGGTAATACTGCTTTTAAAACGCGGGTGTATCAAAAATTGAAAACGTAGAAGTTCCATGATCATAAACATTCCCAGAAGCACTGAACATTGGGTTAATCTGAACATGGCATGAACACAAAGGGCCTGTCAGGCTAAACTTAGCATCAGACATCAGAAAAAGATTAATAATATGTGTGCAAATGACAAGCTGTTTCATTATTAAAGAATACGGTTAAATTTTAAAGGGCGGAAAAAGCAACATGTCTCTTTCATGAAAGAACACAGAGTTTTGATATCCTGGCAAGTGATAGTGTGAGCCTCCCGAAATCTCAGAGAAAGCAGCACAAATGTAACCAAAAGCAAAAGCAAATAAAACGGTAACACTTTACAAACAGATGTCATTTGTTAACATTAGTTAATGCATTAACTACCATGAACAAACAACGAAGACATTTATTACAGTATTTATTCATCCTTGTTAAAGTTAGTTATTAAAAATACAGTCGTTCATTGTCAGTTCATTACATTAAATGCTGTAAAAGTAAAATTATATATTTTATTATATAATATTATATTTTGCACCTATTACGACAGATACAAATATTTAAAATTTAGGAGAATTTTTTTTACATAGTAACATTATTTTAATGACAATTATACAAATACTGTTAATTCTTAGTATCATAGTTGGAAAAAAACATGCCATTATCATTACTGTAATATGAAACACATTTTTTTTTACTTTAAAATGATACAATTTGTTTTATGGGATGTATTATTCCTATATATAACTATATATAACTACTATTATTAATTATATGATGGCAATTACCTTTTTTCTTTCTTTTTTTTTTTTTATAAACATTACAGGATTGAGAATTTGGGAGGATAACATGCTTAACTGTCAAGAAAATACAGTGCTTCAGTGTTAAACAACCCTAAAAGAGGCTTCATTTTCACTATGCAAAATACAAAGTCTTATTTTAAATTAAATTCAGGAAGTTTGTCGTGACAATTCTAATCGAATCGAATCTACACACCTCGTAGCTACATTCAGTCTAAACTCACGTCTTAATCATTGAAAGAACATCAAATGTAACTCACATGAATTATTCACATCTTACTGTGAATCCTCTGTGGTTTTAAAAATTCATATGTCACAGGGAGGTCCGCTGTCCTCCAAGACATACAACATTACTGTGATCCCTATGATACAACAATTATCTGTTTTGGGACTCGTTTACTTCAAAATAAATGGAAAAATGTGTTATAATAATGTGTACACTGTCTTTAGAGGCATTAGCGCATTAGTACATCAATAAATCAGCCTTATCCAAAACAAGAGAAGAAAGAAGAAGCATCAAGCACTAGCAAAGGCTTGAGAGGACAACAAATTGCACATCTGAAAGGCTCCCTCCCACCATCTCCCGCTGGGTTTCAGAGCCAGGCAAATGGCCAATCCTGTCCCCTCCAACGCCCTCCGTCCAGCTGCAGTTCCTGTACAGGTCATTGATTACCATTAGGAGCCGGTCCCCTGCCTTCAAACGCTTGCTCACATGCACCGTGCCGCCCAAACAACAGAGCTCATCATCGCTATCATCACCCACCGCAAAGACACACTGACCCAATCTATTTAGACAGCTGGATCTATAGCAGGGACTGTGACCACAATGGGCCGTCTATCATTTCCACCAGCCACAGAAGTTAAAAGGAGTCCCTGTCTGCCCAGGGTTTGATAGGGCAGAAGATATGAGGGAATATTTGAACTAAAGGGTGTTTTCTCTTTAGAAATATCCACTTCCTGACATGCATGACTCAAAAGGAGATTTTTCCACAATCAGAATAAGCAGCTTACATGGACATTCTTGTTTGATGTTAGGTAATAATTCCACAACATTCTGATTGTTTTCTCGGAAAACAGATTCAGTAAGTCTGATGTTACTTAAATTTAGACTGTGTCACTCTTAACTGGATGACTGATGGGAACAGAGGTCTTTTTTGAGACACAGGCTTTGAAATGTTGTATGAAACAGATCAAAACAATGCTGGAAAGGAGGTCAACGCACTTATAGAGTGTCCCCGTCTGTCCAACCTACATAAAGGTCCTAAATTCCACACTGAAAATCATTTAAATCTCCACATAAACCAGGTTTAAGGATTTTAGAAGGAATACAAATAATGATTTGGCATCGCGTACTACTAATCAAAAAGCTAAATCAAGCAATAGAAGCTATTTGGATCGCAAATCATGCTAAATAACATAAACATTACGTTTGGCACAGACTTTTGGAGATTGAGCACTGCTGTCATTAAAGCAAATGAGGCAAATGCAAAACAATCAGTAAAATTCATTTAAACTTTTTATGAAAATTTAATTATTCATGTAAATGCAATTTAGCCTGCATATTACAATTCTGACGAAAAAAACCCCAAAGGTAACTGCAGCCTTTTATCTTGCAATTCTAACTTTTTGTCCCCCCCAAAATCGTATTATGTTGATATTTCTATTTTTGAAAAAAAAAAAATTCTAAAATAGACACGCTTTCAATCACTGTGGTCTCCACTGTGCATTATATTTCATAGATTAAAACACTGAAAACTGCAGGAAATCCGAGACTTTTCCTAAGCCCAAATCAATGCTACAAGGTTACACCTAATGGATTATTGTTTCCAGTCCTGTCCGCATTTGTTTGCTCCTGGGATTTATTGAAACAAAAAGGATGACATTGACAGAAGGATTGAGTAAACTGAGCTCTGCAGTTTCGGCAGGGTAACTGGGGTGACCAGACACCTAGAACCAGAAAGCCTCCGTGCACACCCTACATGGGCACACCCTGTCAGATGCTGTCAAAGCTTTCCAGACTCTTATACTACAGCCCAGAGCTCACCTACATTTCTCATTCCTGAGACGCTGCTGGGAGGTCTTGTGTTCTCATTTCCCTTTCCTTGTTAGGAGTAAGGACGGCGTCTCTTTGGTGCTTATGCATTCCAATGCTAGAGGCACTACAGCAAGAGTCAGGAGCTGGTGTGCCCTAACGCCTCGCATGTCACAAACACTTTATGATTTATTCTAAGTGTTGGCATGTAGGAAACCTACATTACTGTTTCACATGGATATTTCAGCACAGAGTATAAAATCCATAAGATATTCATGGATATCTGCGTACAAGTGTTTTTAAAGAATAATGGACCAATTACTTTGATAGAAAACATAATATGTAAATGTAAATGTACACCTTGGCATAAAAAATACCCATGCAGTCGTAAAATAATAAAATGAAATACAATAAAATAAATTACTACATAAAATACTATTGTTTTTATTGCAATAAAAAACAAATAAATAAATAAACAAAACAAAAATAAATAAATAAATTCTTTTGTGGCTAGATAGAAAATATCTGTCTAGAACATTACAAATCTATCAACATCTAAACAAATAAAAAAAAGAATGCATTTATTGCATTAATGCATTAATTATGAATGAAAGTAAAAAAAGAAAAGAATAAATAAACATCTCAAGTACGTCATAACTTGGTTGATTTATCTTCCACTTCACTGTATTTTCAGACTTCAGACCAAAACGTCACCTCTCCAATGAAAACTGAAGGCTAGCTGCACTGTAAAATATATGTGAGGATGTGAATGCTGAGAAAGAGAGGAAAAGGAACAGACCCAAAGAGAAACGGGCTAGGAACAATAAACAAACAAAAGGCAGGTCTCACATCCTCACAGGCAGCGTGGGCACGAGTTGAAAAGTTAGACCCCAGGGGGTGCACTAAGGGGGCTTTCTGAAGGCAATACAGCAACTGACCTTTACCATTTGGGTTAATATAATTTCCAGGTGTTTACCAAACAAACACTGCCCTCCAACAGTGAGTAAACAGAAAGGGAACAGCCCGTGAGAAAGGGCTGTGGTTTAGAACTGGCTTAAACACAGTAACCCACATTTCCATGACTTACAGTATGATACAGCCAAGATATGACTACTTCCTGAGTATTCTGCAAAACGATATGACCTCTAGTTGGCAAGTTTTACACAGGAATGCAGGCTTGTGTGCCAGAACATGTCAAGATCTTGTCATTTTAACTGCTATAACTTTAACGAGAAGGAAGACCCATAATTTCATGCTAAAAGCTCACAGCTCGACATCTTTTACCCCTCCTAACATGGAGGGGAAAAGGCCCTAGATAAGTCAAAAGTGCGAGAAAACACTTTTTTCCACTCGCTTTAATGACTTCAGTCTCAGCTTTTGGCTTTGACTGACCTGGATAACGTGTATCAGCTGTTAAAATGAGTCAGACAGACGCAAACGCAGACAGCCAGTCAGCATCTGCTACACGAGACACGACTGTCTGTGATGGATTTGGCATCCAGCCCAATGAGCGATAAAGTCTTTATAATGACACAAACTTCACAAACACAGTATTTCATGTACTCACTGCCGATCTTATCAATAACATCTGGAATCACCCTTGTCCCTCATTCTCAGCTGGGACTGAAGTGGAGGAGACAGACGTGCATTATTATTGAGATATTTTGCCTTGCAGCCAGTTGGATTTAAACATGAGGGACACCCACCTCCTCCTCCAAATCCTATTTTTTCTCAATCACTCTAGGCCTGAAACATGCTCTAGCTTCTAGATAATGTGTCAGCAATTCAGCACGCCTTCACAGCAATGCCATAGGGACATTTTAACGTGAACTGTTTTCTTACAGCAACCGTTTAAGACAATCTTGCTGAGCAAGTTAAAGGTAATTTAACTGTTAGCATATTTAAAGCTAGCTACCCAAATAATAACATGCGTTGCAGCTATGTTTTAGGGTAAGTCTATTTCCCCTTAACTTCTGAGGTTGGTTACCACCACTAACACTAGCCTTAAAGGCACTATGACATTAAAATTAAATCTTTTGTTTTATTATGAATTATTTATACTGCTACTCATATCAGGTATCAGCTCAGATGCTGCCAATTTTTGCCAGATCACATATCCTTCAGAAAGGGCCAATTCAAATTCAGATACTCTGCAAACTGTTCAGTGTTTTACTGATAAGCTGCACAAATAATAAGGCATTTTTAATGTTATACTGCATTTTACCGTTAAAGTCCAATAATGTTTTTGTGCACTATATTCCAAGTCTTCTGAAGCCATATTTTAGTGTAATCTGAGGAACATACGAATACTTGAAAGTGTGTTAAAGTTCACATTAGGGTTGGGCGATGTTGACCAATTTGGCATCGTATGATGTCTAATGTGAAACATTGCGATGGCATCGTCGTCATAGGCGGCGGTTGTTGTACAGCAACGTTATGTCTATCGGCCATCAGCGATGGCATCGTCTATCGACCCAACCCTAGTTCACATAAAATCTTTTTTCAACTGTGGCTGTCATTCATTCTTGCTTTGGCATTATTTATGATTTACAAAAACTTCTGCTGCTGAATTATGTCGTTGATTATGATTATGAATATTTTAATTTCCTTTATAATCAAGTAATCTGACATCCGAGGTTGAGACTAACTATACCTACTCAATTTAAAGTGCGTTGAGCACTAGAGGCAGCAAATGGAAATGCAACCTATGTAGAATCGGCACTGGTGATGAAAATACATAAGCCATCTTTAATTAAAGGAAATCAGACAAAATACTAAATTGAATTACACTGATTTTATACACTAATGATTTTATTTAAATCAAATTGCGATTACATTTTTTTATTCCATCCAAATCCAATTGGTATTTTTAGAAACTGACGCAAAGCCTAGTTAACTGGTATGTTAATCAGTCATGCGGACACGATTACCCAATCTCAAAAATATAGTCAAATATTGGCCTGTAACAATGTACAAAGGGCCGCCCACATACAATGCACTGCCCAAGCATTCACACGTGCATAGTAAGTATGCTGCTGGCACACACATTCACTGTTTTACAAGGAACCCAACTATTTTGGCTAATGAGCTGTGTTAAGGATAAGTTATCCTAATTTTAACCCATTTAATGTCTTCCATATGACACATCGACCACAAACGACACCAATCTTTTGCGTAATGGAACCTTGTACGGGGGCATCTTAAACAAGGCCATGAGGTAAATTAACCTCCAAACCTTCAGTACTTTAAACACCAGACGTCTTGGCCTAGGCCCAAAAGGGCTTATTTGAACAATGCTCATCAGCTAGCAGCTAAAAAGTAGAGTTAAGAGTTTATGTAAGCCTTTTGTAAGGACACAAATCCTTCTTTTCACACACGTCAATGAGGGTTTAGGAACGGCATAAAGGGCGATTCGGCCTAGTGCCTCGTTTAATTAAAATCTGAATAAAGCAAAAGCTCGTTCGGATCGTGTACAGCTGCAGGGCGAATGACAAACATGCTGAAAGTTTGACATGAGTTTCGATTTCTGCTGTTCACCTGCTGACAACAGTAAAGGGTAAAAACACATTCACAGGACAGGACGAGACACAAACAAACAAGTGGGGACTGGTTGTTTCGCACATGCACGGCAAGTTTCGACAGCAATCGATGGCACAACTCTAAATCTGTCTCGGCGTCTTTAAGGTCAGTGGGAGCAAACAGGCCGAGGCGCTTTCACAAACCTGACTACATGGTTGAAACACACTGCCTCCTTGTTTCTCTCTTTCAAATCATTCCTCTATGGGTTTGGACAGCAGCGAGCATCTTTGTGGAAGCAGAACTGCATTGTCCCCCCGAGCTGAACTAATTTCTTCTCGCGCTCGAGCGGTAACCTTCATTCACCGGGAGTTTCTGACGACATGCTGCACTTGAAAGAGAGACTGAAAGGGCCTGTGAGAAAACCGAAGCAGCAGGTAGCTTTGGGTGTTGGAGAATTCTGCCTGTCTGAATTGAAGCTGGTCATTCCAGACAGCATGTGGTCCACACCGCAGAGCTCCAGTCGAGAGTGGGAGAGCCTTTTGAGTTTAACAAGCACCATCTGGCATTCTGAGCTCCTCACAGCAGCCGAAAAGACACACATACACACACACCCTAACACCCTGCTGCACCATCCCCGCCAAATACCTTAACCAGCGCACACACACATGCTGAATAAAAGACCTGGACTCCTCAGACTTGGTAAAAATATGACCTTTAACCAGCATCCCTGTGCTTCTCAAACGGGTTTCCAGAGCCAGATTTTACACTGCAAATGGATTGACAACAGAAATGTTTTTAAAAACACCTACTGAAATATAATTTATTCATTATAAAATATTTTACAGAATTACTAATACAATTCTTCCTAGCTAGCTTACTTCTATTAAGTGAGACATTAATTTGTACATGTCGGACAGAAGCATTTACACAACATTTTGATGACCAATTAAGGTATTAAAAGGGCATACAGGTGTATTTAGCAATATAATGAAAAACGGCTCCGTTTACTTGTGATTATTTCCCAAGCATGTGTGTATTTGGACAGGCGCAAATAATTTGAGCCAATATACAGAAGAATCAAGACCCCTGATGTAAACAGAAAAGAAATGTGAACTGTTAATCATTTAAATTCTACTCAATTTTAAATTATTGTAGGCCTATGTCACTGTTAGGGCTGGGCGATAACTAACGCGTAGCTTGTCAGTGATGTACGGCTCTGTTCATAAACTGGCGCTGCATTTAAAAACAGCTGACGGAGATTTACCGCTTTACTGACCAGACACGCATTATATATCGATCGATATATATCGCCCAGCCCTAGTCACTGTAAAGTAACGATGGCTATCATAAAGCTTATTCTTCCATAATGTCATAAGAATAAATCTGCTCATGACCCACCAGGTAAAAAGAAAAGACAGAAACAACTTTAAAGACCCTTTTCTAAAAAGTATTTATCATTCAAACAGCTAAAGCACAAAAAGCATGCCGACTAAAGCACTAGCACCAAAATAGACAAATACAAAAGTGATGTATAACAATGACATACAACAGTTATTAACATTTTTTAAAAGAAATAACAATATTACATTAACACTACAAAACATTGGGACAGTAGTATCACCCTGAAATTGTATTTACTTCATGAACATTTTATGTGTTTTTACATAAATTACCATAAAACTAAATGATAATGGAAGAGTCGTCTGCCATTGTTAGCCATTTGTAACACAAGCACTCCAAAACTGCCCACTACATCTCTGCTTCATCACTCAATGCTTTCAGTAAAACTAAATACACAATACAAATGAAAGAAAGAAAAATAGTGAGTAAACATCTCTTTCACTGCTGAAGGACATCTATCCCACTGACAGTTAAATGTAATTATACTGCAGCCATTCCCAGCTTTACAGAGCTCTTCATCTAACTTCAGAAAAGCCTACTGAAAAACGTTACAAATGTCAAACACAAACAACAGCAACTCGCCAAACAAACCCAAATTCTTCTTCACTGCTGTCATAGATACCAATCAAGCCCACATTGGCAGTCATGTCAGGACCGATCAACTCAATCAGTGAGTTTGGATCGGTTGCTCTCCGCCACATCCTTACCGCAGAAAAACAGCTGTAAATCCATCCATGTCTGCAGAAAAGTCCTCAAGGCTTTGGCTTAAACTGATATTCAGCACCCTGCCAACACCTGGAAACCACACCCAAAGATGTACCTGGCGGTGTGTCATTTCTTGCAAACAGAGTTTGCTTTACCTCAAACAATCAATACCTTCCCTGTATAGGCCGCAGGCCCTTACTGATATGGAAGACCAATGCTGGTTACCAATTAAGCCAAACGTGTGCACTGAAAACAGATGAAGAGAAAAGCGAAAAGAAAAAAAATACATATACCGAGAGAACAATTAAAAGAAAGCCAAACCTCATTTCCTCAACCCCCAACATCTCTCTAGACCCCTTTGCCCCCCGAACAAAAGCCCCTAACGACTGGTGCCGCTGCCTCAGATTAGCATTTCTATTAAAAAAGGAGGCGGTACCATGAAACTCCAGTTATCGGACTGACAGATTCCTCCCCCCCGCTTCTCCTGAACTCAACCTGCAAAGACCCTCAAAGAGGCATAGAGAGACCACAGCTGAGGGGTTTCTACATGCATTTTTAGACCTAGGTTTTTGGGGTTATAGAGGGGTGAAAGCAAGAAAAGTTTTGAGAGTGACAGAGAGGACAGAGGTGGAATAATCCCATGTACGAGCCATATGCTGTGGCGCTGTAAACTCAGACTTCCTGTGGCGGCGAGGGCAAGTGGAGGACAACGACAGTGAGACAAAGACTGCCAGAAACACTCACACACTCCAATTTCATTTTAAGATTTAAAATCAAAGCTCGAATATTCAGAGACAACTATAAGCAAGCTTACTAGGTTGAAGTCAGCAAAATATGCAAACACACGAGCTTTATGGTGATAAAGCACTACTGTTTGTTTGAGTACCCTGCCCAGCATAGCAACACTAGCTCAACCAATGATGCGGGTTTGGGGGTGGGTTATCCGTTTCATTAACTAATAGTAGATTTTAAAAAAGTTTTCAGGTGAACTATACCTTTTAAATTAAAATATGTAACATTCCCATATCTTATGACCGTTCCAGCTTTGGATCTGTTGTCCATAAGCCAGACATCTAAGTAATAATATTTACTATGCTGCATCTGTTTTCCTCTGTTTACAGGAAATGTGCTATACAAAGTTTGATCGATGGACCCATATACACACATTGCTGTGTCAGCTCTGTACACATACACACACAAACACAGTAAAACACTGAAAAGCTCAAACTTCCTGTCAGTATGGGCTGTGTGTCATTAAAAATGCATCTAAACACACAGTAACGATGGGAACGAACCTCTGGGGCAGTTGGACTGAAACCCTGAGCACACAGTGCTGGACGGTAATGCAGTGTGATCGAACCACTGCATCAAATACCCAAGATGCCTTGCCTCGCTCTGCCTACAGCTGCGCCAAGTCTCCAGGGGAATATTTACACATCGCTCTGTCAGGCTAACCTAATCTGTTTATACAAGTCTAAATGTAAGGAAAGGACACACAGTGCAAACTTCCTTCTCCCTCTCTTTCTCTCTCTACCATGTCAGCCGAATCAGTGGCATATTTGAAGCTGCTTCTGTGCACTGTGGTGGTCTCTAGGTCTCCAGGGTCTTGCTGCTTGTTAGGGTCCATGTCTTTCTCTTCCAGGGTGCACTGTTCTGTCAAGGCTCTTTCTTTCTCCCTAACTCGCCCGTCTTCATTCTCCCTGCAGTCTGGATAATGTGCTCATGGATCACTGCAACCGCCTGTGTACATGCTCCACTGCAAAGTTTCCAAAAGACAAGCCCAGAGCAAGTTAGACTAAGTGAACTGGAGCTACTGGATATGCAAGTGCATTTTTAAAACTTACACTCCGTTCCACTGCTCTAATTTGATTGGACAAGAGCAGTTTTAAGTACTGGAAACATGTATGTGTTTTACTTCTAATTTGGTTAGAGTCAATAATTGCTAATAAAAGAAAGTAATATTGTTTTTTACAGCTACAATCGAGCTCTTGTACTGGATATCCTGTCATCATACTTGCCTTCATCTCCGGCCAAGCCCAAGCTTAAAAGCTTGAATGACTTACTTTCCTGTATCGAACACAAAAGGTAAATTTTTCCACATAATGAAAGTGAATGACAACTTACAAAAAGGTAAAAAAAAAAAAAATCCATCAATCAAATGCATAACATAGGTCTGTCACACTTTTCATTATACTGAAATGATTTTCTTAACAAAAAAATTCCCTATTTGACTCATGCAGGGTGAAAATGGCATGAGGATGAATAACTCATGACGTAATAATCATTTTTGGATGAACTAATCTTAAAATCACTGAAAAAAAAAAAATCAGCAACCCACACTCTTCACCTTCTCAAGTTGGATACGCTGTGGTGAAAAAAACAGTAGGGAGTTTAAGAGAAGGTACCCCTACACCCCTATAAGGATAAAGGTCAGTCGGTATGAGTTAAGTCTTGGAAGTAGCAGCGTGTTTAGTGAGAAAACTCCTCTCACAGCTGCTGTGGGATACTGTGGCCGCACGCCAGTGAGATGCCAAACTAAACGGCTTCCCGAACATGTTATTAGCTGTTTTCTGAAATGTGCACTTGCACAGTTTGTTGTTGTTAGTTAGGGGTTTGGGGTCTGTTTTACCCAGTTACCTAGCAACCTCTGATCTCATGACTTTTTGATTGACAGCACATTTCCCCCTCGGCTGAGTTACTATGGTGGAGAAAGCAGGTTTGCCATATATCAAACCAAAAAGAAAATATAAAAAGACAGAGATGGCTAGAAATGGAAGAGAGCGTGTAAAGACAGCATCACATATTGAGGGACTACTTCCTACTATCTCTTACTTTCTCTGGGTCTGTTTTTCTGGGATTACACTTTCTGATGAAGCATACCCGGATGTGGCACAACCGTAAAACATATGGCTACATTTAACATGCAAAATTATTTCCATAACCTAAAGTATTTCAGTGCAAAACAGTATATTTCTTGAGGGAAAAATCGTATGTAGATTATGGTGACACTTTTTAATAAAGATACAAACCCGTAAAACCTTTGTTGTTCTTCAGAGCACGAATTAAGATATTGATGCATTCTGAAAGTTATCTGAACCTCCTAATAACAGCAATGTAAATAACATTTAGTGCTGTCAAATGATTAATCGCGATTAATCGCATCCAAAATAAAAGTTTTTCTTTACATAGTATATTTGTAT
>JAUYWG010000045.1:8895503-8905555 GCA_034779775.1 Enteromius afrohamiltoni
AACACAGCATCAACACATATATTATGTAAAGAAAAACTTTTATTTTGGATGCGATTAATCATTTGACAGCACTAATAACATTATGATGGCATAGAAACTTAGCAAAGACATCATGTGACAGGGGTTCAATCATAAATTTACGAAGCTAGGAGAATACTTTATGTACACAAAAATATTTTTGAGAGTATCACACTCGTAAACAGCGTTTTCTGTCAGCTGTGCCAGACAGATTGTATCCGCGTAGCACAGCTGACACAAAACAACATACGCCATTTACGTTCAGTGGATACGCTAGGGTGCCAAAAAGAGAACACAAATCTTTGCGGCTTTGATTTTCATAGTAGGAACCAACAAATAGCTTTCAAAATCTTCCTTTGTTCCTATTATTTTCATTTTCAGTTAACAGTCGTTCCGAAAAACTTGCACGGATCAACTGTGCACAATGAGAACAGCAACATGAATCAATAAAGTAAATAATGGCAGTCTTGCAGAGTGACTTGCCAAGCAACAGTTTTCCTGACTCGCACACACTTCTGAGTCAACGGATGGACCTTTTACTTGACCTCCACTTGTCACAAGTTTCAACACAAACACTCCGATTCTCTCTATATCTCTCTGAGCTCTGTTTTCATTTACTGTGAGGTATTAAACGTGTTGATAGGAGCCCAAAGGCCTTCTGGATCTGCAGCAGACAGGATAAAACTCATTCACCCTGAGGAGGAACACAGCTGAGGTGCTTGCGTGTTTATGTCTGTTTATATTGTGTGAACTGCATACATCCGTATACGTGTTTAAAATGAAAACCGCGTGGGAAGGCGATTCTCTTTTTCTCTCTTCTGTACACAGATAATGAGAATGAGAAATGTGCGAATAGCTGCTTTTATTAAAAAGGAGAAGTTTATAGCTGCCTGTGGCCTCATAAAGCCCCAGTGATGAAGCGCAGGAGGGAGAGGCTGTGAATTATTCTCATTCCTTCTCTCTCGCTCACTCTAATGGGTCTTTGTGTCTTTATCTTTGCTGTCAAGTTTATTAGAAAGCACTGTTTAAATTTAGTTTGGAATTGTACCATTCTGTGTCAGGTAACACGTTTAAAGTCATTGCTGGGTAAGAAATATCCCTCCCTCCACACAGACTACGAATAAACAAAGATGACCTTCTATACTAAAGATGAAATTTCTGCAACACTCATAGCACCATCTGAAGAATAATAACTGCTTCCACAAACGGTTTCATATGCAATACCCAATTTAATATTTATACTTTTAAATAACATTTTGAGATCTTTAATTATTCACATTTCTGTGATGTATGCAGATTTATATGTAGAGCAGAAATGGAGCTGCTAAGAAGTAAAACTTTTTACGTATACATTTAGTTCATTGAAATAGCTGAAATAATCTAAAAATGCTAGATAAAAACATATTCTGAAAAGTAACACATTTGAACATAATAAATTAAAAGTACTAAAATGACCAAAACCAAAAATATTAGATAATAACTAGATAATTATATAATAAAAATAAAAGCCAATATGTTACAAATAAATACTAAAGTAGCAAATAAATAATGGCACTGTAATGAAATAACACTTGGCTAAATTTGCTAAAAGCTCTTACTACAAGTGGAACATTAAACCATGTTAAACATTTTTGCAGGTTAATTAAAAAAGAAAAAAAAAACACAGCTTCGTGACTGTTTGTGAATTGCCCAGCTAGAGACCTGATTAAACCCAACTGAGCATCTCTGGAGAGACCTAAAAATGGCTGTCCACCAACGTTTACCATCCAACCTGACAGAACTGGAAAGAATCTGCAAGGAGCAATGGCAGAGGATCCCCAAATCCATTTGTGAAAACTTTGCATCTTTCCCACAAAGACTCATGACTGTATGCGATCAAAAGGGTACTACTAAATACTGAGCGAAGGGTCTGAATACTTATGACCATGTGATATTTCAGTTTTTCTTTTTTTATAAATCTGCAAAAATGCCAACAATTCTGTGTTTTTTGTCATTACGGGGTGCCGTGTGAACATTAATGAGGAAAAGAAAATAACTTAAATGATTTTAGCAAATGATTTAGGAAGTCAACCAACCAATAGCTTCCTTAATGATGTCCCTGTGCATTAAACTGGCATTTTATCATCAAAAAATAAAGAGAGTTCACCTTTAAAAGGAATATTCTGAGTTTAACTACCACCCATTGACATGCTGTCGACCACCTCAGGCAATAATTTCAACACGTCCCTCTGTGTTTATAAACACACGAAACATGCGTTTACAGTAAGCACGCATTTATTGTCTGAGGTAATCACCGGCACTCCACAAATGCGGCACACAGACGTCAGGTCGCAATAAACCCGGAATATTCCTTCAGCATTCCTCCCTTCCCCCTTGTTGAGGAGGAGAGAGAGATGGGCAACAGCTGCTCCTGAGGTAGAGGTGTGAATTCTTAACAACAGCCCGCCCCTTTGCCCCGGCACTCTGGGTCACGTCAACAGATCTGAAACACTTGTGTTGTTTGTATTGACGTAGACCCATCCGTCGTTTACAGCTCCATCACCTGGCGCTGTTTACTCCATCCAGCTATAGGCCAGAAGCCTTCTTATACTCAGTTCCCTTCCTGTTGTTCCTCCTAAACGAAGACATAAAAAAAACCTGTCTGTTTTGGCTCCTTGCTGAGTCTGTGTGCAGCTGTTGGGTGCTGCTTTCCACTTGGCTCACTCCTGCTGTGGGACGAGCACTCCGAGAGACACAGAGGGGGATGGAAACAGCTGTTTCTCATTCGCAATCACATGTCAGTCAGACTCGAACACATTCCCTCTATATTGTGCTGCAGTGCCGGCAAAGAAATAACGTGATCGAGAAAAACAGAAAGACTGAATGAAGGAGTCCTGCTATTTTCACTTCAATTCGTTAACCCAAAAAATGAAAACTTAAGACCATAAGACCACTTCATCTTTGGGAACACAAAGAAGATCTTTTGGATGAAATCTGAGCATCTGACCCTGCACAGACATCAACGCAACATTTATAGACCCTCACCTTCATGCCGACCTGAACCTATCTGAACGACTCGATTTGAATTTGTGAATTTTGAAAAAATGTAATTGAATTAAAAAAAGTAATGATAGTGAATAGGCAATGGTGCTGTCAAGCTCAATAATGACAAAAAGCATAATAAAAAGTGCTTCGTATGATTCTTACTTACTGAAAACCTTACCCTCCTCAGAAAGATATTGTTTGGCTACAGATGATCCAAAGTAAAAACCGTATGGATCACTCTGATGGTACGTGTGTCATTTTCGAAACCAAAAACACACAAAAAAAATCTTTAACCTTCTTTTATGTTCCACAACATAAAGTCAGTCATACAGGTTTCTTTTTTGAGTGAACTTTCCCTTTTAAATGACAAAAAGGAGCCAAAATAAGAGACAGAGAGATGAAGACAGAACAGATGAGAAGAGGATGAAAAAGAGAGCCAGACAGAGGTTTTGTGAAGTATTCCCCTGGCTCTTTTCTTCACCTTACAAAGCACGCTGAATCTCTGAAATAAAACTGTCCTGCCTTGGCTGCCCAGCTGTGCTTGCCTGTCCCTTTCTCTCGCCATCCGTTCCACACTCCTGGTACTCCTTGGCGTTCAGGGAAGAAAAACATAATGAATGAGGTCTTTCCTTCCACATGGGAACAAAACCTCCAGGCCCAGTGAGTGACGTCTCTGAAGACGACTGACCTCTGACTGTTGAAATCCACTGAGACCGGGATCCGCTAACGAGCTCATGAGCCTCGGTGCATATGAAAGACAGAAAAGGGAAGAAGAGGAGGAGGAAGAGAGGCAGAAACTGAATCTTGAGTGCCTGCATTTTGCCACTCCAATTTGTTCAGGATGTTGTTGCATGTAAACAACTAAAATTATTAAAGATTTATTTTACTGATCTTAATTTTGGAAAATTTCAAATGCGCTAAATGTGACTTTGCTTATGGTCAGACAGTTTTAATAAGTAACAAGAAAAAAAATACTCAAAAGTAGGTCTATCCTCCTTTTCCTGTAGTATAGCGTCTAACGAGGAAGGCTCACCCATAGGCTTACTTCCTCATTCAGGAAAAAGGTGGATAGAAGTAAAAAAAAAAAAACAAATAATAATAGTTCTATAGCAACCACTCCTAAAAAACTCTTGTGTCACATTCTTGTGTTTAAACTGATGAAATGTAACAGGACCGATCACAAGGGTCTTGAGACATGTTTTTAAAAGCTGAACTATTTCTACTTTGCCACAACATCTTAAAAAATGCACCAAACATTAGAGGGGCTGGGAAAGCAGGTGCGCTTGCATTTTGAATGTGATTTTAAACATGATTGATATCTGCTATCATCATTTAACCAATCAACAACCTAATTTTTTATTCTGACCAAGATATCTTTTAAAGACAATGTCTAAAAATCAATCTTGCTGCTCTGGTTAGGTTAAAGAGGTCACATAAGTACCTATGAGTGAATCATGCAGAAAGTATGAGTGATAAATATTTCACTAATTATTTTTAGATAAGTCTCACATTTGCGTGTCACGTTTCTCACTGCATTAAGCCACAAAGTCACGCAGGTGGTGTTATTTAGTTATGAGCAGCATGAGAAAACAAAAGTGGGACGCAACTTTATGTTTTTTATTATTGAACTGCGCGGTAATAAAAATGAAAAATAAATACAATTCCGATAAAAAACATGAAATCATAAAAAAAAAAACAAATAAAAAAAACAGAGAAATTACAGAAATATAAAATACTAAATAAAATAAATTCCAAAACATAGGCTTAAAGCAAACTTAAATGAACCCAGCTGGGAATCACTGATAAAGCAATGCCTTGTACTTGAATAGAATGTATGAAATCAGGCGGGGGTGAAAGCTAAGGCTGTGTGAGTGTGTGCTTCAGTGAGCTGAAGCAGCACTCTGCTAGCTGAGTCAGGAAAAGGCATTTAGACTCAAGTAAACACATATTCACACCAAAACACACAACGCATCAGCAGCCTGAAGCAAAACGTCTAACCATGTTATTAATCTAACAATAACCTCATCCTCCTCCTGAGCACAAGAAACAATACAAGCGTCTCTCAAATATCCCTAAAAAGCTCATTAAATACATAAAACAGGCCGGACTGGCTGAACCGCAACACCTGATTGGCTGCAAGCTCAGCAGCTCATTAGAGCCTAAAAGCTGCACATTCATGCACATTATAGCTGCGTCGAACTCGTCTCCGCTCAATCTCAATCTCACAACATGATCTGCTACAATAAACCAATTAACCTTGAACTAAGCAGGTCACTTACCAGCTAATCAATCCCAAAGATAGGACACACGCGGGCAAATACACACTCGTCTGTACACATGTGACACGTCTGGCTCATAAAAATCTCATCATGCCCGTGACTAAAGATTTTATAGCGATAATTACGTTATTGAAACATAGTCAACTGAACTCATGGAAGTCAATAAGAGCGTGAAGATTGTAGAACAAGCAAAAGGTTGAAGATAACAGCTGCCCTTTCATGCCGACGTGAGATTGGTCCCGCAAAAAGGACGCTGAATCAAGATCAGAATAAAAATCCATAAAGGGTGGCCTAAGGTGGCCACGTGTCCATGTTTTTTTTAAATAGAAGAGATGTAATATCCTGGATTCTCCATGTATATTGTTGTCAGTAACAGAAAAAAAAAAATGTATCCCTAAATTACAAAAGAACACGACCAAATCTGAAAGTATTACTTCCTAGAATGATCAAATAAAACATAACAACAGACAATCTCTTGAGGTTTCTTCTACAGCTTATAAAAATTCTATCTTTTGTTTGTAAGCAGACAAAGCAACGCTTACTGAACATCTGTCATCGCTTACACATTTTGAACCACTCAGCCAGAACGACCCAGACAACTGAAAGTACTATTCTAGTGCGTTAGGTGTCCGAAAATGGATCCGGCGAGGTCTTCACGCAACCCTTTCCAACAAATACGGAGCTGTTATGTTGATTTTAATGTGAGGAGAGCTGACGGAAGCTGCACCTGCGTCTCAAGGCAACACATGTTTTCTCCTCATCTTTTTTAATTGCCGACAGCCATTTCCTGCCACCATAATCAAACCCATAATTTCCTGCACAAATGTCTCTAATTTTCCAGGTCATAGGGGCTTTCAGAAAATGATAAAGCCTAACGTCTTATTTCAGTGGTAAAGGCGGAGGAAGGATGGGTAAGATTAAAAAAAAAAGTTAAAAATAAAGAAAATAAAGGGTCCATAGTGTCGCCACTCGAAATTCCTCTAGGCTTCCTATTGAGACATCATTTTCGCTACAGTGGAAAGAAGGAATGCTGGGAGAGACACTAATCCACTCCTCTTATCTGGCCTTCGGCTCTGGGGGACAACAGGTCAACCATCTCACCCCCACCCAAAAAAAAACCTTATAGTAACAACACATTGTCTAGGTCCAGCTTATGGATCTGGGGGACTTACTCAACAGCAAGCATAGGTCATCAGATTGTGAACCACTATGCTTTCTTGATTTAAACCCTCTGTTTCCATGGGTCAATGGTGCATGTAATGGATCATGCACAATAAAGTAATAACCCAAGAGGCATGCAAGATGCAATGTGCCGAAAGCACCCTTAACCTTGGTAATCCATTGCAAACCACAGTTTCAAATGGCTTATTGCTTTCACAAGCTGGGGGTAACAACTCTTTGTTGCTGAATGTTTTAAATACATTTAGCAATACTAATATATTGATACATTTATCTTTCCAAAGACCTTCACAAGTTAATCCTTTGTGCCACCCAAACAAACACGAAGGGTTTAAAGTTGACCTTGCTGACATTCAGCTCATCGACTGAAGCATATGAAACAGCCCGCATTCCCAACTAATGTAGACATGTCCGTTTATGGGATAAGATCAATTAGACAGAACAATACAGGAAACCCTGGGGCAAGAGGCACCTTGACCTCAAAAATAAACCTGTCCATCTGTCCATGCTGAAGTGGCCAGTATAAGGTCATTCACCACAACCTTCAACACACCAAAAAAAAAGTTGCTTTAATTGATACTTTAAAGTCGAAATTTATGATTTATGCACCAACAGCGCCAGCAAGCCAGCTCTCCACATTAAACTGGGCTATAACATATTTACACATCGTAAAAAATGGACTTCGCCTTTAAGTCTGAAAAAACATGCATAAAAGTGAATAGACTGGAGCAAGTTGAGTTATTACCTCCTTAGACAAAATGGTTATGATTTATTAAAGTGTTGTGAGGGTTTGCTGTGTGCGCAGAATAGCAGAAGCTATACCACCGCCGCAACAAACAACAGCTGTTTCTGCTACAAATAGCCTTGCTGATTATGACCAACATATGTAAATTGCATCCAGGAGAGTCATACTAAATCTCTATGGTACATATTTAGTACAGATGAGATATATAGCAGGGACGGACTGTGGTCATAGCATAGGTAGGGCATTCACAACAATGCAGCCAAGGACAAAGACCAGAAATATGTGTGTTTAAGTGCAATTCGATTAAAACAGACTCTTAACCTGAGGAGTCCTGAGGATTACATGCATTTAATCGTCCTTGTACACGCATGACTAACAAACAACCCCACTGTCATGGGAATTACGTATCCAGGCCTGGCGAGGAGGAAATGTAGGGCAAAAATAATAAGCTTTCCACTCGACTTGCGTTGTGGAGGTGGCGCTGTCTAGCGTACAATGCGTTTTATCATTGCGCAAATACGCTGGAAGAAGCTAATGAGCTAGAACAATGAGAGTAAGTGAAGGAGACAGTTGCGCCATCTTTCACCTCGCAATCGCTCTACTATACATCTTTACAAACCATTAAGAAGACAACAATATCGTTGAGCAGAATCAGAATGAACGCAACTGCACAGAACAGTCAAGACAAGCTAATGATGTGGTGATTCATGGCTGTTGAAGGGTAAACATTGCAAAACAAAGACTTCACAGATACTGAGCAGTCTTTATCGCTTTCTTCGCTTTGGGACACACCTCCATGACAACCGACACAGGTACAACACAGCCACTGTTCTCTCAACACTTGGCAGGAGCTGTTAACCTTATGCAAGGCCTTATTGTGCACATAATTCATTTTTTCAGCTCCCCGTCAATCATCTGATTAGTCATACCATGTTTCTCCAGGTGGAAGCGAAGAAAGCCGAGAACCAATTACAGACTTGTTAAGAGGTGACATTCCTCAAATTTTCACCCTGAAGGCTTGTGCGCACTTCCCTTTACTTTATAAAATTAAAAAAATATCTAATTGTGAAAGTGCTTTGCTCAGTCTGCTGATGTTAATGAAAGACTCAAGGTTTGATCCTTCCACCCACCCAACAACAGAGAGATGGGGACACTTGTGTCTTTGAACACTTTTGAAGACATTTGCATTTGAAGTCCCTCTTTGTGGTGGAAACCTCCAAAGAGTCCACTTAGCAAGTGCGAGAGAGTCATATTAGTCCTGCTGAGAACAGAGATCTGGTTCAAAGAAAGAGAGGGAGTGAAGCCAGAAGGAGACGGCTCTGTGTGCGTCAGCCAGCCTCCTGAAATCTCCCCCCTCTTACAATGAGCGTAGATGCTTGAATGAGATTCGGTTCAGCCAAAGTGGAACTGTGGAAATCTATCTGCTGATATTTCAATCCTCGTCCCCAACTCGAAACAAAAGCCCCACATGGAAACAAACGGCGCAGAAACCAATGCAGACGCTGCACTCCAGTGCACTTGTTTCTTGCCATTTTAAATATTGAGCAGCTTGTCATCCAAGGTTACGCTCACGGAACAGGTGGAAGGGAAGAGGGAATATCCCAAAGGATGGCGTGAATATATGAGCAAAAGGGTTTGAAATGAAACTATTGTTAATCAGGAAAAGACATTTGGTGGGGTTGAGACCCAACTGGATGGATGGAAGTGAGTGTTACAGTGTCAGGTGTAGAGGCAGATGGCTCAATGCATCTGATGGGCTTTGCCAGCAGCCTCGCTCTCTTTCCCATGGGCCTTTGCATTAGGCAGAAAAGAGGGAATGGTCCAAGATGG
This sequence comes from Enteromius afrohamiltoni, assembly GCA_034779775.1. NCBI lineage: Eukaryota > Metazoa > Chordata > Actinopteri > Cypriniformes > Cyprinidae > Enteromius > Enteromius afrohamiltoni. Next base: position 8,904,579 of record JAUYWG010000045.1, read on the forward strand.
CGGAGTAATTATGAGGCTGGGACTGTAGGCAATCAAGCATGACATAAAAATGTTAAATATACATAAAGCAAGTAAAAAAAATTATGAAAACGCACTTTTGTGCTTAAAAAATATTACGGATCGAAAACTCAATCGATAGATTGATCTAAAAATATAAATTATTTAATGAATTACTTGTTTAATGTTAATTAATGTTGTGTCATATAAAACCTGTATGACAAATGTTCTTCTACAAAAAAGAACGTATTAGTCTATACAAATAAGTTATATACAAAGTTTATACACAGTCAGTCAAACAGATTTGTAATAACATGAGGTTGTTTGAGTAAAAATATGGATGAACCACCCCTTTAAGATGGATGGAGTGTTGGATTAGGTAGAGAGGACATTGAAGAGCAATGTGAAACTAATCAGAAGTAATTCCCATTAAGGTTTCCAGATTGCTTACTCTTTGCCTCAATCTTGTCACACAACTCCACACCTATGGCCAGACCTTTACATTCTGAAATAACAAATCTATGCTTTATAACAAACCCTGAAATGAAACAACGTATACAGATTAAGCATAAACTAGGAATGTACCAAATGTTCAGCAAACGAAAAAGTTTGGTGCACTAGTTTAATTTGGTTATTACGCTAGTGCACCCCTAGTTTAATAACCAAAAAGACCAAATAAATTATGCCGAACAATGACGTGATGTGATCAAATAAAGGTCCAAAGTTAGACAATAATAATGATGATAATCACAACAGCTAAATCAATAAATTTATTATAACACTCACATATACAGTGGTGTTCAGATTGTGTAATATTTTACTTAAACAGTTTACAGAAGGTCTACCCACCTATAGGGTTCCTGAATTTCTGAAATGTAGGCTACTATATTTCTACACTTAATGTTGCACTGGTCTGTTGGACTTGGTTGAACAAAAATAAACAATATTTTGTTGCTTAAGCTTATGTATTCAGTCATTAT
>JAUYWG010000045.1:8905655-8923339 GCA_034779775.1 Enteromius afrohamiltoni
ATAAACAATATTTTGTTGCTTAAGCTTATGTATTCAGTCATTATTCAATGATATACTAAAAATCCATATGAAAAAAATTATTTCTCACTGTTCTCAGATCAAATATTTATATGCGATTAAATTGCGATTAATTTCGATTAATTAATTACAAAGCCTATAATTAATTCGATTTTTTTTTTTAATCGAGTCCCGGCCCTAAAAATCTTTTTCTTAACTTACATATTTTAAAGTAAATATTTATAATTGTATTGAATTTTTTGTCTTTGAAAAAAGTTAGTCAAAACAATTAAAAGCACATTTTGGCTATTTAATTTATTCGGTGGTGAATAAAATGGTCAAAATATATTGGGAAAAATGCAAAAACACGGTATTTGGCCTTCGGTGCAGTGTTTCGTTTTGTTCGGCTTTGGCCATATATTCGGCTTTGGCAATATTCATTTCGCTGCATCCCTAGCATAAACCAATGCTCATAAGCTTGTTTTCTAGTCTACCGACCACACAATGTCTTGGATTCAAAAATGCAGGGTGCTAAGGCCAGGTGAATCTGCCAGGAATGTCAGGAAAGTCACTCAGGCAGAAGTGAGAAGGGTGGTCCGAGTTGGCGTCAGCTCTTTAGGGTTGTCTACCGCAATAAGGATGAAATGGTCTACTCTATATCGACCTGAAAACCGAATCCTAAAGCCTGCAGGCTGCGGAAGTGTCATAGGAAGACACTCCATTGTGTCGACACCTTCAAAAAGAGCCATGAAAGAGAATGGGAGAGGGAAGAAAATAGCTGGGAACTCAATGGCCAACTAAATGGAAATCTTTTCTTGCAATAGTAGCGTCCACTGGGACAACCAAATGAAAACCAGATACATCTCAACAGACAAAGCTTAATAGAAATTCAGAAAAACGCTAACAAATCAGTGTCCTCACAAGGTGGTATCTTTGAAAAAAGCACTGGAAAGTTTTAAAATTAACATTAGCAGTTGGCAACCACTGCTAAATATACAGTACAGCCGACTACTTTAACCCAATTATATCGTTAACAACTGGTCCCATGTAAGACATTGCTCTCTTGCTCACAAAGGTGCATGATCGAACACTCATTATAAATGGAGTATCCGAGGTCACTCTCGGCCAAACTGAAGTGCCGTTGATGGAGTGGTGCAGTGATCCTTTCCTGTACCCATGCAGGGAAGCTGAGAAAGGTCTGGCTATTGATTGCTCGGGCAACAGATGGCCATAGCTAATCCCTGTCTGTGTCCATGCATTCTCCTCATGCTCTCCATCAGTAAAAACGCGCATTACTGCAATACTACCAGCAAATTAACAATGTATCCTTTGTCACCGTCTTCTGAGAACCCACTTCAAGAGAACAGATCAGCAGCCATTTCAAAAGCTTTTTCATGATCTCCAGCTGACTTCTCAACCATATTTTACTGAGAACAATCTTACAGTAAATCAATGAACAAACAGGGTCTTGCATGGACTTGAGTGACTATTTTAGGAGTTTACAGAGGGGCAAAGAGATTTGGAACTAGAGCATCCGATCTGAGTCTAGAGATAATGAAATACTTCCTTTGCGAGGAAAGCAAAAGACAAACTCTTTCAGAAGGAGGTCACACTTAGGGCAGGGGCTGTTTAGTCTTCAAATTTTGCCATTTGGATCTTGTTCCCTGAGGTGTTCTCAACTCCTGACCTTGATTTGGTAAACTTGAAACACATCCGAACTTATTTCCTTTCCATTATCTGCAAATTATGCAAACTATGTACATAATCTGCCCCACTGCGCAGGATCTGGCCGCTCAAATATGCTCTGATTGTTTACCATCCCTAGGGAACCAGAGATGCACAGAGGAAACAACTCATACCGAGGAGTCCTCCCATGGAGCCAGACACACAAACATTCACAGCTGCCCGTACTGGACACACACACGGTCTGTTATGAACAATGAAAAGGGGAGGAGTCTCCTGATTTGCTCACTAGGGTCAACGGGGTCTCACAAGAATTAGATAACTCAATCAACGGTCAGTGGAGGGCTAATTCAAACTCAGCTGCATCTAATATAATTTCCCTAAATCGCATTGCACTAAACCACTTGAAAAACATCTGCTGATCTTTTGCTATGATCTCAACATTGCTCTAAGGCCCAAGGGATGAGACCAGGGAGTCGCAAAGAAAAGGCCGGAGACTTAATTAGCCCAACCGCACTATGTCGGGACAGCCGAAAAAGTCCCACAGGGTTCACGTGAAGAGTCCCTCAGTGCTGACAGGTGCCTGCCATGACACAGAGAGAGGGGAAATTAATCCGCTAACACAAACAAATCGCCCTCAGGCCTGTTTTCTGTCAGTGCTAGCGACACAAAGGCCATTGATTTAAACCCTCTGAGCGCGAGGAAAGTGTTTTTGACTGGTTCCCTGCTGTCAGACATTCGGGGTGTTTGACTTCTAATCCATCCTGAGGGGGTTTCAAATGACCACACAAAGCAGCATGACTATTCATTCAGAGGTTTAAAGCATTGTATCACCATTTAAGTGAGAATATGAACATTTTACAGAAAAAGCATAACATTCTTCTAGCTCAAACCAACAGGACACAGATGTGCTTCTTGGTTGGCACCAAGCCCTACTCTCAAGAGGAGTGCTTTAGACTAAATTTGGCTAGGCTGAACATAATTACATTGGAGTTTTGATAATTAAATTAACAATAAAATATACGACAACTCATTAGATGAACATTCAGAGCCATCTGCACCTCATTTGACATGCAACAAGACATTTGGGCGGATATCTGTAGTCTCCATTTGATGAAGACATTTCATTTACATGCCACTCAGTTTCTAACAGATGAGAACAAAGTATTTGCCTGAATTTGAATAATGGATGCGCCTAAAACAAAGACAGCGGAGCTACAAAGGGTCTCAGCCTGCAAAGCACACAAACCCCTCCAATTTGGGCATCAAAAACTACAAACCCACGAGAGAGAATAACTGCAGATTTACCGGGTAGACTGCCAAGATGTTCGAAGCAACAGCTGGCTGCCAAGGTTACTGCTGAAGGAACAACAACAAAAAAACTATTTCTCTTTAAAGCGTTACAAATTAAGCGAGACTAATCCATTTCGGACCGTTGCAGGGTTTTCAACACCAGTGAGTAATGAGTACTTTCAGATGATCTCTCTTAGGATGAAGACCAGTGACAGAATAAGCATTTCAGCTATTAGATCGAAGATAATCATTTGTGTTAAACTGGTGCGTTCTCTCAAAACTCCCTTGTTTCAGATTGAAAACGTATTGGATCGTCTGTAGACTGAAGACCTTGTAGTTAATGCTGTCATTTCAAGGCTGCATGACTTCCGCTCTTCTGTGGAGACGCACACAATCACCATGAAAATTAACATAAAAACTGTCCACATGAGGTGTGCACTATTTTCCAAATTGCCTGGAGCAATAAACACCTTTGTGTGAGGGAAAAACAAAAAATGAAGTCATTATTCACTGAAGACTGCGATATCGGTTTAGCACTTATTGGTAAGTTCATAGGAGAATCAGCTACTCCAAATCTGTGCACGATTAAGTCTGTTCCATTAAAAAGCATGTATATAATATGACTATAATAGACCCCACAACATGTTATTATTGTCCTGATGCTGGTAATTCACATGGTATGTAGTAGGTCACTCAGGTAGAGTTTCATAAAACTGTCATACTAGTCATTTCTGCTTTTTATACAATGGAAAAGCACACAATTTCGGATCTGTTCACGAATCAGACTGATCCGATTCTGGAGTTCAATTCACTGACTAGCCGCGTTTAACTGAAGCGGATAGCGACTTGAATTTCGGCTTGATCCTCACAAAAAACTATCGCTTAGCATCGGAAGACTTTGAAAACATACAGACGAACGACTCGATTACGTTACTTTTGTGTTTCACGGAGTAAGGTTTTAAAAAGGGGGGGGGGGGGTTGTGAGTAACGTTAGGCTAACGCTTAGAGTAACGCTTTAATTTGGGGGTTATTGATCTATGAAGTTTTAAAGTGAAAAGAACACGACAAAGCGAATGAACATTCAACATTTCCACACACATCACAAATTGTACAACAACATGAGTGAGAGCAAATGCAATGTCAAGTCAACAATGTTTTGTTGTTAATTCCCTCATTACCCAAACACTGAATAATGCTAACGTTACTAAACGGCCCATTGATATATGCACCATCGACTGCATATTTAAACAAACTAAAATATGTTAATCTAAACATAAATAATAATAATACGTTGCCCTGATTTCCCGATAGGACCTATTGTTAAAACCAAAAACACACGCGTTGTGGAGCCGGATGGATCTGTATGGACAAAAACCCACTGAGCTCTTTGGAGTTCACTTTTAAGAAAAAGTTTCTTTCGGAACAAGTTCAAATACAAGAAACTGTTTGTCATCTTACCTCGCCAAGCACGAAACGACAATCCCATTGTATGTGAAAATGATACAACGCAACGATTCCTTGTGTCAATACACGCGTTATTTCCCAAAGAGACGCGCCTTCCACAATAGAAGCGCAACAACTCAACAGATCTCAGGACACAGCGAGCGGCTGACTGACAGCCCCACCGGCACAAACCCCGCCTCTTCTGCGCGCTGATTCGCCGTGGCGTAGACAGAGCCCCGCCTCCTGCGATAGAGGTGTATCATTTGCTGTCTGGCCTGTCAATCGCGCCCTCTGACTTTAAAGGGGGCTGTTTGGGACGATGATGCGAGACTCATTTAAGTCTGACCGCGAGTGAATTGCTTTTACCGTGTACCGAGTCAATTCAATAAAACATATTTTAGGGATGAATAAGTTCTAAAAATATCCACTTCTTAAATTGCATTTTTAATATATGCATTTGTAAACACCAATTTAATCCACGAAATTGCTTCAGGGCAACAAATCCATTTTATTTATAAGCACGTTATGCTAGATAGCGGTTAATAATGAAGTAAAATGCTTTGACTTGATCATACTACACCAATATTTTCGTCACGTGGAAGAGACATATTTGCCTCCAGGCTATTTTTTATAAATTTATTCTGTGATTTTCACACATCAAAAAATACATTTCACATTTTAGTGACGTTTAGACGTATTAACAGTTTTAATGAGGATTTGTTTGTTGCCTAGGGATAATATTAAGCAATGGTGGAAGAGATGTAAATGCAGTGGATAATGGATGGAATTTTGTGTTATACACTGTAATAGTAGGCCTATTTATTAAATACTGCATTTGAGTATTTACATAACTTTTCTTCAAGTCAAAGAGTAGTACAATATATTAAATTAATGTACTGTCATGCAAAGTCTTGGCACTAAATGTGACATCACATTTTATTTACAAAAAATATTTGTCGTCTTTAAAGAATTAGTTTTTTCATTTGTCACATAAAATATCAACTCCCAAAAATAATTTTTGTGTATTTGTGATTTTAGCATTTCTAAGACATTTTGAATAACATTGCTTTCGTAATGCGTGCAAGAGAGAGCTAATTTGTCAGAAGTTGACTTATGATCGAACTTAAGCCACATATTATTGGCATGAACAGTCTTACGTGCTCTAGTAAAATGTCAAGTTATTTTTAGCTCTGATGGGAGTTACCTTGTGACATGCTTGTCATCTTATAGCCTATCAAGAGTCATGTTTCCGACACTGTAAAGTGCCTTTACATTGACCTATATGTATTAACATTTATATTATCATTACTATAGATATAAAGCAATCAGCATGTAAATCACACTAACACTGATATGGTCATTTATTTTGTGCAAAATAGTGGGACATAAGTGTGAAAATAACAAAACAGCAAGACCACACAAACACAGTAATAATCCCTTCAAATGCATATATGCTTCACAATAGTGATTTACAATAGTTTTCTCAGGTGTACAGCTTACTGCATTAGAATTTGTTTATAAGAGAGAGTTTAATTCATATGCCTTTCTAATGGCAGTGCAGTTATCATTTTCTCAGTGAATCAGCAGGATGAGGTCTCCGGGCATGCTGATTCTGTTGTTAGCTGTAAACGGATGTGCACAGAGGTTTTTTTTTATTGTACTTGGGCATTCCTCTGTGCTTACCTAATGCTGCACAGTACACATAAGCCTGACAATGGCGCCATCTGGAGTTTGGTAAAAAGAGATTTCATATCTCTATTGTGTATCTGCATTGTGTATGACATGATCTTAGATCAACTTTTAGAGTTAAATGTACCATGTCGATATAGAGAAGAATACAACTGAAATACAATAATACAAATACAGCATACTTAATGTACAGCAGATAAATGGATCATGAAATAATCCATCTTGTCATGATGTGACAGGTTACATGTCCAAAACAGCCATCTCATCCATGGAGTGGGTGGGCTACCTGTCCCCTGTTGGTTTTGATTGATAGCCCTGCAATTAAAAAAAGCAATTAACCTGCCATTAAAAGGAGACATAATTGTTCATTTGTTTTTCATTATAAATCTGCATGTGTCGTATCATATACTCATTGACATGCTCAATTTTAAGCACATTTTAAGTCTTAAGGGAAATACTGGCCTAATTTTAAAAGCTGTGTTTTGGGCCCAACACAGCTGTCAAACATGGCAATCAATTTCAATGTTATCCCCATGAGATATTGTCATTATTACAGCCTGGAGTATTTGTGGGTGTAATAAAGGCCGTATCATTTCATGATTAATAATTGGAGCATAAAAATATCTAACGCAATTACAGAAACTGTCTTTCCTTTCGCTTTATACAGAATTGCAGTGTCCCTCCAATAAATGCAGAGTAGCTCTTTATCCATATTTATGCATAGCTTTTACTTCTGTGTTGCAAATGTCACATATTTTTTTATTATAATTTATATCTGTAGCTCAAAATCTTTTGAAAAAAAAAAAGTCCCCTCATTTGCTAAAAAATAAGTGAATGAATAATTAATTAAAATAAATCCCCTTATTTGCACTTGCCCAACAGATGGAGCTATTTGCAAATCACATCACACTTTGGCAGGGTACATAGTCTGGCCAGTAAAAAAAAGTCTGGCTACTAATATGAATATTGGAGTAAATGATGTTATACCAGTGTCTCCAAAGAACTGCTCGTATGTATTATAATAGGTATTATATGCGTTATATGTGTTTGATCCCCAATTTAGATATAAAAGCTGATATTAAGATATAGCTCAAAATAAGAAGAAATATTTTTAATGTGCTGATTTCATGTAACATTATTATTATTATCAGTGTTGCTCTGCATAGTATATTTGTATAAACAGGGATGCAGTTTTTTTAGGATACTGTGATGAATAGAAAAGAATAACATTTAATTGAAATAATTGTTAAAATGAAGAAAAAAAAAGTTTCTAAATGTTTACTTTTGATCAATTTAATGTGACATTCCTGAATAAATATATGAATTATTTTTATATTTTTGCAAAATAAATGCATTATATATATATATATATATATATACATTTTTTTTTAATGATTTATTATTGGAGAAAATTGCAGTCTAAATTGAAAGATAATATTAATAATACTGTAATATAATTGTGGTGCTTAATATTTATGCTTTGTATCTATTAAAAAGCATTTTTTCGAAATAGAAATATTTGATTATATTATAAATAAATTATCTTTGTAATATGTAGAATTGTGTGGTTGAACTAAGTATTGCAGTCAAAATTCTAAATGTTGGAGAGGGTTTTGTTCACCCGGCATCTCCTCCTCAGACTTGACTTAGGTTATACGTATTTATTATTATAAATTATACATTTTAATAATTTGTGAACACAGAAATAGAATCATAGTGTTGCTTTAAATATCTGCAAATATAGTATGTAATTTTCATGCTTGAGTAGTGTCAAAAACACAGCACCTTTATTATGTCCCTGATTAATAAAAGTATTAATTTCTTAATTCAGTCATTAACCTGTATTGCGAGAGTCTTTTCCTACCTGTTTCTTTATTCGTATTTGTTTCGTTTGAAGTGAGATTTCCCACTTTTCCTCTCCAGATATCTTCCAGTTCCTCTTCCTCCTGCTGGAATAACCAGTGACCTGGCTTAAGAAGCTCCTCCATGCCAATGTCAGGTTTCTCTGCCCAGTCTACACTTGTCTCTTTCACTGTATCACTGAAACACACTGCACAGTCTCTCACACCACAGTTAATGATGCGGTCGCTCTTACGAGAGCCAGGGCCATTAGGGAACAATTTTTTTGAGGGGTTTATCTTCATGTGTTTGGATGAGTTATATAAGTGGCCGTTCAGGTCTTTTATTTTAGTGTAAACACTTAAGCAATTGTGACCACCTGATGAAGAAGGACACAGAGGCACCAAGGCAGAGCTATTGACCACTGGAGAAGAGGCTTTATGACAGCTGGAGGAAACATGTTCAGGTTCTTCAACCCTCAAGACAGGTTCTGTGCTTTCAAAAACTTGGTTCAACTCTTGGGTCTCGACCTCAGTGGATGGTTCTTCTGTACTGTCAAAATCTTTTGTACCTACTGTATGTATCACTGGTTCTACCTCCATTCCTGACTGTGGTGTTCGAGCAGAGGGTATTCTTTGGTCGTTTGAATCATCATAAATCTGTACAGGTTGAATCTCCTCTTTATTTTCCATGTCCAAGACACTGTTGCGAAAGCACTTGGGAAGACTGAAGCTAAGAGTGGATCCTAGAGACAAATAAGAGCAGATGTTTTTAACTGGTCCACTTGAAGTCTTGACAGTATTAGGCAAATTGTCTTCTGGAAAAGAGTTGGACTTGTTATCGATGACAGAATTCGCCGGCAACATGTTTTTTTTAATAAAAACCTGAAGTTTGGAGTTTGATTGACTTTCTTTTACTCTCCTTTCTCCTTCTGGCCAAGTGTTACACCTTCGCCTGAAAATGTTTGAAGGTTTGCCAGACCTTTCCGATCCTACAAAGCAAGGCAGAGAGTTCCTTCGCTGGTTTTCCTCCTTATTTGTGATTGGCTCTTTCAGCTTGAAGAAAGAGCTTGGCTTGAATCTGTTATAAACCGTTTTCCTCTCAGGTGTGACATTTTCTGCTGCATGTGTTGGGGACATGACCTCCAAGACTCGCCCTGTGGATCTATAACTATCCGAGACGTGCAAAAACGTGAACACCTGCAAAACAGAATTGAATGCAAACTTTTAGATAAGTTGAGACAATTTTCAATATCGCAAAACCAATCCCACAGCCAGTTGATAATGGCCCACACACATTCTGTAAGCTTTAAAAAATCATATGCATACATACACAGCTGTGATGGCAATAGCTGAAGCATGACTAATATGATTGCATGCCAAGTTAATAAATCCTATATGGCATGTGCAGGCTTCACGGCGAATTATTACAATACACACCACCAGGAGGCATTTCAAAGCCACGCCATGGAAACTTAATCATGAGGTCATTGTTTTACCACATGGGACAGGATGTACAGAGCCCAGAGAATAATAAGCACATGCATGTCTGGTTTGTGTGCAAGATTTGAGTTCAGTTCGGGAATGTGTCTGAAGTTAACTCACTATTTGAAGTCATACTTACTCTATGAGTGATTTCAGCTGCCACTTCATGCCGCAGGTGGTCGTCACTTTGGTTTTGGTTTGTTTCTAGCTTGCTGTGTGCAGATTTTTGCATCCAGTTTGGGCTGTAGCTTTCTGAATGATACTCTGAATTTTGCATCTGATTGATGTCTGGTGATAGTTGCTGATATGTTTGGTTGTTGTTGGACTGCAGATTATTGCAAAATGACAATTCAGTGTTGTAAGTGGGCAACTGGCTGGATATTTCTTCTTTGTTTGTTGACTGGTCTGGCTCTTCTTGGTTTTTGATTTGCAACTGTGCAAGATTCACACAAGATGACTTAAGTTTGGTGTCTTTACTCTTGACTGATTGATTTGGCCATTTCTCCTGGAGCATTTCTTGTGGCTGTTGCATCTGCATTGAGTTTTTGTCCTGTGATTGCCAGCTGTCTACCTGAATGCTGCTTGCTGACTCTTCAAGTATTTCATTATTGTTGGGGGACCATTGCTTTGTCACTTGGTTAATGCCTGAAGACTGGTCATCAAAGCTCAAAATGAGACAGATGCTAGAGCCTAGAGATGTCTTTGAAAGGCATGACTCCTGACTAACACTGGACAAGTCATGCCTCCCATCCTGGTGCTCAAAGTTGTTTTGAGGGGGCTGTGTTTCAACAGTACTTCCTTTGACCTCTCCGTTTATAATGCAAAGACCATCAGAAGGTTTTTTGAAAGGTATTGCCTAAACAAGGAAGAACAAAACTTAGGTACAAAAACTAATTGCACAGTTTATTTGCATTAGAACTTTCATATTTCTGTATCACTCTTTCCACTAAAACAAAAGATTTAAAACATTGTATATTAAGGAGGATCATGTGCAGTCAATGTTGCCATTATTGCAAAATTAACCCCTTCAGGGTAATACAAGATCCTGATTCATTTCGGGTTCATTTTATTCCAAATATATTTAAAATTAAATACTACTAACATGCTGTTGAACAGGATCATTTGATGACTCTAGTCTCCCATTCTGGTTTCTTTTAAGCTGCTCTCTTTGAACATGCCAGTTCACCTGGATCCATCCCAGCATGCTTTGCAACTCATCTGTTCTCTCCTTGATCTACAGACAGGAAGATTATAATCAAGAAAACATCATAACGAACATTCTGCAGATGAACGCCTCATATTTAGACAGCTGAGATCGTTTTTAGATGACCATGTGGCAACTGTAAGTAAGTCAATCACACACTCACAATGTCTTTAAACTGACTCTCATCTTGCATAAGCATTTGACCAGCTGCAGCCAGTTTTCTAAACTCATCCAGCTTTGTTTCAATGCTGTGATCAATCTCTGCAACTTCACTCTCTCTCCAAGCAGAGCTGCCAGCAAGGATACAAGATCTGGTGTTCTCTGTCCACGTACTACAGGACACAGGAAGAAAAGACTGTATCAAAATATCACATCGGTCCTCAATTAATAGGCTGTAATATAACAAAACCAAACATGGGAAAGAATGTCTTGCTAAAGTGGTTGACATTAAATATTAAATATTTATTTTGTGTAATTATCCAAATTAGTCAGACTTTCTCTTCTTACATCATGGCAAGATAGTTTTCGAAGTAGTCCTGAATCTGGCGGAACTTTTCCAAGCGGCCTCTGTTTTCAGTCATGTTACGGCCTACTTCCTCCCAAGCCTGCAGGATGGCCTGAACCTCTTCCCCAAGAGGGTCTCTCTGCTCTGGGGAAGGAACCTTTAGCTGACTGTCTAGTCTCTCCATTTCTCTCACCTCTCCTTCAATGATATTATAATGAGCCTTTGGGGGACAAAAACAAATATTTATTAGCACAATCTAAATTTATCTAAACAATCTATATTTTTTCAATATCTGACCTCTAGGTCATCCTGCTGCTCCTGTAGCCCTTCCAGACCACTGAGGTGAGAGTCACAAAGCACAGCCATATCTGTATCTATGTCCAGGAGGTCCATACTGAGCTCAGCACAGTGGCAGAGGTGCTGGTTTATCCGCAGTGTTAGAGTAGATAGCTGAGGAAAGATAAATCTTTAAATTACACTTCATTTGGTTCAATCTTTTATCATCTATTTCAAGGAAATTGTAAAAGCTGGTTCTTTTAAAACAAGCTCATATTTTACCGAGCTTTGTAGCTCATTAGTGATCTGGTTCTGCTTCTGGGCTCCTTCTTGTTCAGTTTGTTGACTCAGTAGATTTAGTGACATTTCTGCAGCCTCAGACATTTCTTGCCAATTCAGAGATCCAGGAACATCCTAAAGCATGTTTGATATGGTGTGAGTGGTCCTGCATTCATTATTTACTTAAATCACAAGCACACCAAGTAATGAGTCATGTTTTGGTATCATTACAGTCACTTAAAACTACAGACTGATGAATTACAGGTTATGTTGGTTAGTTTACCTGACTTATTTTGTGATAACCACTAGGATCCAAAAGTTCAAGGAACTTTTCAAGCATTCCTGAACTGCCTTCCTCTACTTTTTCCGGGAGATTGTTTGAAACTGTGAGGTCTGACATCATCTGTGCAGCTTTATCTCCGGATTGTTCTTTTTCCGCTGGTTCAGTCATGTTGTTCTCTCCATATTTCTTTTGCAGAGCATCCCAAAGGACCTCCACCTGGCTTAGAAGCTCCTCTATTTTGTGGTCCTGTCTTTGCTTTGAACAATCATGCTCTTCATTCTTCAAAAAGGAGACGAAAAGAGATAAGTGAGATCATTTATTTATAAGTTTAGTGCACTGATATGAAAAATGTCTCAAAACTGCACTACCATTCCAGTGGATGTTGTCAACTCTTTCAACAGCTTATTGGGTATGAGACATTCTTGAGAAGAAACAGCGGTTGTTTGAGCTGTCTGGTTGATACAGCTGGGAAAACTTTAAATGTTAATCAAACTTTACTCAACAACTGCAACTTTGTATAAAATGACACATTCACATTTATGAATCATTAACTTCTTTAGTCAACCATTGTGAAATAAAACACTAATTGCACCTCTTCCTGTCCTGCTCTTCTGAGATATTATCCAGCTTGGAACAGCTGCTTTCCGACAGTGAGACTTGACTCCCTACAGAACATTCCTCAACCGGACTCCAGATCCTATGGGTCCACTGCAGAAATACATGTGTAGATTAAGTTTAACCATTATTATCACTAGAATATCGCAAACACATGGAATAGCATTTTTTATTTGTATTTGTATCTATATATATCTATTTTTTTCATTCTGAGATGGAAACATGCCTAAACAGAAATCACAAAATGAGTACTCATAGGAAACTTTGCGGACTATCGTTGTCAAGTAATATCACCGTCTAATGAAGGTCATCTTTCAGGTGTGATGTGTTTAAAGCCTCTGTAAAAGATTGTTTTACCAAACTGAAATTTCAGACTAGTCGATTTTTCTTTGTGGTCATTGAGTGCTCATTTGTAATCACATGCTTGCAGATGTTTTTGGAGGCACTGAAGCTAACCTCAAATCCTCTGAGACGGTTTTGCTCTTCTTTGACGTCTTTTCCCATTACGCTGTGACCCTCATTTCTAGCAAAGCTCTGTGAGTCAGGGCATGTGGTTAGAGGATCAGCGGGTAACGCTGACGGGCGTTTTGAAGAAACATCTGTCTTCTGGTTCCTGTAGAAGTGGAACAAAACTTTACCTCTAATGGCACCACTGGGGCAGCATTACTCTTCAAAACATTTCAACCATATCATGATGTTTCATCCTCATATTTGACTACACTACTTAGTAGACTGTAAATCTTTAATGCTAACAACTTGCAGATTGAAAATAAAAATATCTACACAACACTTGCATCACTATCTCTGCAGGTTATGTAATCATGCAGCAGTTGTTTTGGTGTCGGGAAGATATTATTTTTGGCAGGCTTTAACTTTTTGTCCTGGTTACCTCATAGTTTCAGGATAGGCGTGTTCGCAGAGCTAGAGATAAAGAATTTACTAAGAGAGCCAAAAAGGAATGTTGGCTTTACTTTTTTTCTATCTATCTAGAGCTATCTACCAATTATTTAAAGGTATTCAAGTCGAAATTTATTTAACATTCCATTTAACCATGCACACACACACACAGCAGTTTCTAATAAAAAATAAGTGGTTTAAGTTAGTTCTAAATGAATAATATTTATAATAATAATAAGTAAATGCATAATTTTTTGTCACCTTTTATAAGGATATTACACATACAGTAAGTATATGATATGTGGTATTTAATTAAATGTAATTTGGACAAATGTCTGTGTATAGTGCAAGTCATCATGCTTATTTAACATTTTTGTTCTGATATAAAACATATTACAATGGTGCACGGTAAATGATAAACAAACTTGGCTTGCTGTGTTCCAACAATGGAGACTCAATCCTGAGGCTTAGCGTGACCTCTGAGTTCAAACATACCCTCATTGGAGTACTACCTTGAGGGAGAATAACAGACGCTGGGGTGGTGCAGTGACCGCTGCTCACATAGGCTCACATAGGCACATTATAAATTGGTAGGAATAAGGAGGTTATAATTATGGCTCATTTAACTCTTTATTTCTGATAAATCACTATATATTACTCTGAAGTAGTTGCTATAGTGAGATTTATAAAAGTCATTTAGACAGTTTTTTTTTTTATCAGTTACTTCCCCACCGCATCTTATATTCATATTTTTAAATTCCAAACATCTGCACCAGAGCTGAGGCAATGCAGCCTTCTTTCATCGATAACCACCCTTTCTCTTTCCCTGTCTGTCATTCATTCTCTGACACTTTCAGAAGTCATACTATTTAGCAGAGGTCATTCTGAGTCTAAAGCCTAATTCGAGTTTCCATAATGGTGCGAGTATCTGTGGAATTCTGCGTCTAAAGCTGTTGACTGTTCTGTGATAAGAGCTATGATGTAATCCGTGTGATATTTTGTAACTTAAAAGGGTGACGTTAACTAAGCCACTAATTACAGCTTTATGTAATGGTAGTGGCACTGTTTTAAATCATACGTGTATAGTTTATTAGAAGAATGATCTACTATTTTTCTAAGCTCTAAGTGATATTTATCTTCCTGGGTACTGAAGCACACTTCAAAAGAGCACACACCATTACATAAACTGGCAAATGCTTAAACTCGGAATCAGTGTGTGAAACTAAATATGTAGCAATCGCGTCAAAACAACATCTAACATTTATGATCTAAGCCTCTGCAATAGGTCAATATCAAAATAAAAGACCATAACATTACATCACAAAACCACATTTCAGCTCCACTCCTGCATGTTGACAATTATGGATACCATTTTTGCATGATGTCATGCACTATTCCAAGCATCACTGTTCTTCAATACTTTGTTTGCTATTGTTTTTTGTTCACAGGGGGACAATGGGAATAAGTGGACTTTCGTTTACCGGAGAAACTCCTGGAGAAGTGCCCAGTTCTCCTTCACCTCGGCTTGTTTGCATGTAACTCTTCTGGTTAGGGTTGGGTGGAGAGTTGACAGCCGAGACGCAGACTCATTCAGCATCTGGAAAGAGAGTTATCCAGGGAGGGGTGGGGTCATGGAAGGAAATGACATCATTCATTTGGAGTTCATTTGCTACAGTCCAGAGGAAAAAAATGCTTGTGTGTGAGACCAACGCAATGGGCTACTATTTGGTTAAGTGAGAAATCATACATAAAAAAACAAGGTGACTGTGACACTGCGACACTGTGTTCATGTTCTCAAATACAGTGTTTCCTCTAATGTGATCATAAATTGACTTACGTTGATCTGACAGGCAATTTCTCTGGTCTCTTTGTCACTTTTTGGGATGTCACCCGCCAATACCTGGTTCCTCTGCAAAGAAATTCATCCTGAATGAGGACTTGTATTGGAATCATGTTTAATAATGACTTTCTGAGATCTTCTCTAAATGCCAAACTAATTAACCCTTGTTTTCTCAACCTTGCTGTTGATGGCGCCAATGATGCTGTCGGCTTGTTGGTAAAATGATGAGACGTCTAGAGCCAACATGAGATCCTGATGATAGTCCCTAAGGAGTGACCTCAACTTTAGCCACCTGCAGAGAAATCGAACAGTTTGTACCACTAACAAAAGCGTAGTAATGTTCTACTCTCAATCGTGCCAGGAAATCTTACGATTTGTCAACGTTATCCCCTGGGCTTTGTCTTTTTCTAAACATTTCCACTCCTAAATCTACAGCATCTGTCTTCATCTGAAGAGGTCTTTCTGGTTCCCCCTGGCATAGGAGATGAATCAAGAGTACATGAGGTAATGGTTCAAGAAGACACATTAATAAACAAAACAGAAACATCTTTATGATGCATTTAACCTGCATCAAGTCCAGACTTGTCGTCAGTTGGATGAGAGAGTTCTCAAAGTCTTTGAGGTCTCTTCTTTGGCTCTGAGACGCGTCCTCCGGTTGATCATGTGGGAAAGTTGGCATGCTGTAATCGTAATGGAGGTTCCTTGTCTTCCTTCCTTTAGTCCACGGATCAGTCTGTAAAGATACATATGACTGATTTTTGTGCCAAAGTTGTAAATGAAACAAAGATTGTTGAGTATGAATGAAAAAAATACTATTTCAGTTTTCACTTGAAGTATTAATGAATTAAGTTTGTACTCAATTGAAATTTTATATTTAATTAAATGTTTTGCTTGCAATTTAATTGAAAATACAGATTGCACACCTATTTTTTATTCCCAGTGGATTGAGTGCTTCTAAACTTTTTTTAATTTCCTAGTTGCACCAGTTTCTATTTATTTATAAATATTTGATTGTGTCTTTTTTCATAGCAATAGTGTTCTAGTTATGGTTTTCATCTGCACTCTTGGCCAATGACCTCACAGACTCTTGACCGATAGACTATTTCTCATTTTGTAAATCTCCCAAAATGTCTTACATCATTTTATGTTGCTGCAACTAATTCGATTTGTGCGCCAAGTTCTGGTTCTTTTGCAGTTTCTCAGCTGTTAGGCAATAAAATCATGTTGTTTGTTTGGGTACATCAAGTGCAGATTAAGTACTGAATTAAATCAAGAAGATTGCTTTCAAGATGATATGCCAAAACATTCTCTTCAGGGGGATCAGATATCTCCACAACGAACACCTCATGATTATGCACCTGTGTTTGGGACACCCGGGGGATTTTTATGATGTATTTTATAGCGTAAAACACAATAATAGCAGGATCTGAGTCTGTTGGCCCACCAACAATACATGAGCCTGCAGCAAGGTGTGGTAATTCCAAATAATGATCTCATCTAGTGGTGCTGGTGTTTTATGTTGCAGATCTTGCATTGCTTAACTTTCGTCTGCACCGCTGCAATGAGTGCATGGTGTTAAAATTCTTTAAGAGTGCGCAAACCACACATTCATAGTGTTGTTTTACCACTTACACAAAAAAGGGAATCACGTTATGGAATACTGTAACATAATTTGGTACATCTTTAGCCCCAAAGTCTATCACAACCAATGGTTTCAACATTATTTGTCTCTGATCATCAGTTTAAACTTAGATTGTTCCCTGTGTGCTCCAGTTTGGAACTGCCTCCCATTTTTTTGTGGAAATTACCAGTTCATCTCGGATGTGGGCTTGTGTAATGAGGGGCCTGGCTATGACCTCATCTCAATGAGCACAGTGTGCAAAACTGTAATAATCCACACAGATTTTTCTTCTTTTTTCTTCCTCTCACAATAAGACAATGTGTTCTTGTTGTGCTCATTTGAGCAATAAGAAGCTGCATTTTTAGTTTTGCAGAGGGAAACTCCTCGAAGACATTTGTGGAGAGTGTGCATGAGCAGGCAGTGACTGTAACAATTTAACAAACAGCTCATAAAAAACAGCAAGAGACTGACAGAATAACAAATATGGAGCTGGTTTGTGTGCTGTTGGTTTGTGATGCCTGTGAACAAAACAAAAAGTGATGCCAACTAACTAAAAAAACTAACTATATAGTTTTTTTTATGATACAATATTTTTTTTTTATAAAACTTTGTTTATCTTACAATCACAGATATAGAGTATTGTTTTATTTTATAGTCAAAAATTTAATTAATTTATTAAAAATAAAATATATAAAACGTAATATAATATAATAATAGAGATGAAGATATATTACTA
>JAUYWG010000045.1:8926410-8963538 GCA_034779775.1 Enteromius afrohamiltoni
TATAATATAATATAATATAATATAATATAATTAATATAATATAATCCGACCTTTATTTGGGGACTTGTATTTTGTACATATTTTGTGGAATTGGCGTATATTTATTGACTTTTATTTTGTTTATTTGTAAGCCACGAGAGAATAGGTCACGTGACATAACACAAATTCGGCAGTCATATGATTGTAGTTTCATTTTCATCATGGCTGCGCTCTGCATCTGTGTTCTGTTCCAGCTCCTCGTCTGTCTTGCGTTTTCTTTACCCACGGGACGAAACTCCATCTGCGGTTATAATGTGAGTTTTATCCTAATGTTTAAAAAATTCGTTTGAAGGAAAGGTTTGAGTAAATGTAACACATTATCACTGATGAAAATAATATACAACAAAACATACATTGGCATTAATGGTTTTTTTTCGTAATTTCTGCACTTGGTGTCACTATATTACGATAATGCTTTATAGCATATTTTGGTTTTGTACATGTACCATGGTAGATGTAAAAAGCAAATAAAAAGGAAATGATTGTAGAACGAGGAAGTAAAACTCATAATTGTTGTATCTCTCCACTGATTATGGACAATGCATCTCTGTAGTCGTGTCCAGCCACAAATCCTTCCATGCTGAATGTCCATCTGGTTCCTCACACACATGATGATGTTGGCTGGCTCAAGACTGTGGATCAGTACTACTATGGAGGTGAAGCTTTGTTCATGTCTCATATGAAACTGTTTGTTTGTGATTCGCATTTGGTGTGTACAGTAGTACGTTATATTCTTCTTGTGACTGGCGTATGATTTATATGTTGCCTGTCATATGATGGTGTTAAGGCTTAATGTTTAACCTCACAACACAATGCACAGTTTTGTTGGTGTCAGTCTGGTTCAGACTGTAAATGAAACAGAAATCTCAGTCTTTTTAATTCTAGCTATTGTGTTTTCCAGAACGAAACAACATCCAGCACGCAGGAGTTCAGTATATTTTGGACTCAGTAATAGACCAGCTACAGAAGGATCCAGCCCGACGGTTCATCTACGTAGAGACAGCCTTCTTTTACCGCTGGTGGAGACAACAGAGCCAAAACACGCGGCGGATTGTGACACAGCTTGTCGATGAGGGTGAGGAGGGGATTTTTTTTGATAAAAATATAAAAAAGCTAACTAACGTGAACAAATAATGAATCGCTGTATTTTTATTGTCTAACATTAGCAAAGATTAATAAAAAGTTTAATAAAAGGTACTGTCCATTGTTCATTCATGTTAGTTTACACGTTAATGTTAATAAATGACACCTTATTGTAAAGTGTTACCAAAAATGATTTTTTTTAAATGAAATTAATAATAAACTTGTGATGTAAGAGTGATGTAAGAACACTTTGCTTACACCCTCCTAAATATTTTTCCCAAATATCATGAATTTCTTTATTTTTATCGTAGGTCGTCTCGAGTTTATAAATGGTGGCTGGTGCATGAGTGATGAGGCTACCACTCACTACAGCGCAGTCATAGATCAGATGACTCTGGGGCTGCGATTCTTGAATGACACCTTCGGTCAATGTGGCCGCCCCCGGGTGGCCTGGCACATCGACCCCTTCGGACATGCCCGAGAACACGCCTCCATCTTTGCTCAGGTAACCATGGCACATTATTTGTGACTGGTGTGGCATAGTGATGCTGATAACTCTTGATTTGCTTGCAGATGGGCTATGACGGCTTTTTCTTTGGCCGTTTGGACTATCAGGACAAAGCTCGCAGGATGAAGACCAAAGAGATGGAAATGCTCTGGAGGGCCAGTGAAAGCCTGACGCCACCTTTTGCTGATCTGTTCACAGGTTTTCAAATAGTGCAGAATCAACACTCTCTTGCATGATATATATATATATATATAACAAGTTAATTTGATCTTATATCTTAATATCTTTCTTCTCTAAAGGCGTTCTTCCGAATGGCTATAACCCACCTGAGGGCTTCTGCTGGGACCAGTCATGTAGTGATGATCCCATAAGAGACGACCCAGACCTCGAGGACTACAATGTGGATGAGATAGTACAGAAGTTTTTGAATGTTTCATATGACCAGGTATATTAACAGCATTGCAGCAGTACTCCGTTCAGTCAGTATCATATTTAGAGCTCATGTGAGATTTCTGTTCCCAGGCTGCTTTTTACAAGACAAACCACATCATTATGACCATGGGTTCAGACTTCCAGTATGAGAACGCCAATCTCTGGTACAAGAACATGGATAAGCTAATCAAATATGTAAATGCCCTGCAAGTGAAAGGGAGCAAGGTGAATGTCCTTTACTCAACACCGTCCTGCTACCTACAGGAACTCAACCTAGCCAACCTCACCTGGTTTGTGCGCATGCATATCTAATACATGTAAATATGGTGTGTTAAGCTTTATCTTTAATACCAGCTT
The DNA here is from genome assembly GCA_034779775.1 of Enteromius afrohamiltoni. Lineage (NCBI taxonomy): Eukaryota > Metazoa > Chordata > Actinopteri > Cypriniformes > Cyprinidae > Enteromius > Enteromius afrohamiltoni. The sequence continues at coordinate 8,928,830 of JAUYWG010000045.1, forward strand.
AAAAGGGATCTCTATCAAGTGTTACTTGTTTCTTTTTTTCTGTCCTGGCCGTTCATCTTAGGCCTTTGAAGACAGATGATTTTTTCCCCTATGCTGATGACGCACATGATTTCTGGACGGGTTATTTTACCAGCCGACCAGCATTAAAGTTATACGAGAGAATAAGCAACAGCCGATTACAGGTAACGCACGCGCGAAAAACACATCTACAGTGTTTATTTATTCATTTTTGGGGGGTAATCTGTATTGTCTGGTGTATATCTTCTAGACATGCAACCAGTTGGAGGTGCTCGGTGGGCCCAAGTCCACATCAGGACCCTTTGGTGAAGGGGACAGTGATACTATGAGTAAGTCTACATCTGTTGGAAAAGTATCACTTTTGCTGGCTGCAATCAAGTGGTCTGTTTGAGATCTTTTCTTGTCGTTCAGAAAGGGCGATGGGTGTAGCTCAACATCACGATGCTGTGTCTGGGACAGAAAAACAGCACGTGGCATATGACTATGCCAGGAGACTGGCTACAGGCTGGGCACATTGTGAGGTACAAAGACACAAACTGTCTTGCAATAAAACATATTTTAATGTGCTTTGTTGACATGGCTATCAATATAACGTAATGCATTAACGCAAAAAACATTGATTTCACCAACGTCCATTTCCTGTTCAAGGTGCTGGTTCGTAATTCTCTGGCTGTTCTCAGTGGCTCTGAATCTCCACGTGTGTTCTGTGAGAATCTCAACATCAGTGTGTGTCCCCTCACAGAAAGCAGCCATACGGTACTATACGCAGATTTCAGTAAATGCATTCATACAATAAAAAGCACAATTAATCTTGAATGATCTTTCTTTTTTTAATTCTCTCTCAGTTCTCTATGAATGTGTACAATCCTCTAGGCAGGACTGTAAGATGGCCTGTTCGGTTGCCTGTCAATGGATCGTTGTACAATGTTACAGATAAAAACGGGAAAGAAGTGGACAGTCAGGTTGGAAACGTGTTTGTCATTTAAGCGTATTCGTAACATTTTGATACAAATGATCAACTTTACTTCCTTTCCCATCTGTCAGGTGGTTCCTCTGTCTAATTCCACGCAGCAAGTGAGGTGGAACAGGGGTAATGCTAAAGGTGAGCTGGTCTTTCAGGTTGAAGCTCCTCCTCTTGGTTACACTACGTACATCATCTCCATGCTTAAGGATAAGCCTCCTGCATCCAGCGCCAAACCCACAGCCACTCGCTCTATTCAGAACAAGGTACACAAACTCATGAGACGTACTGTATGTAAAATCCATAGGAAAGATTAAAAAAAACTGTTTTGCTTTTGAAATAACTTGGCCTGCATTTATTTGATCAAAAATGCTGTAAAAACAGTAATATTGTGAAGAATTATATATATATATATATATATATATAATTTTAATAATTTTGGTAGTAATGTAAAAGTATTTTAATCAATTATTTGCATCCATATTTCCTTAATAAAAGCTTTAATTTAAAAAAATCTTACTGTCCCCAAACTTTTGAATGATATTATATTAATCACCCAGTATTTAGCAACGTTGTACTCCCGAATGACCTTGTGTGAACTTGGCTGATGTTTTTTTTTTTTTTTTATATGCAAAGTGGTTAGCTAAATGAAAACAGATGTCATTTACAAGTTTTCACAGAACTTAAAGGTACAGTACAGTATTCTTTGCATAACAGTGGTTAATCGGTTTGGATGGAAATATTTTTTGATGCAAGAAACCAGCTTAAAATCTTTCATAATGAATATATTACATAAACGCTAAATGACAATAGTCATGAAAAAACTGTCACTGAAAAAAAATTGTTTTTCTAAATTCTGACAAAAAACCTTTGGGATTAAAAATCATGACAGGAGTAAGACAACAAACTGTTTATGTGAATATTCGCCTTGCAAACCTTGACATATTGTGCTTGATAACTGCATTATTTTCCTTATTCACACGAATATGTCAAGAATTCTATATTACATTAAGAATTTAATTGAAAGTGGAAAAGTCAGGCTAGTGTAAAGGTTCACTAAAATTTGGACTATTTCATGTTTCAGTTAGCATAAATAATAAATCTGTTCTTATGTATGTTTTAGTTCCTGAAGGTGACCTTTGATGACACCACAGGTCTGTTGAGCAGCCTGACAAACCTGGAAACAAATCAAACCATTCGACTCTCTCAGAACTTCTACTGGTTAGTTTAGGCTGATTCAGAATCAATCTCTACCATAGGATTATCTTTTAATAATTTAATAATAATAATAATGATATACTGTATAATTTTTGATATGCATGTGTAATGTGTGTTTGTTGTACTTTCTGGCAATTGCAGGTATAATGCAAGTGCTGGGAATAACATGGAGAGCCGGCAGCCGTCGGGGGCTTACATTTTCAGACCTAATTCTTCAGACCCGTTCGTCATTAATAAAACTGCTGAAATACAGATAGTTACAGTTTCAAGCACAGTTCAAGAGGTGACGCAGTGGTTCAGCCCCTGGGTGTCACAGGTTGTCCGTTTGTATGAGGGCCACAGGGAACTGGAGCTGGAGTGGACCGTGGGACCTGTGCCTGTTGCGTGAGTCAACACACATACACAGATTTCTCTGGATTATAGATTTGTTGCGAAAATGAAACGTAAGCCATAATAACTCTTCCTCTTTAACAATCTGCTCTCTTTCTGTTTTCAGAGATGGTTTAGGGAAAGAAGTGATCACTCGTTTAGACACAGACATCGAATCCTCTGGCTATTTCTACACTGATTCTAATGGCAGAGAGGTTCTAGAACGACGGTGAGGAAAATATTTCAAGGATTGATTACAAAAAAGATAATTTAGATTTCTTATATATATACACTTTTTCAATTGTAATATATGTTACTATATTTAAACAAATACATATAGCCTTGGAAAGCATAAGAGACTTTCAAAATCATTTAAAAAACCTTACTTGATCTCAAACTTTTAAATAGTTATGTATAAAAGTAATCTAAGCAGCATTGTCATTGTAGGAAAGATTATAGGCCCACTTGGGATTTGAAGCAGACAGAGCCAATCGCTGGAAACTACTATCCAGTCAATTCACGCGCTTACATCAAGGCAAGTGTCATTCAGAAAATTATATTAGCTTTCTTGTTTTTGTTTTTTTGGATGCTAGGTCTGTTTTTATTACTTCGTTTATATATTTTACACTCCATTTATTTAATTTTTTATTGAGATATGACACTTTTTTTGTTTTTTTTTTAATAATGCTTGTTTTCTGTTGTGACTCAGATTTTCATAAACAATCTTGGGTCTAACCTGTCAGGGAATCTAATATCTGTGTGTGTGTGTGTGCATTTAGGATGACAAGCATCAGCTGACAGTAGTGACCGATCGCTCTCAAGGGGTCAGCAGCATCTATAACGGCTCACTGGAAATCATGGTAAAAAAAAAAAAAAAAAAGATGTATATATAAATACACACACATGCACACACACATATATTTAAGGTAAATGTTGTTTATATATTTAAATATATATTAATTATATTAATATAAATATATACATGTAAATATTTTAATAGGTAGGTGTCTTTATATACTCTATATATATATATATATATTAGGGGTGTAACGTTCACAAAAATTACGCTTCAGTTCAATACGATACAGTAGTGTCACGGTTCGGTATGTTTTTGATACGGCAAAAATACAATAAAAAAAGAGAATTTCTTTGATTTTTTCCCCCCACATTTGTATTTATTAAAAAAAACATAGTATGACCTTGTTTTTTTCCCCACTTTTCATTTACTTTGAACAACAATGGAGCTGCACTTCACATAACTTCTGGGGTTTCTTCTTAGCAGCACATAAAGAAGTTTTTGGAAAAGTCAGCCTTGGATGGTATTTATCGATTAATAAAAACTTAATAAAAAGTAGATTTGAGCCATTTCAAATGAAAGCTGAGCGTCCCGTGTTCCTAGACCGTGCACGCCATTGGGACAATCCGCGTGAGGAGAGACAGTGAAGAGAGCCACTATTTAATTTCGTGGTGTATGTGTCACCAAAGGCTTAGGGGGCCGTTGACATTCAGCACGTTTTGTGCGCAAGCTCTTTATATTTAAAATCCAAAGCAGTAATGATTTTTTTAATGGACAGCGCTTTCATGGTTGCCTAGTAACAGCAGACTACAGATGTGAGAGCACCAAAGCGCTTTGAAATTATATATATATGGTTTGGTTTTTTAATAATATAGCTTATTATTATTCTATTATTAACTGTGACATGATCTATATGCTAACAGCAAACTCTCTCTCAGCTGCACAGGAGACTGCTGTATGATGATTACAGAGGAGTAGGAGAGCCTCTCTCTGAGCCGGGAGTGTTTTTTAATGGTTTAGTTGCCCGAGGGCGTCTGCTGCTGACCCTCACTACACCAAACATGGCTGCAGATGTCCACAGACCCCTCGCACAGGGTATGGTGCTCCAACCCCTGCTCTCCTTCCAGGACGGCACACCTCCCACCAATACAAAACTGGAGGTTTGTAGAAGATCAATAGATGGATGAACTGAATAGGTTCCTCATCATTAGCTTTAACTCTTAGTAGATGACTGATCATTCCCTCCTTCCCATAGTTCTCTGGGCTTCAGGCTGCTCTGCCCCCTGCTGTTCACCTGTTGACATTGTCTCAGTGGGATAAAGACTTGGTTCTGATCAGGCTGGAACATCAGTACCAGGCCAAAGAAAGCAAAACACACTCGCAGCCTGTTACAGTCAACTTACAGGTAACACACACACACACGTTTCCTTCCTACTTGCACAGCGAGTAAATCATGCTGCAGTCAGACACTGATTGTGCTTCACAGGGACTAAGAGCTGTATATAAAATCGTTGTTTTTTTTTTTCAACAGTATGTGAACTTATATGTTCTAGGTAGGTACGCTATAAGGAAGTACTGGTAACATAAGGTAACTACATGTGATAGGTTCAGGGTTCTTACCTAGTAATTGTAAGTACTATAATAAGTGCATAGTTTATTATTTATAAACAGGCACCAAATAGAGCATCCATAAAAATATTCGTAGCTCAGTTACCTCTTTTGGTCCAAAGGGGATCAAATTTGGCATAACTATAATTAATCATTTTATAAAAATGTATGACCTTAATGCTTTTTATCTTTTAATAAAAAAGCAATAAGATACTTGAAGCAGCGCAATGCCTATTGTGACTAGTCAGCTCAGTCTTGAATGCCTGATTGCTAACAAAAAAATAATGATAAAATGTATCTTTGCGTGTTTGCAGAAGCTGTTTTCTACTCTGGAGGTGCTTGGAGCGTCTGAGATGAGTCTAGGGGCAAATCAGTGGAAAGAGGACATGAACCGCCTGCAGTGGAACACGGGTAACAATTCTTCTTTTCTCTAACTTTTGAACAAATTGGCTTCCAGAAATTAAGTGGTTGAGGTGTTTATCTTTCAGGAAAGGCATCAAAGCCCCTCAGTGACAAAGATCCCTCACCGTGGGAAGTCACACTAAACCCAATGGAGATCCGCACCTTCTTGTTGCGGGTACAACAACTTTAGAACAGACAGCCTACAGATCACTACTAAACCTGACACTGAATCACGAAGAGCTGAACTATGCTACATCATCCAGCTAGAACTGGTTCCAGCTTTTTTAAATTTAGTAAATTTTGGACAGTCTTCAAACTTCACTGTGCCATATGTTCATAAAGATTTATATGATTGTGTCTTTATTTCTTCTGAATTTCTCTCACAAGCTCCACTTTGGTTAGCTACTGGCTAAATGGGCATTTTGTATTAATTTGTGCAATAATGTATTTTCTACGGTGCCTTTCATATTAAAAAAAAAAGAAAAATCACACTTTTTTAAAGAATGAACTGTGGAATAAGTTTAAAGACCAGTAATAAATTGTTTTCAAATGATACATGATGTGTCCTGATCATTTTTATTTATTTGCCATAAACTAAACTAAATTAACTAAACTATATTCCAAAAGTAAAATGACTGTTAAGAGTAGAATGTGTTCAACCAATGAGTCACCATAAAAATTAAACTTGCATCGCAAACGTTAGGTGTGAATCTATACACATTTGGACACAAGCGTTGTGAGAAATGAGAGAACCACTTAGTCCATATTTTCCTCAGTTTCTTGCTGGAGTTCATGCAAATAACAGCATTTATCTCCATATGAACATGTTCCCTAGAAAAGAAAGAAAGTAAAATAGCTTTGTTAGGTTTAATAGCTGTTATGAATTATTGCTTGAATAATTTATTATAAATCAATAAACCGAATTAACTTATGCATGAAACATCACATGTATAGGAATAAAAGTTTTACTTTGCAAAATGAAATTAAACTGCTTGTTTGAAGTTACATTCTCAAATACTGACTGGGATGTAACAACTAAACAGGCAATTCTATGTAATTCTATGAAAGTCCTTTATTGGAGTCAAGCGGACATACCTTCCGAAACTTCTTACAAGGGAAGTTTTTGAGTTGAGAAGAGTCTGTGATTTGTTTCTTTCTTTTACCCTGAAACTGTTTTCTTTTATCTTCCAGCTTAGAAGAGATTCCTCCACTAAACACAAGAAAAGGTTATTTACACTCTTAAAATCAGTTGAAAGATTTTGCTTCGGGTTCACAAAAAAACATCAGCAGTATGACCCACCCAGTTTTGGCACGTGCTTTGGGTCCCCAGTTGGCTTGTGGGTTCACCTGGAAACGTGTGAGGTGCTGTTTTCGTGATTGAGGGTTCGCATCTTCTCTGATTTCAAAGCAGGCTTGAAGACTAAATAAGAGAATATGAAGGTTAATGGTATGCAGTTTTTATAAAATTGTATAAAATATCCATCAGGTGAATGAATCATACGTTGGCTCTTTGGAGAGAATGTGGTGAGCAGGGCTGGTTAATGATAACCGCTCTCGCTTCACAGGGTTGGACTTTTCCTAAGGAATAAGCAAACAGAGAAACTACATCAGAAAATGAGGTGTCATCAGGAAGATCTTTTAGGGAGGTGTGGTGGTCACTTACCCAGCAACGAATGATATCCCACAACACCCCAGCCGGAGCATCGGTCTTCACTGCATTTCTACAGGCATGAGAGAAAGACACTCTGTGCCCAGCATGCAGGAGAGCTGACCTACACCACAGAAAGAAAATGAGGACACCCTCAATTGAAATTCTATTGACTCAAAACTTTAAAACATTCGTAAAGAGACTGTAAAATAAACTCATATGAGTGGTTAAATCACTTCATATAGTGAAAAGATTAGAGCCGGGACTTTAAAGCGTTAATTTAGATGAATTAATTACACAAAAATAATGCGTTACATTTTTAAACACATTTTAAATCGCACTTATTTTTGCACCGCGGAACGCTTCTCATTGGATGAGTTTCTGCGGACCGATTATACTGGAGCACCGATTACCGTTTCTAATGCTCTGAATGCATAGATATATAGAATGTCACAATATTTTGGGTGAGCGAGCAGCCTGTGGTAAGTTGTCCGCCATATGTGGACGTTTGACTCCGTTGGCCAGCAACGCAGATGAGACATCTAGTCATTCTATATATATCTATGTCTGAATGTACTTGAAAGTAGAGATGCGCCGATCCGGATCGGCCGATCTGTTTGTGAGTTTTGGAAGTAAAAATGGTGCTGTAATCAGCGGTAAATGCCATCAGGTGCGTGATTTCACATTGAGCCGTATATACTGCACACAGCCGTTGTTCACTGACGAACTGCGCAAATCCACGCTGATAATGAACATGGTCAGTAAACAACGGCTGTGTGTAGTATATACGGCTCAATGTGAAATCACGCACCTGATGGCATTATTGTGTTTTAATAAAAAAAAAAAAAACCTTTACAGAAAGTCTACCTACCTTTAGGGTTCCTGAACTTCTGAAATGTAGGTTACTATATTTCTACACTTAATGGCAATATTGCACTGGTCTGTTGGACTTGGCTGAACAAAAATAAACAATATTTTGATGCTTAAGCTTACGTCATTATTCAATTACTAAAAATTCATATGATAAAACTTACTTCTCAGGTCAAAAATTTATATGCGATTAATTAATTACAAAGCCACTAATTAATTAGATCAATTTTTTTTTAATCGAGTCCTGGCCCTTGAAAAGATTTAACTGATGCATTTATTCACACATAAACATTGATCAGTGAATAAGAAAGCTCAACCATACTTTGACGTTTTCTTTTTTTTTTTGATGATGAATGAAAGTGTTGTGACTAAATAAGGTGAGGAAATAGAATTTTCATTTAAGGCAGAACTAACCCTTTAATTTTAAAATAAGATGAATTCTTACTGACTCCAATCTCTGCAATAGTAATGTACCTAACACTGCAGTTTACCTGAACTGCAGCATGGACGGCGTGTTGCAGTGAACTGTGCTGCACAAATGATCCAAAACATGATACAGAGGAATATCCTGCAGCTCCTAAAACACAAAACTAAAAACTATCAGCAATCATTCTCTGGTTACGGCCTGGATACATTTAAATTATGTTGATGAATCTTAGGCCCAATCCCAATTCTACCCCTTATACCCCTACCCCTCCGTTTGGCGCGTTCACGTGTAGGGGTAGGGGTGTCTCAATTCTCCTTTGATTGGAGAGGTAGGGGGAAGGGGAAGGGCTAGATAGCCCTCGAAACAAAGATTTTTGGGACCTCACTTCAAACGAAGGGCTAAGAGAAATTTTTTAAGGATTTTTTATGACAATTTTTCACTATGTGTGTATTACCATCAGTCTTGTGTTTACGGTGATGTTCTGTAAACAAACGTTTGCAAAAAAATTGCTAAAGTTTGCTAGCGGATAGCACCGATTGCACAATATTAGGAAATATATGTTTATGTCATATACCCGGTAATGCATTGTTTTGTTTCGCTTACGGCCACATGTGTACATGTAAATGAAAGGTGCTTACATCTGCGCATGTCGTCTGACGTAATGTTAGGAGCTAGTGACAATGGATGATGAAATGGTATCCCATTTCTTAGGGGAAAATATTTAACCCTTCCCACTTTATTTCAAGGGGCAAGGGGATGGGGCGAGGGGTAGAAAATAGAATTGGGATTGGGCCTAACTGTGATGTTTGTTAACGACTGACCTCCATCACCATGCTAAGCACCCCCTCGATCCGCTTGGATGTTCTGAAGCGGGTAGGGTTCCCTGAAACGGCACTCAAAACCTTCTGAACGAATGCAATGTCATGAATAGGCTCCGCCCAGATGGGACCGCCCAACTACAAAAACAGAGAGAGGAGCAAAGTCATCAAAACAAGGTGAGGAACATTCATCACTGAAATAAACTGAAGCACCTTAGTGGCTTTTATTATACTGTAATGTGACGATTTGCAAACACCAAACAGTAATATTAAAATAAATGAATGTTAATTATGATTACATAAAGATTTAACTTTTATTAAATTACTTGTTGTAATTTGTAATGTTGTAAAAACATGAAATGTAAAAAAAAAAAAAAAGGAGGTAAATGAGAGGATTAACAATGTCATCTGATACGGATTTATTTAAAAAAAGAAAGTCTGCAGATAGATAACCAACATGGTACAGTAAGTAAGAGGATGTAAGATATATCAGTACCAACTAATTACACATCAAAACGATACTGTATGTTTTGTGATACACATATTGATAGTTCAGACCTGGTGCCTCTGCCCACAGTGTTCACAGCTGGGTCCTACAGGTGGTCCAGTGGCTGCCGAATACTTCATACTGTACCAAACATATGAATATTCACTTACTAAAAAGACATAATGATACGGACGGTGCAGAAACGCTGAGAAACAGTGCACAGATCAATCATAGGGGTAGAAATACTTACTGTTTGCCTTGGCTCATCTTCTTCCCCATCCTCTGAAGATGAAACGCACCACAGCCAACACAGTTATACAGCAGCGCCTGCTTACTGTGAAACACACAGATACTTGAATTTATTAAATCACAGAATACATTTCCATACAAAAACAATTTGGGGTCTGTTCAACTTTAACTTATCTGAAAGAAGTCTCTTATGCTTATATCATTTGTTCATATATATATGCATCTACAGCATCTACTTTAAATAGAATTATTTTATGTAACTCTTTAAATATTGCACTTTTTTATCACTATATAGACAGAGTAAACTGTTTTACCTTGCAGAGTTTTTGACAACGATCTGGCCTGTTTTGACTCTGACGAATACACGGATGTAGAAATCCGCACTCACACTCAAGAGAGGTTCAATATAGCGCTGATAAACAGCTGCTCTCTGATCTAAACAGTGCAGAATAATACGCAAAGCCTAGAATAAAAAATAGAAGTGTGATTAAGAAACAGACATGATGTTATGATATGCAGCCAGCCATTTCCAATCAGCAGTCAGTCTGATCTTACCATCTCATGACAGTATTTGGACTTGATAGACACAGAGCCATATTTGTTGTAGCAGGTCTCCCCGCTACTTCCAGCCATTACAGCCATATCGGTACACGTAATGCAAAGCAACCCTGACAATGAGAGAGTGAGATTACTGCATGTGTACCGCATGTTAAATCAATTCAGAACGTGCACAGCGACAGACTCACCACCCTCACTGACAGCCTGCACAGCTGCATCCAGAAATGGAGAAGGGCTGCCATAGGGGTCGAGATCAATAACATCATATTGTTCCTTCCTCCCTCTTGCCTCATACATCACCATACTGTAAAGAAGTTGTCATACCAAGATTTAGGATGTGAACAAATGTTGTTACTGTTAACTAAATGTATAACAAATTATTTTTGGTAATTAGGGAAAAAAATACAAGTAAAAAAAGTAGACTTAAAACTAAAAAAATGAGGAGGAATGAAATACTACAATTATTTTAACTAAAAAAATTAATTAAATTAATTTAAAAAAGCTTAAAATTACACACACACACGTTTTTTAAATTTAAAAATTTATATATATATATATATATATACACACACACACATACATACATACATACATACATATACATATACATATATACACACACATATATATACACACACACACACACACACATATACATATGTATATGCACATGTATATACGTATATATGTATGTATATATCCTCATAAAACACCTACATATTGTAATACCTATGTCATACCCATGTCATTATACAAATGTCCTCATATACCCGCACACACACACACACATACATACCCTTACATATACACACATACACACACACATATACATACCCATACATATACACACACACAAACTTAAAGGGACAGTTTCCCAGATAGGAATTAGGCTAAGCCAGTACTAGACCTTTGCTAATTTAGGACATTTAAGAATTTTTACAAACGTGTCTTACACAAATGCATTATCTGTGAGCATTTTAAGACCAAACAATGAGAATGATGTATTTTAAGATATCCTAGTGCAAGCCTTTTCCAGTTTAGACAGCTCTTAACATTTATTTTAATCTAGGACTAGTCTTAAACCCTGTTCGGGAAATTGCCCCAAAGTGTTGAAGCAAATCAGACCTGGCATCTTTTTGGCTGGCTTGTAGTATGTGGGATACATTGTTGTGTTGTGCATTGCGGGCAATCAGGGCAGCAGCTTTAGCCGAGTAATCATTAGCAGTGATGCTTTTCAGGCCAGGAACCTCCAGAGCAAAACGCACAGAACGCAGACCTGATGCTGCCAGACCCTCCAGCACACGCAGACCTTCCTAAAGCAGAAAAGAGATATAAATAACTTTACATTTATTTATTTACTTATCTGTACACATACACATAAAAACTTAAAACTTTAAAAACATACATGACAATTAGACATTTTAAGTACTTTCAATGACTAAAACTGAAATAAAAAATATGTAATATCAAATTAAGTGATTGAAAATCCAATAAAACAACAAAAACACATTACAAAATACAACTAAAATTAAAACGTAAGTGAAGACAAAGCTGCTTCAAAATATTCACAAATACTACAATAGTATACAGACAATGATTAAAGTAATTACAGTAATTGGCCCACACACAGACCTCACATCTTTCCCCTACAGATGCAGTGATGAACTCTTTTACAGGCTGTTCTGAGGTTTCCTGGTCCACTGTTCCATTCTTCTCCTCCGATAGACGAACCACAACTCGATCTTTCTCACCTGGGATCAAGATCCGGACACCCCTTTGAGTCAGCTCCTCCCTCGCAAACTCTGTTACCACCGCACACCTGATCGGAGAAGGTATTTGATGGCGATATTAAAAAGAAAATATTACAAAAGTCCCAAGACTATATGCTGTACTCACGTTAAATCTCGATTGAACTCCTGCACAGGGTTGTAGAACACGTCATTGGCACTTGGGAATAAAACGGCAGCCTTTCCCTCTCTGACAACGGTCTCCCCTGGTAAAGGCCCAGGTTCTGTAGAGGAGGTCTGGGTGCTTTCTGTAGAGCTGGAAGGTTCCATTGGTACTGCTGTAGTATTACTGTCTGCACCTGCACTGGTCGCGTCTGGGGTTTCTTCAGGTTCTTTCTTGCCGTCCATTGACTTTTTGAAGACACAACTGTGTCCTGTAGTGAGGCTTTTGAGTAGTGAGACTCTCTTTTTAGGAAATTCTACAAATAAATCAGTACATACCTGAAGTATTGTCTTTGCTAACACCTACAAAAAAAAAACACCAACTTGTGACCTGTCAACAAAAAAAATTGGCTAATAAGTGCTTACAAATTCCTACATAATGTATTAATTTACTAATAATAAAAGCTACGCAAACAAAACACTTCACAATGATTTTTTCAAGTCATGTATGAAGACATATTAATTTCAAATAAACCTGCAACATCACAACGCCCTTCTGTTTTTTAATGACCCATTAACACCAAATGACCTGATTTTATATGTACAAATCATTTAACTTAATGAATGTTTTAAACTAAGTGTCATTTAACTTGCATGTTTGTTTTCATACACGTCCAAACATGTCACATTCATAAGGTAACTAGCTAGGTAGCATTAAAATGTGTCTCGCTTTCCAACTTACCATTGATTATCCTTCCTAAAAGATACTGGTTATACCATCGTTCACGAACAAAAAACAAACACGATGTTAAATGTACACTTAGCACAGAGACTTGCTAACTGTTAGCTTGAGTGTTCTCAGTGCAAATTCACATGTGTAGCTTGTGCTGTGTGAATTACGGAAGCCGTGTAGTGCCGTGTAGTGAGACGCGAAGAACTGCGCATGCGCACAGCAACATATAGAAAAATATAAAGGACAAAAGTGGGTGATATAAGAAATCGTTCTCTCAATGAAGAATGACTAATGTCAGAATATTATAACATATTTTGTTTTTGTCTTTGCCTTACGCTTTCGTAATATTGCATAAATAAATAAATAAATACTACCTTCTCTAACTAACACTTCCTTTCATTTTAGTAGCCTAATTTCATTTTCCTTATTATTAACAGTGCATACTTAAAAGTGTTCACTAAAAGTGTTAAATATAAATAAATGTAAAGTTACTTGTGAGGAAAAGACTTTGGTGTAGACGATATTATAACTTTCCTTTTTCATCATTGATGCAGTCTTAAACTTTATGCATACACACACACACACCTTAGATATTACGATTAAGAATAATTTAATGTTATACTGTATGCTTTTATATTAAGACAGAGGATCATAAATATTGCTGCACTTATCGCTGCCTATACATTGCATTTTTATGCATCATAAAAACACATGTTGAGCTTCAGTAGTTGTTCGCAGATATTTTAAATTTACAGAAGGACATAACATTTACTTTAGCTACCTTAAAAGTTTATTAAAATGTTACATCTTACTTTTACTTTCAGATGGACAGATAGATATTTATTTAAACTGTAACTTCCTAAAAACGTAACATTTTTTTCTTATTGTGCGCGTTTAAGAGTATTTAAATATTTCAAATATTACATTTTAAATCTTATTCTAAATTTCTATAATCATCATTTTATATGTAACATTTAACAGGCATTCAATAAATGCGTTTTCTGCGTAAAGTACGCCTTCTCTGTGCAGCATTACTTTGGCACACCTCTACAGATGCTCCTTCTGTAGGCTACTAATGACACATTCGATCTAATAATCTAACCTAGTCACGCTCTATAAACACTAATTGCCTATGCGCCATATAATTTGACCCCATTAGTGCGACGTGATGGACATATTTTCGAGATGTCTAGCGCGCATTTCTCCAGTGCGACATGCAGAACCGAGTTGGCATGCTGTGCGCGTAGCACCCAGACCCCTCCAGGGCTTCACCTGAGTCTAGACGCTTCACGCAGCTCACTTTCTTTCCCCGCACTGCCGCGCGCAGGGACCAGACCCAACGGAGAGCGCGCTGCGCGAGTTGCACGCATTGGCGTTCAGACAGCTTTCTTTATTTCGGTCTGTTTGTGATCGGTGACTCTGTGCTCTAACCGGGGTGACAGAATGATGCACCCCTCGATAATTCTGCGCTCCGGCGTCTTGCCTGTGCATTCGCGATGAATGGCTACCCGTAGAGAGAAAGAGTCTGACTCCTCCATTGAAACACTTTCCAGCAGATCGCGAGCGAGGGGGTGAGTATTTTAACGCAGCATGCACGAGAGGTTCATGCCACTTTAAGTGGGGTCACGGGGCAACCACGTGGGTTGAACAAGGGGGTCGCATTTAGTTATTGTTGTGGCATGGGGTAATTGAGAAAGATTTTAGGGGATTTTTGGATAGGGGTATTGTTTTGTGAAGGTGTGCGATTGCTTGAGATGGGGGATGGGCTTGCGAAACTTTAACCACTTCAATGACTTGCTGCCGAGAGCTTGATTTATATTGCATCAATGCGTCCGCCTATATTTTCCAACTTTTTAGCCATGCATAACATCGCTCGAGATGTTAGCACGTGTTTCGGGACTTTTTAAGGATTTGTACTGGAGAAGGGAATTAATGTGCATTGCTTTCAGACGTCAAGTGGTTAATGGTGTCTTGTCTCACGGATCAGTCTGACTCGCCTCCCGGTTGCTGCATTTGTCCCGGGATGACCTGTTGATGTCGGGAAAAGATGGAGCCGAGCCCCCCTTCCTCCTCCTCCTCCAAAATGGAGTAGAATTTAACCACAGAATATTTTATGTGTAATCCTATGATAGCGCCGCGTGCATACAAATATGACATATACTTAATTTGCATGCGATTTGCAAGTATGCGGCGGGAGAAAGATAATAACGCATGCATATGGATGTTGCTGGGCGTTTTAGGTATAGAAATCATGGTATGTGCAGGACTGTAACTCAGCCCGACATTGCATAGCATTGCACTGGCACCGAGGGGGCGAGGGAAACGGATGTGGGCTTCTCAATAATTCATCTATCAGACTATTTTGGTGACAGGATTTTTGAAGGCTGGGCATCTTTTAGCTCTTTGGTCGCCGCATCAAGTGTGGAAACCAGGCAATTGGGGAATTATTTCTAATTTTTTTGCCCCCCCCCTCTCCCTCCTGGGGCCCGTGCCAACCCGGAGCTCGTGTCCAGCTGGGCAGCGGTGCGGGGCACACTCACTCACCGGGTACCGCAGCCCTACCGCGGCCGCCACATCACAGAAACACCGGCGCCCGACACTCAACAGTGAGGTCACAATCTACTATTAATTTATTACCTTAATGTTTTAATTAAACTGCTGTTGTTGTACCATTGGGAAATAGTGCTGTGCGAGTGATACAGTAGTGGGAATAGTCTGGGTGAATTAAACGGCATTTTCGCTGCATGGATCATGAAGCTGTATCGCATTAATGACAAAAGACAGTACGGGATTACTCCTAGACCAAGTTTGTTATCATTTTGCTGTGTTTTTTGAAATGGGATTGCTATTAGCTAAGGAACTAGCTTTAGCTGTTTGAACTAGGATGGTACAATCCGAACTACTTCCAAAATTGCATAGTTACTACAGTTTCTGCTGGTACTGATAATAAATGTATACCTATACAACATTTTCTTAAAACATCATAAAAATATTTCCAACAGATTCATTTTGCTGTTCAAGTGGCAACTAGTTAAATAAATATAGGTTGAATAAACAGAATTACAAGATGCATACAATTTGGTCTATCTATCTATCTATCTATATACACACACCATTGCTTTAAACTACTTGTGTATATATATGTATGTGTATATATATATACAAATATTATTGTTAGCCTAAGGGTTAAATGGAGTATAAACGGATGTAGATGCTTTGTTACTAAGCAAAACTTTGCTGCTCAACCAGACAAATCTTTGATCTGCTTCCTATAAGCATTGCTTCACCTCCTGATCAACCTTTGCACAAAGTTACAAAGCAAGACGTTGGAGTGAAATTACTCAGTACACTTTTAGTGGGGATTTTTGATCTGCAAGGTACTTTTCAGTAGTTTTTTAACAGATTCTGTAAGATAAATTTATACTAGTGTTGAAGTGTTGAGGTCATCTATATGGCATTTTACTTGTAAAGATTTAGCAGATACTTTTGTCCAAAACAACTTACACTTATGGAATACAACAAGCGATTTGCCATGAGGCAAAATATAAAAAGAAGTGCAAAGAATAAAAAGTTTTGAACATCATTCAGAAAAGCAAGGCTAGAAAAAGGAGGGGCAGAGGAATAGGCCTAGTGAAAGCATAGAAAGTGAAGCAGGATGGAGGTTAAGTGCTCTTTAGCAGACCGATTGACACAATAAACCGTGTATTTGTATAAAAGTAACTGCACTTAAGTTTGAGTGTTGCTGGTCACACAGAGTACATACAAATATGATTTAATGTAAAGTCCAAATAGAGTTATTATCTGCATGTTGAATAGCATAATACAGGATGACATTGTCCTAATTACCTGATATATGACCCTTAGATAACCATTTAATTAGACATGTGCTCTATTTTTCTGTAAAAGAATATTCATTAAACCACTTCCTGTGTGTCATCTATTCATCTTTACAAATTTGTGTGTTAGAAAGTACACGTTGACCATAAGAGCAGAGATTATTTATGATTCTTATGACACTTATGGCAGTATGATTCTAAAAATAATAGGCTGTAGGATTGTAAATTGTTTATGACCCACAGATAACCCCTGGATGGCCCTAGGCATACGCTTCGGTTATTTTAAGAATGTGTATCATCATTTATTGCTTTTGTTCATTGTCTGATTATTTTTATTATTATTATTTTTTTTTTGTGGAGAATGCATGCATTTTATGTTTCTTGATAGTCATGGGATGTTGTTTGTAAGACTAGATGCACTGACCTTGGAATTAGAACAGAGAGAACCACTGTGTCTCCATGGGTTTATAAGAAAAGATATATTCTGTGTGTGTGTGTGCGTGGTGATTCCAGAAATCTTTTTTGTGGAAAGGAGTCACATGTAAATGTAAACAATATTTCACAATATTACTGTTTTTAACCAATTTTCAGTCGTGCTTGATAAGCATATGAGACTTATTTCAAAAACTTTAAATGCTATTAAAATGGCAATATGGCATTATCTACACATTTGTGTGTCCTGTTAGGCCTTGTACAAATATTTGTTGATTCTTTTGGATGGGAATAACTAAAACAAAATTGTACTTAAAAACTTTAATGCATACCATATTGATTGGTAAGCATATTTCTGCAGCCTATTGCGGGATTAGATTTTCTACAAGCCCTGCCCATTGATCTTTATTGTAAGATATATATAGAATAATTTGGCATTTTTTACCTCAATTCTGAAGTGATTAGTGTTTTCTTTTTCCACAGACTCTTTAGTGCTGAGCTTTACGATATGGCTCAGATGCTGCAGATGGCGATTCCCAACTTTGGCAATAATGTCTTGGAGTGTCTTAATGAGCAGAGACTTCAGGGACTGTACTGTGATGTGTCAGTGGTGGTGAAGGGTCACACATTTAAAGCCCACCGGGCAGTGTTGGCTGCCAGCAGCTCCTACTTTCGAGATTTGTTCAACTCTGGAAGTAAGAGCTCTGTTGTGGAGTTACCACCAGCAGTCCAGCCTCAGAGCTTCCAGCAGATCCTTTCCTTCTGTTACACCGGCCGACTGAGCATGAACTTGGGTGATCAGTTTCTCTTAATGTATACAGCGGGATTCCTGCAGATCCAGCAGATTATGGAAAAAGGCACAGAGTTCTTCCTAAAGGTCAGCTCACCAAGTTGTGACTCACAGGGCCTTCACACAGAAGAAACACCACCTTCAGAACCCCAGAGCCCTGTTACTCAAACTGGAAGTGGTACTGTAGGAGGGGGTGCAGTCCCCACGGCGACAGCCCGACCTGCTTCCTGCCTGACACCCCTTCCTTTGGTGTCAAGGGTGAAGACAGAGCAGCAATCTCAGCCCCAACAAGAAGCATCATCATATTCCGTGGTTTGCACTCCGGTTGCTAAGCGTCTTTGGGAGGGAGGTATTCGTGAAGGAGGTGGAGGATCAGGAGGAGGTGGAGGTATGAGGAAAGCAGCACGCTATTCACAGGAGGTGGCACGGGGAACAGGAGGGGTACCACCTCAAAGTGCAGCCTTATTGGGTGGAAGCGGTACCACTAATAGCAACAACAGCAACAACAATAACAACAACAGCAGTAGCACACCGGAAGGCACCAGCCCAGGCACACCCAGCATGTACACCAGTGATTCACCAATCTCTTACCATGACGATGATGAAGAAGAGGAAATCACAGATGAAAACACAGAAGAACAGTACAGACAAATCTGTAATATGTACACTATGTACAGCATGTTGAATGTAGGGGCAACGGGTAAGAAAAGTTAAACTAAAATTATATTTTATTGCTGGGTTACTAATACTTATCGGTTATGTTTATTACCTAACACGAACACCATATTGTGGTAAAAAACTACAGTATGTGGTGAAATTCTGGGGAAATAAAATTGGCCGAGTATTGAGCCCTGAGGAACTTCATCAATAGGAATTTTGAAAAGTAATCTTGCACGCATCAAACCAAAAACAAAACAGCATTAGCTCAATGTGGATCTTTTTAAACGTATGTTTTAAATGCATTTTGTTTATCGGAAAAGTCAAAATGTATGCTATAATCAATAAGATAAACCTTTCGTAATTTCTCTTCCATTTACTTTCCCCAAAGAAAAATTCAAAACAAAATCTAAATAAAAGGCATGTACAAGAAAACATATTTGCTAAAAAAAATTTTTAAATCATTTTGCATGTATATACATATCTTTGTAGTCAGTTCAGAGCCAATATGTTGTTTTTTGTTGTTGTTGTTGTTGTTGTTAAACTCTCTCTCTTGTTTCAGCCAGCGAACGAGTGGAATCACTACCAGACCACCTCACCGTTGAATCAAGGGGAAGAGGAGTACGAGTGAGGCAAGATCTGGCCTCTCTTCCCACTGAGCTTATTGCACAGATCGGAAACCGCTGTCATCCTAAACTCTATGAAGAAGGTGACCCTGCTGAGAAACTGGAGCTAGTAACAGGCACCAGTGTTTTTATTTCACGTGCTCAGCTGATGAACTGCCACGTTAGTGCGGGCACACGCCACAAAGTGTTGCTCAGGCGGCTACTTGCTGCCTTTTTTGACCGGTGAGTGAAGTTTTTGACCTTTTATTCAGCAGGAAATAAACACAAAATAAGTATATAGAATTGTTCTTACAAAAATAAATGGTTATGACTTGCTTTACCCAGAAAGGAGATGTTTAGCAAAATGTCCAAGTTGCTTTTTTCCATAAAAAGTTAATTGTCATACTGTTTGGAATAATATGAGGGTGAGTAGATTATGCCAAAATATAAATTTTTGGAGTAAATTAGTGCGTTAAAAAAAGGAAAAACGTATTAATGGCAACTCGACTGGTTATTAAAAAGTTTTCTTGGTTTGGAATTCCAATCGCTCTTGCATTTTTACAGGTTAAATTTGTATGTGTTTCTTTTAAAGTCTACCATCCTTTATTTTACCTGTAGAAGCACTCTTGCAAACAGCTGTGGGACAGGAATTCGGTCCTCCACAAATGACCCCAACCGCAAGCCACTCGACAGTCGTGTTCTCCATGCTGTTAAGTGTAAGTTGTGGTCAAAGCAGTTTGATCTACATTGAGTTTTTAAGCATGATCCAACATAGCTTTATGTAAAAACTCCACTATAAACGATATGAACTAAACCGTTGTTGATCTCTTTATTTCTAGTTTACTGCCAGAACTTTGCTCCTAGTTTCAAAGAGAGCGAAATGAACGCGATCGCTGCAGACATGTGCACCAATGCACGGCGCGTGGTACGCAAGAGCTGGATTCCCAAACTGAAGCTTCTGATGGCAGAAAGTGACGCTTATGCCAACTTCCTTCCGGACGCTGCCAAAATGGAGTCTGATGGCTTGGCCGTGGAGCATGCTTTTGAAACAGGATCCCTAGAAGGTGGTACAGCCTCTGAATCTGGCCAGTCATCTACAGATGCCTTGCAAGGTGTGAGCGGGGACGGTAGCAGCTTGTTTTAGTGAGTAACTCTACCATGCTTCAGCTATTCCTTCCTCTTCCCAATCTCACCCCGGGCGTTGATGTCATCTGGGAACAACGAAGTGTTATCTTTATGAAGACTCTTGTTGAATCCCACTTCAGAAGCTGGTCATTTGTATTTCCTTGTAAAAAAAAAAAATGTAATTGTACCTTGAGGCCCTCCTTGTCATACGGCAGAACCACATTCCTGAAAGGAAGGGACCTCAGGGGCCATTTGTTGTGAGCTGAAGGGGAAATGGTGTCTGGAAGCCATTATCCAGTCTTAAAACACTGTCATGATTCTGAATGTATCTTTTTGGAGAATCCAGAAGTTGTTGCTGGGCATAAGATTGTATTCATCTGTTAATATTTAGTGGCTACATATCTGCTTTCTGGACCCCATTTCCTCTTTTTGCACGAACACCTTTAACACAGACAACTTTAATATTTTGTTTCTTTTAAATTACTTAAAATGTTTGTTTTTTTTAAATTCAAACATTTAAATTTTTTTTTGCCAAATATTCCACTTTTTGTCTTGCCAAGTACCCCAAGAGAGGCAGAGTATCATTTATGATTGTAGTGAATTAGTAAGAGGCAGATTCCTCTGTTTTGCCGTATCTGAAACTACTGTTGTGTTTTGATAGAGAGTGAGAGAGTCTTTTGAATCAATGAATAGTGAATTGTTTTCCACATGTTTTTGCATTAGCAAAATCCCAAATCTATTTTAATCATTTTAATTTGGTATATTACCAAGGCTTAATATTGTTACTTTGGTTTAGTTCAATCAAATCGCCAAGTTTGTACCATCAAATTTCTCCAAAGGAAACCCCAAAACAAGCTTAAAAATCATTAAGGCCTTTTAAATGTGTCTTTATGTTCTTGGTAGTTTTGTTTAGACAACACATAGGTGTCTGTGTGGTGTATAAATGTTTGTGTATGGAGGATGCAGATGGTAGTTTTTGAAGTGCTGTATCTCACAGCTGACTGCTTCATGCACCGATCGCACAAGCGTGGTGCATGCTGCCGCATGGCGCATTCTGACATGCTATGCCTCAGCGCCTCTGACAGAGATGCACTAAACACTCTGATGAGTACAGTATTAGAGATTGGCACTGGACGGGCATCAGTACCCCAGCTATACGGTGGTTCCAAACCACTAAAGACCACTCTGAGAGTGGAAGCTGTTTTGTAGTCTGTTTTGTTTTTTATGTGGATTTGAAAAGTAATTTTTACATTTTCTCTCTGGAAGGTTTTCGGGTTTCAGAAAGAGAAATTCTTGAAGTCAACGTAGAGCTGTTGTAACCCTAGGTTCGGAGATGAAAGAAAGTGACCGTGTCATTTAAAGTGTAGTTGCAATCTTAAAATATTTAAGGATGTGTTAAAATTAGATTCCCAAAGTATGACCTGCATCTTCGGGTGTTTTAAACACACTTATGTCATGAAATGCAGACTAGATAGTTTGAATTGTTGATTAGGGTTGAAGAAAGGCTGCGAATAGACAAAAAGTTTTTGCCTAAAAACGCAATTATTAGCACATAACCCTGTTTTTTGTGGGTTTTAAATGTTTACATTATATGTTCGTTCATTTAAAATGAGAGTTTACCCAAAAACTAAAACTGTTGTCTCTTCACCCATCCATGCCATTCCAGAACTGTAAGAATTTCTTTATTTTATGAAACACAAAAGAAGATATTTTGAGGAATGGAACAATTTGGTAACCATTGACTTCTGTTGTATGAACTAAAAAAAGGATGTTGCTCAAAATAAATAATACAATTAAAAATATTTTGTAATCCTATAATAGTCACTAAAAACTGTTTTGAAGCACTGATTTAAAGTAAAAAATGTAATCCTTTTTACTTAAAAAAACAAAACAAAAAACGAATTGAAATAAAAAGTTTGTCAATACACTGCACTTGGAAAGGGGACAAAAGGCTTTTACCTCTCAGCCACGTGGTACGATCCTAAGAGACTGCACCAAGTCTTAATCATAGTACGATAGGATGAGAATGAGATATTTGCACAGAAATCTGAACTGGATTGTTCAGCAATGCCTTAAAGAGTGGAAGTTCATGCCTGGCAGTCTTACACAGCCAGTCTGCAACAGAGAAGTAAAAGAAAATGAGGGAAGGGGAGGGCATGGAATGCCTGAATGATCCTGTATGCATGCATGCGTGCTTGTGTGCTCCGCTACTTTTCCTCAGAGTTAGAGCCTCTTTTTTTCATTTCCATTTTTGGAGACACACGTGCTAATGCCTGTGCATTCATGTGAGGAGGCTGACAGGAAAACGAGAGCGTGCGCCAGAGGCATGCTTTTTATGCGTGTGCATTTGTTTGTGTACGTGTTCAAATGTAAGTCTGGTTTTTGTGTGCCAAATGCGAGTGGGTGGTTGACTGTGGAATATGTGCATTGTGTGTGTGTGTGTGTTGATGGATGGGTGGGTGGGTGAGTGGTTGGTATGTGTGTATGCAGAGATCAGAGAGCTCCGTTTGTTTTTGTCTGACTCAGAGAGGGAGACATACAGTGCAGACGCAAGCAGAGAGGGGAGGGAATGTATTGGTGAGGAGATGGATGCTCTCACACACACACACTTAAACACACAACTGGTGCAGTGAGCCATTTCCCAAATGGAGGCATCAAACGGTACGCTTTGACTAAACAAACCATCGGCTCACATTGAATCTCATCTGAACTGGCTCCTTTGGTTTTGTTTCTTCCGTAAAGAGTCTAAATGAAATCTAAATTGATCTTATTTTCTTCTTATCGTAATGCAGATTTTTGGGGCTTTGTGTTAGGAGTGAGCGATATGAGTCATTTTATTGCACAGCAGTGATACACATCACAATAGTCACTTGCCTAAATATAATAAAATACTAGCCTGAATAATAGTTCTTCGAAATTATAAATCCTTGATCACTTGCGATCAACTCTTCTTAGCTAGCATGACTTCTCAATGTAAAAGTAGCATTGTCACCTGACCTGAATACAGCACACCGATTCACTAAAATGGACTTCGCCTTCTGCAGTAAAACATGAACTTGCGATGTCTGGAAGGTAGACCATATTGACTTTTTTGACAAAAGGTGTTTAGGGGTATAACGTGCTATAGGTAAGGGATAATGTACAGCCAGCAGGGTGTTAGCGCAGAATAAAGCCCAACAGGCTTATAAGACTGAAGGGCTTTATTCTGCTTTTGCTTTTCCTGTACATGTTGAAATTAATGTTTAAGTCCTCCATTTTAACTCATGGTTAAGCATTTTTAAGCCACAGGATGGCGGCAAACTATCAGCGACAGTGGAGTGATATAATTACTAGGGATGTCCCCATCAGGTTTTTTTGCCCTGGAGTCCAAGTCATTTGATTTTTGAGTATCTACTGATACGGAAACCCGATCCGATACTTCTATAATACATAAAGAAAGAATAAACAAAGGTGAAGAAACAGATGCAGGATGTTCATAATTTTTTATTTGAACACTATTAACAAACAGAGCACTTCTGTGAGGTAGCTTGAACAATTAAGTATAAATAACATCAATTTTTCACTTTTGGACTTTAGTGCAGTAAATGGATAAAAAAAAGTCTAATTTTGTAGCTGGTAATGTCCTGCACCTTCACGCTGGGAATTTTTTCTCTTCTCTTCAGACTCTCCTGCAGCTTAAGCTTCGGCTGGGTTGCCTGGGCAAACTCGCCTGTATTTTGTCGGGTGCTTGTTTTTGAGGCATCCTGTATCTCGTGCTTTACGCTTCAAGCTGCTTCCGTGTTCTACTTTGCCGGCATTTAACCAGTAGCGTCTCTGCCAAAAAAGTGATGTCATGCCGCAATTGTTGCCGTTTCTGTGTGGAGTCAAGAGGTCTAATTCTGTGCCACCGCATAACTATAGATGTGTCCTGATCGGGATATAAGGTCCGATTCCAATCGAGTCTGAAACCACGTGATCGTGCCCGATTTCTGATCACGCGATCGGATCTGGACATCACTAATAATTACGGTCAAGAAGATGCGCAGTACCCAGATGAGCCTGTGTTATTAGTTTTGCTGGTTGTGGAATGTGTTGACCTTGGAATGTGTTGACTGACCAATCAAAATTGAGTATTCCATGTAGTAAGTGGAATAATAATAAGTGGATAATAATGCAGGGCAATCAAATAAAAAATAAAAAAAAACTCTTTGCAAATAAACTCTTAAAGTTAGAAAAGTGATTTAGTCAAGAGAAGATGAATGACAGACAGCGGATATATTAGAGTACTGTCACTTTAAGAGCTGCCTGAATCCAGTACACTGTTAAACATGTGTTTTCTTTCTCAGCTGTTTGCTTTCACTTAAATGACTGTTTACGAGGATACTTGCACAGACAGGCATGTCGACACATAGAAGTGTGTGTATAAAAACCATTCAAGGCCTTTGCAGTGGCAAAAATAACTGCATGTGCCTCTCTAAAACAGCCACTAAATGCATTTCAATGGCTTAAAATCACTAGTTTTCGGCAATGCTTAAAAACGTGTGCAAACAATATGTTTTCATGACTATGTAGCACTGCAACAACAGTGATTGTGTAACCATAATAGAGACAATAGTCAAATCTCTCAGTCATGTCTACCCGTATATCACCCACCCATAGTTTGTGTATGAAACTTAATATATCTTATAATTACAAGAATCTGAACACACAAATGACCAAGTCCCTGTTTTATTTTTTTCAATAACCTGTTATACTCCGTCACATTGCAGAAGAAATATGTTGCCAGTTCTGACCTTAACATATTTCCCAGTGCTTTTTCTAAAAATAAAAAAAAGTAATAACTTGCTCTAAAAACACTCTTTAAAATGTTCATACTAATTGCTTGTACTGATTCCTGGAAAGTCATTTTCATCTTCTTTTCAGCTAAAGGCAAATTAACATTTACGTCTGAGTCCTGTTTGTTGCAGAACTACTACTTTTAATTTAGTTTTCATGCCCTACAATTTTGTTGCTCTCTAAATATTCAATTTTATATTGTTTTTGAGGCCATTTTTGGATTACTTGTTAAATGTAAAGTGAGCACTGCACCATGTAAACACAGTTATACTAGTTTTTTTTGGGGGTGTGTGTGTGTTTAGCATTCCATTGTCCAAAAACCAGATGAATGTGATTAATGGTGACTGCATAAATATGGCTTTGTGGTGGACTGTTCCTCTTTGCACCTTTTCAAATGCAGCAAAAGATAAAAAGAGAAAATTTCTTCATCCCTGTAAAAATGTACATGGAGCTGGATCCTCCGATGTACTGCTTGACACAAGTTTTTTGTACTATCACTTTGGACACCCAGGGAAGGAACCAGGAGTTGTTTTTAGGAAGCAGCCAGCATGCATGTTCATGAGGGCTGGATTTGTGAGGTTTTCAACCCATGAATCACTCCTTAATATGTTCTGCTCAGTGGTGCATTGGCGAGATTGGGTACACAATGTGCGCTGAACTCACTGAACTTAATGGATTTACCCCGTGTAGAATTTCAACCCCTGACCCGCACTGTGGGTTCATGGTCTTTCGTGCAAAAATCCTTTCTTTTGACAATTAAGCTTCCAGTATTACCGTTAGTATGTTATACTAAAGAATCATTTACGTCAAGCAGAACAAATGAAGCTTGGACAGACACAAAAGAAAAAAAAAAGAGGAATAAAATGCATGACACACCATACCTTGGTTTTTATTATCTATGGTTTTCTGTTCAAATCTAGAATAGTGCTTGGCCATTGAGATGCTACTAATTTTTAATATAGACTGTAGAGTTGCCAAGCGTTTGTAAAGAAACATCACAAAATCTACAGTAGCTAGGAGCAAGAGAGGCGCTATATATTTTTGCTTTGCATATAACTGCTGGGAAGAAATGAGGGTGGCTGAAAATATCTAAGAGGGTATGTATTGTACTGTATTAAAATGTCATTTTTAAGCAGCATAGATGTAAGGAGTTGTGGTATATATGAACCGCAAGCTGTATTATTACTTCTTTCAGTCTTAAATATCATTTTTGTTACTGGTGCAGATGAGTTTGATGTTAATTGACACGTGGATAAATGCCACCTGGTGTCAGAATTGAAAAATGCTAGAGGTAGAAAAGGAAACTGCCATGCAGTTACGTCTTTTGGCCATTAAGGGACAGCAAAGATTTAGAAAACTCTTGTGATTTGACAATTTTTAGTTGAATAACCCCTTTCCAACTGTGTCTAAAATGTGTTTGAGCTGCTAAATATAAGGAAATGTTATTGCGTTTATTCAGAACTAGAAGAAATGGTCTCTGCTGGCGTTTACCGACGTGACGATCAAAACTTTCAGTACTTAATGTGACACTTTATTAAAGAACAACCAAAATGGGGATTTAACGTATTTATAGAATTGTTACCCTCTACTCAAGATTGAATTTTTCTGTTCCATTGTCTACACTGATTTGCTGAAGAATAATCTGTAGAGCTCTGCAAAATGAATCTGTAAATTGGATTGTAAAATGTGTTAAATGGAGCTGAGAGTGCTGTGCTCTTATCAAGTTCTGTGGATGTTTTTAAAATTAGGTTTTGTGTATTTTGCAAGAGAGAGGGAGCACTGTTTGGTGAGTGTTCATAGTTTGACTGCGAGCTCGTACCTTATCATAGGAGTCTTCAACAGGAGATCTGCAACCATCGAATGATTTTTCGGTTTTTGACTACAAAACAACAAGCTAACAATGTTATGCTTACAAATTTTCAGTGCCCCCCAAAAATGTAATGACCTTTTCTTATTTTAATGGTTTTGAAATGCTACACTCAATTTTATGCAATATGTAAAAGGGGATTCATTTTCTGTCTCTGAAAACAGCCTAAAAATAAGTTGAAGACCCCTGTCTTAGCACCTTGAGCTC
This sequence comes from Enteromius afrohamiltoni, assembly GCA_034779775.1. Classification (NCBI taxonomy): domain Eukaryota; kingdom Metazoa; phylum Chordata; class Actinopteri; order Cypriniformes; family Cyprinidae; genus Enteromius; species Enteromius afrohamiltoni. The sequence goes on from JAUYWG010000045.1 coordinate 8,956,215, forward strand.
CCTCACTCTTCCAGACTATTGTATCTATTTTTTTTTTAATTGTTCTTTAATTCTGACTCTTAGGGCTGGTTCACACAGAGCTCTTTTTTGCATTTAATTGTGCTGCTTTAACATTTTCCTATGTAAACATGCACTCGGCAGATGTCTTCGAGCACTGTGATGCATCTTGCTGCTTTTTCAGCATCTGGTGCATCCAAGCCGCATGCACAAAAAGAAGTGGTTTGACTATTAAGGCAAGTTCAACTTTTAAGGCGAGACACCGCTAGTGGATTAAAATCAAAAGTTTCACCATTCTTCACCAGTTGGTTGTTTTGTGGAGTATTATTGTTATCAAACGAGGCATTATGTAATTAAATACGCACTCATTTCCAGTTTCAAAATTGTCGAATGTCAAAATTCGACTTTGGTTGACACTGAATAAACTTGCCTCCAAAAACATAAGTCATCAAACAATGGTTTTGCCTGTGATATCCTACCTTAAAAAGTGCATTTTTTTTTTATTTCCCAGCACAACATTTTTATGCGTTGTGTGAACAACTTAGCTAGAAATATCACTTCACCTCACAGTTCCAGGGAGACAAAAGAGGCACAAACACAGGAAAAACAATGACAGACGCAATCAAAAAGCCTCGGATGAAGACATACCTCTCCTAAACATCTTGTACATTTGATCCTTTTAATAAAATGTCTATCAGTCTGTTAATCTCATCTTCTCTGGTATAAACGCACTTGTCTCTCTTTATCCCTATTTCTCCTCTGCGGCCTGCCGCTTCATGTACTTCACTTTTCTGTGCGGTTCTGCGCCGCCGGCAACCTCAAAGACTTCTTACAGATTTCAAAACCTATACTACTCTTTGTACATCCCTGCCCACCAGAGACCGGCGCGTATGCGACACACAAGCAGGTGTGTGGATCTACCTCCTGACACCTTCAGCCATACCTCCCTGGCCCCTGTGCCCTGATACAGGTCACGTGATGCAGGAGACCCCACGAGGTGCTGCCCCGCAGATTTGTTTGGACGCTGTTACAGGAAAGAGATGTAAATAGGGGGCAACTCTGAATATGGAAAGTGGTAGATTCATACCTCACCAGGGGCCAAGGGGCCCCATTGGAATGGCTCCGGAGAACATGTCTCTGGTGTGGCTGCAGGGATCCTGCAGCTATTTTTTTCAGTATAGATATATGAATATACATATATAAATACAAATCTATCAATCTTATATATATATATATATATATATACTGTACATTATACATAGAAACACTAATGAAGTTTGATTGTTAGTTGTGCACTCACAGCATGAGATGTTATTCCCCAGAAACCGCTTTTTTGGAAACAAATGCAGTAGCGTCTACTGATGTCAAAACCCCTCTGTACCCTTGTTTCCTCTGTGTTCCAAGTGCCAATAACTTTGTGAATTCCTTTACTGTGACCCAACGAGAAAGAATATTGCACATTAACTACTGTAAAAAAAAAAAAAAGAAAGAAAAACAAACATGGAGAAATTATGAAAATACATCTTAATAAAAAGCTTTGTAACAAAGAAAATCATTGTGGTTTGCTTTTATTGTAAAAGAATTGCAGGTTAACACTTTGATAATCCACTTTAGACATTCTGCTAACAGTAAGAAACTTTGCTACTACGTGTCATAAGAGTATTAGTAGAATGCCTTTGCTTTGGTCCACGACATACACCATACTTTCAGAAAGTAAATGTCCATTTATTCTAATAACCCTAAACCTACCCTAACAGTCTACTCTGAGTGAGTAGACACGTAGTTGCAAATGAATGAGAATTAGTTGACATGTAGTTACAAAGTTAGAATGTCTGAAATGGATGATCAAGGTCATGTGTAACCGAATTACACACCCTAAAATTAAAATGTGCTGAAAATTGACACACGCTTAGGATATCCAAGATTTCTATATTTCGAGAAGTTACATTGCTTGCTCACCAATGGGTCCTCTGCAGTGAATGGGTGCCGTCAGATGGCAAAAACATGAAAATCATCTACAGCGCTTCACATTAATTTAGAGTTGAGTCCAAGTCATTTTTATCAGCTATTCGGATTATCATTCTGACGGCACCCATTCACTGAAAAGGACAAAGAAGAAACAAACTCATCTACATCTGAGAGTGATTTTCCATTTTAAACTATTACATTAATGCATGATTCAGACATTTTTTAAGATTTACAGGATATATTTTATATTTAATTTTATTTATCGCTACTGTGAAAAAAAAATATGTCACAGAAGTATTTTTTATTAGAGTAATGATGATGTATTCCATAATGGGATACATACGGTTTGAAAATAACCTGATAAATAAACAATGAATCCACATGCCAAATGCATATACTTTAATCAAGAACCATTTAGATTTAACAAGATGCCAAAGTAAAGGCAAAAGCTGTATTTAATACAAATGCTTACAAAAACAAGTGACAAGGGCATTCGTTTTTTCAAACAATCATTTATGTAGGCAGCACTGAAAGACATTACTTTGCAAGTAAAAGAAAATCAAATACGTACCAAATTTCCCTAAATGGGCATATTAGAGGTATTCAGTTTTAGTACTTTGTTCCACATTTTGAGCAACAGTGAGTGTTGACATTTTTTAAGGCTTGCATATGACAAAAATCCTATGCTTGAGTTTAATCTGACTTTAGCCATTTACGAGTTTATTTATATGATTTTAGTCACCTTTACATTACAAAATTAAAATACTGAAATGTGTCATATTGAGTTGAAACTAAAAGAGGGGCACATTTATATTGGACAAAACACATTCACACAGAGGCACGTAGTGTCCTTACACCCAGATCAGAGGGCACACTGGAAGCATTTCACTCATTGGCACAGAGGATTTGAGTACAAAATGTTCATTAGCACACCCACAGATGGGCACGATATTACATCTGAGCTCAAGTTCAGGAATAGAAATATCAAGTAATAATCTGTGAATAAACAGTGGGGTCTAATCAGCTCAGTTATTAGCTGACTTTCAGAACATGCATCTGGCTGATTTGGACTGCAATTAAAAAGAGCAATTTCCTTTGAAAAAAAAAAATATTCAAATGGCAAATATATATATAATATATGTATAGGAGTAACGGGTATGGAATATCACTGTGGCATGCAGTGAAGACATAACCCACAATCAACTGTCTATATGTCAGATGATCTACACACATCTCCACAGCAGTATGAAACTTTACAGTTCAATACACAGTAATCTCAAAAGCAATGCATAAAATCATATTTAAAAATATGGGAAACCCAAGCACCCACTGTACACACATAAAAAGTGCAGATTATTCTTTTTTTTCTGCGAGCAATCATACATAAGCTCACTGAAATGATGCAATAACATGTTCAATTTATCCATAAAGGAAGAGCAAATGGTGTATAACGCCTGTCAACCTTAAGGTGTGCTTTAAACACTTAAATAGTCCTAAATTTATTTATTTTGCCATAATTTACTTAAGAATTTCCAGCGCACATCATCCGAGGTTGTTTGACGGTGTTACTGCCAGTTACAGATCTGGGGGCGCTATGAGCCTGCTTTACTTATTGCGCTTGGTTAGCACACATTCAGTAAGTCTCTTTCAAGGGGCATTTATTATGTACACAATTACTGTACCGATAATAATTAAACATATAAAAATATAATAAGGCTATATCATCAAATTCCTCATTCCACACTTGTACCACAATAAAACATAAGAAATGCAATAACTGTTAACTTCCATCTCAGCACCAGTGAAAGTCTGGAATAGACCTTGCCAAGGACAAGGAGTCCAATCCAAAAGCAGTGAGTAAGAGTGAAATACTGAGAGTCAGAGGACATATGGATTAGATGAAAGCAAAAAGACAGATAAAAGACAATAATAAAATAACTCTTTCTCACGAAGATACCGGAAGCTGAGGTGGAAGAGTCATGGTGAAATTCTGACTTTTGGCACGATGGAGGGCCAAACTGAAGAAGAGTCCGGTTTAAAAAACGAATAGAAGGATGAGCACCACGATCAGTACGATTACAAGAACTCCAATAGCGCACCACTGTCTCCGACCTGCAGCACACAAAAACATATTTAACAAAAACATTATTAATCTAGAATAATTTTGAGATTGATCTAGATTAAAATGGCTCATTCGAATTCTGCCAAAGGCATTCAGAATATGTGTGCGACCTAAATAATAACTCAAATTAAAGCCCTATTCGGACGGGACTAGTTTTACAGGGGGTCGATAGGGAATGTTTTGTTTCACAGACGTACTTGGTGATTTTATTCCCCTCCGAATCTGCCCTGTCTGTGTTTTTCCTCTCACAACCTCTGTGATAATTCCAGAGGTCGAATGCGATGTCTGTGATATTCTTTTTCACAACGCGTTTCCTTGTGTTTTTTGGCCATCGCGATATGCCGTAGGCTTTTAACGTTTAATATATGTTGATACATGAAATAAATACATACAAATCACGTAAACTGTTAAGAGCAGGAGCAGCGCGCGCCAATGGCAGCTTTTGTCACGCGCAGCTGAACCCGCTTGTCGTACTTCCCAGCGTTCTTCTCCGAACACTGTGTGCAATGTGCTTTGATTTTTTGTAATAATAGATGTTTTAAAATAATACGCGCTGCTTACGCGTGCAGTGTGAAACCGAAAAGTCATCACAGCTTGCGTAGCATAGACCCAGATCCCAACCCAACTTTGTGAATAGATTAACGGCGATATATATTTTTTTAATCGCGGGATAAGAGTCTCGCGTTAACGCCAATAACGGCCCACCACTAGTTTACTTGTATACTTACATGTGTTTACTGTGTATTTTTATATGCATACATAACCTAATTTGATGATAACTATCATTCAAAAACTAGCAGAGGAACATACAGTAAGTAGTAAAAGCACTCACTGCTGGTCATGTGTGAAACCTTCTCCATTTTCTTCAATACTGAGTCCATTCTAGAACCGGTCTGGTCCATTTCCTCATTAAACTCACTAAGCATACTGGAACAAACATAAATAAACATTGAGTGTAATACAAAACCTGGTGTTTACAAAAGAATACAAAACATTAATACTTTAATACCATGAGTTTTTTTTTGCTTACACCGACTGCTCATCCAGCTCGTCTCCTATCCTGCTGGACATGTCCTTCAGGACACGGATGCTGCCTGTGACCAGCTCCAACTGCTCATCCTGGTCCTGCATGATCAGCTGCATGCAAAAACGTAAATTAAAGAAGGCAATGCACGAGATTCAAAACTAGTATTTAAGCATGTGGACTGCTTTGCACAAAATGTCACTTTTCCTTGCTTTCTACGTTTATAAGATTGGATATTGGCAAATAATGCTGGATAAGAAAAATATAGAAGGAGAAAAGACATGTTTTTACCTGCTGCTGTTCCTGTTGCTCCTGAATGTATCTGGAGTTGGCAGACACCAGGTGAGGCTCCAGACCGGCGTAACGATCCTTTGCCGAGGCCCCCAGCAGAGCCTGTCAGACCAGGACACGGCGCTGATGTCACTAGCACACATGACCACATGGATTCATACATTTCAGACTAATAGTAAATTAATCACTTACCTGTTTGTTTTTCTTCTCTGCTTGAGCCACAGCTGAGGGACTAGAGAGCTGCTCCTTCATCAGCTACAGATACACATTCATGCATATGAAAATAGTGGAATGCCAGTATAAAATGAACAGAAAATATAAATAATAGAAACAGGGATCGGTACCTGCACGGATTTACGAGTTCGTTCCACAAATTCCCGCCTCTCCTGGAGTTCATGTTCTCCTAAGCGGAACTTTCCAGGGTTTGCCTCCACAATACCCGAGACAGTCAAGGACTATAAAAACATCAGCATATTCATTACCAGTCAAAGGTTTTAGGCGGGTAGGATTTTGTTTAAGTAATACAGCAAAGATGCATTAAATGCGAAGGTAAAAGCAGCATTTATTTTGCAACAAAAGTTTACATTTCAAATCAGTGCTGTTCTTTTGAATGTTCTATTTATTAAATTATCCAGAAAAAAACAACCCACAAAAATATTAAGCAGCACAACAAATGCTTTTTAAGAATAAAGTCAGCACATTAGAATGATTTCTTAACTGGACTAATGGCTGCTAAAAACAGATTTATCATAAATAACACTAAAAAAACTACTATTTTAGCATGTGTGAGGTGTAATAATATTTTAAAAGATTACCGTTTTTATTACATTTTTAACTCGCGGCCTAAAATACGTCTTTTAAAGAAACAAAAAGCATACCAACTCTGACATTAGTTTACGAGCTTTTCCAAAATGTTAACATTAGTATCTTCCTTTATTTAGACTGCAGTCTTTTGGCCCCTCCGGCGGCTTTTTGCCATGCACTACTAAGGCTTTTGAAGGCATCATAGGCCTTTGGTTTGGCAGGATACTGATGGTTTCATGCAGGTCCTCTAGGTCCCAGTCGATGGCCCTCAGGCAGTTTCGGAGTTCATTAGTGCTCCAGTCCAACTCATCGCGGCTGACAGGGGTCTCTTCCTGAAGCAGTTCCTCCCAGCGCTCAAACAGCCCCTGTGCTTTGGACAGGGCCTTCTGCACCTCCCTGTGAAAAACATGACTGAACTGTGAAGCCCCTTCTACTTGAAAGGAATGAACGGTGTTATTTATATTAAACAACCTCAACACATGCACTATGCCAGTGGTAGTTACGGTCATCATGGTTTGATGTCTCAATTCACCACACATTTTTAATATAACGAATACATCCGATTTATGTGTGGTTTCTAACTTTTTTAGTTAGAAACATTTAAAACACATGCAACATTAACCAGTGCGTTTACGATCAACACAAGAGGCCAATTTAAAAGTCTCTGGCTTTTTTAGACTCAGTTTAACCTTCCAAATTTCAAAAAACGCAACTAGAAACACAGCTACCCTTCTGTTTATTATTACGCTAAGGCTGTGTATTAGTAGTCATAATGGAACAACAAGTAATGTGGAATTAACTGAGCTAACTTACAGGTAGTGATGAAGATGCTCCACTTATCTTTAATTTAGCCTGTCAATATCAAACCCGTGTAGTTTGGATGAAGACAAAAGACGGCCATTAAGACAAGGAAGAGGAAGATAACTTTTCTTACCCTTTAACCACGAAAAAAGGATCCTCCATCGACATGTTAGCCCCTTTGGTTTAGGAGCTATGTGAAGTCAACAGCAAGATTGTTGTGTAAAACATGCACGCACGTACGGGCTAGTTTTCAAAATAAAAGTCCATAAACGCAATACTGACAGTTGAGACAAAATACAAACATGTTAAACAACTAT
>JAUYWG010000045.1:8963638-8980477 GCA_034779775.1 Enteromius afrohamiltoni
TATAGTCGTTAATGTATGAACGTGTAGTATGGTGTGACGTAAAAATGTAAAACAAACAAACATGAAACTCTATAATTGAAGATAAACCTGTCTAATGCTATTTATAACTTCTCTTGTCATTTGTTTGTTTGTTAAAAGTCTTTCTTCTACATTTTCTGATCCCATAGGACTGTTTTTGTGTGACATTTTTACGTTGAACGTATGCAATATGTAAGTTATTACAACTGTAACAAACTAATAAAATACTAAAATACTAATACAAGTCCATACTTACAAGCTCCAATTGCACTGTTTGTCTACATTTGCACTACTCTGTCAGGCTCTGCCATGTGCGCCTTTACTTGTATATTGTATTGCTTTTATGTTATAAGCATAATTGTATTTATTTACATTTTTACTTGCATTTTTAAAACTCTTTTTGTTTATCTATTATCCAGCAACAGTCTGAGAGCAATGCAATTTCAATTCTCTGTATGTCCTGTACATGTTGCAGAATTGACAAATTTGAATTCTTTTGGGTTAGTGTTAGGGTTCAGTTTATGATTGTAATTATGCCTTATGGTGGATAATGAAATTACTAATTGCTGCTATAATAGCCTAAGTACATTTAAAGTGCAATAAAGACACCATAACATAAAGTGTTAATAAAATTTTGCTATTTGTGCTATTATTAACACTTTGTTCAAAAAAACAACAACAACACAATCTGCATTTAATTGCATTCATTCATAGCATTCAGCTATAATAAAGCAGACACTAACCGTGAAGCTCTGTGACTGAGCAAAAGGCAATTTTTGTATTTGCAGCTATGGGCTTAATGTTTAATCATACCATTATTATTGTTACAGAAAATATTTATCCCTAAATCTTAAAAACATAATCACTTTAATGCATGGACAGATTTCTTGACTTGTAAATATGAAAACAATCATTCCGAGCACCTTAAAGCCCAAAATAACAACAACAATGTGCAAATAATTGTCTTAAATTTTGTAGAGGAATAAAGTGAAGTCTTTGAATGCATTGTTGAGTAAACAAAACGGTATTTGGATCAGTTTCATGACGCATTACCTAACACTTAAACCCCTGGATAAGTAGAAATTTTATATTTTGTGCATTGTTTGTTACTCATTTCCATAAAAGGGCTGTTAGTACACCTTTTGCCGCAGTACTGACCTGATTCATAATTAATTCGGTTAGGTAACTGCCCTAGATTTGCTTGCCGCTCAAGGCATTAAACATGCCAAGCTAAAGACGAGTTGGTGTGTGAGACGTAGTTTCGCGATAGGTGTGTTAAACTGTTAAAGGATTCCCATGTGTCTTTTCATGCCAGCTAGAGGCTTAAATCCCCGTCACCTGGTCGCTTCTCCTTCCTTTACTTTTAGTAACACTATTCTACTTTACTTCCTCCCCCACCTCAAAGAGTCACCACTTCCTTCCCGTCTCCAGCCTTCCTCCTTCAACACACTCTGTTTCCTGTTCACACACAAATATTCACATACTCTCTAACTTAGTTAAAAGGCTGGCTGTAGTTGTCAAGGCCACATTTGTGTCCATAGTGAGACATGGTGAAAAGTACCTGAGAGGACATCTGAAATAGGGCTGACCACTACTAAATCATAAATAGGTTGACTACACATTTTGCCTAATAATGTCAACTGGTTTATTTGAGGGTTTACGGTTTAGCAAATATTATTACATGCGAATGAAAACCACTGGGTGAGGTGTCCTCATTAATAGTGAAACCAATGTGTGTGTGATCACAGCTGCAAAGAATGCTTATGGAAATGAAGGGTGGATCTTATTGGAGGCCTGTTCACATGGAATGCAGTTTGTCAGAAAACAGTAACGATGGAGCTATTTTTACAAGCAGTGGCTTTAAGGTCCACCTGATCAGTCATTCTGTTTACAAAACATTTTGTAGGCAAATGTAATGCCCTGGAGTTTTAATAAAATCGTCTGTTTCTCTCTATAAACACACATTCACAAACAAGACTAGTGAGCAATCAAAATAATCTGAATGAGATTTATTACCAAGTATGCTTAAACAAGGAACATAAGGGATTTGTGTTAATATATAGGCTACAGCTACATAAATAGCATAGAATGTAGTCTACACAATAAACAAAACATTACAAAATAATCATGTTTTCGCTTCACAGCCATAATTTGAAATGCAATTTTCTGTTTTAAAAAAGCCCTGCTGCAGATGAACAAAACTTCTGAATTTGGACATAGCCAGGTAGCCGTTCTATAAAAAGGACGTGTTTTTGCCGTGAGTGACAGCTGCCATCTGACCTCAATCGCTTTGCTTCGAGTTTGTGTGTGCTGAAAGGGGAGGGGCTGTTGGACCGGTGACAAGTCCAAATATGGTGCGCGGTGACATCATTACTGCCTCCGCCGAGACTGCTGGAATTGCTGCGGAGAGCACGTCACGGCTTTTCCACCGCGCGCTCACCGGAGGGCCAACGGATGTCCCAAATATGGCGATAAAAAGTGACGTCGAAAAAAAGGTGGCTAACAGCGCTTCCAAAGAACTATGAGCACTCGAGGCATATCGATAAAGCTTCCAGCAGAAATGCTTTTCAAGTCGAGTTTGTAAGCTCGATAAAAAGATATCACGATAGAGAGAGAAAAGGAGAGAGGGGGTAGGGGGTCGGAAGGATAAAAATATAAACAGAGAATTAAAAAACAACACTCAGCTAATCTGTGAAATGATGCAGTTGGTTATTTCCAACAAATTCTATGCATCACCCAATTAATATTTGATGTATTTCGTTCACATGTCATTACTGTAATTACATGTGCTCAAGAAACAAATCATCTGATGTCATGAAACAGCGTTTTACTGCCAGATACTTGATACAGTGCCATTATAACAAAGCCTATGATGTCTGTCATGACGCTTTCGAAGAGCACTGCCATTAAGGCAAGAGTTGCCAGATTTCATTAAAAAGCAGGGTTTTTATTATTATTGTTTTTTTGTTTTGTTTTTTTTACAAATAAGACTAAAATAAGCTTTAATAGGTTCCATTTATTGTACTTTTGCTTTTAATGATAATCCCGAACAAGATGAAAAATGCTTTTGTTTCATCGTCGAATTAGGTGAAGAGTCGATAGTAGTTTATAATAAGAGGACATGGCAACACAGAGCATATGTTGACTTGATACTTCAGCGCTGTGCCAATGTGACGTATGTTGACAAGAAGGGAGGGCGTGTTTATACACCTAGGGGAATGGAAACTCTTTACGTCACCAAAGCGCACATAAAACACCGCCCTGAGAGAAGAAAACTTTTAGTTTTGCAATCCACTGTGAAGACCTCAAAGCGCAGAGGTTGAAAAAACAGAACAATTCTGTAATTGAAAGATTCTGATATACATTGCAAACACAATGGACGTCGAGGCCAAGAGAATCATGGCTCTTTCTATTAGTAAACTGTATTCATTAAGGACCCAGCGCGGGGGACTGAGACTTCACCGGAGTCTCCTGCTCTCCATGACCATGAGAGCCGCGCGGGACATCTACCACACCGCGCAGCTGCTCAGAGACGCGGAGGAGGAACAGGTCGTTCCGTGCGCCCCCGACGCGGCTCCAGAGGAACCCATGGAGATTAAAGACTCTCTTCAGACTTTAACACCTAAGGAGGTCGCAATGAAACCTCAAGAAGATACTATAGAAGAGGACAAAGAGAACCTATGCGCTTCTGAACGACACTCCAGGAAGCGCCGCGGCAAGACGGCGCTCGAAGCTGACTTTCTACCTCTGAAGAAGGCAAAAATGGACACGGATGAGGAGAAGCAACATCTCCAGGGCGAGGTTTTGAGGACTAATAATGGAAACAGCTGTCGCCAGTCTGAAACTCTGAGCGCGTTCCCAACAAATCGAGCCATCGTGGCGTGTTGAGCAATACGCGCTTTGGATCTTTCTGAGAATTGATTTCCCTAGATGGGAATTTCCTGGATAAACTGGTTCAGAACGGACCGGTTACGCAGCCCGGAACGCGCGCGGCCGGCTCAGCTCGCCATACGAGCTCCAAGAAAGGCCAGGATCAGCAGGAATACACAACAGGTGGTGGACACTGCGATCCCAAGCGTAATGGAAACACCAGAGCTGCTTCATTGTTCAGTGAGAGGAGTCAGATGAACTGGGAATAGAAGATCTGATGTCTTCTATCCAAATCTACGAACTTTACAACCTCAGACAAGAACAACGTTGATGGTACAAAACACTGCTGTGTGACACTTGAAAATGTCTTTGCCAAAACGTGTTAAATGTCACTGTTGCACTGATCAATTGCACATTATATTATGTATTGATAATATTGATTTACGAAGACTTGATGGACTGATATCACATGAAGCTGATTTCAGTGTTCACTTGTTGCAATAAACATGCAAATATAAAAAAAAAAAAACATCCTGTTGTAAAATGTCATTTAAAAACAAACATTTCAAACTCTGGGTGACTATTTTTAAATCTTTCTGGGGAAGTTTCTGGATTTCCCACCTTTTTCTAAATCTTACATTTAAAATCAGCTCTAGAATTTAGGCAAAATGTAACTAAATTATTATATTAGTTAGGCTATATTGCATAATTCGCAAACGTTTAAGGAATTAAGGTCAAGAATACGTCAATGGCTTTCAGTCCGATCATGTTTTTGATGTGTGACTATATCTTACTCATCATCTGTAATACCTAGGCCTATCTCACACTGATCCTAAACCCAATCTTTTGATAAAACATACAGCTCATTATCTGTCACTCCTGTGTAGGCGATGAAAAAGGCAACAGCTGGAAACACTAAGGTAAAATGTAATTTCCCTTCATTAGTCAGCGAGATCTGTCCGAACATGTCCATGAGTCATGAGATTTACTTTTCCCTTGAAGCCACACATTTTGGATACTAGCCAGCATCATACTACGTAAGTTTTTTAGTTTATCTGGCAGCATTACACTTTTTGAGACTGACATCAGTAGAGCTCAATGAGAATTAATTAATGCAAGAGAGTGAAACTAGAGTCCACAGGCCTCGGAGCACGAATTTTAATCACTCCCTTAAATAGTATATTACATTATTGTGTTACAGGCTCTGATGGTTTTGTGGAACCTAAAATAGCATGTTAGCAATGTTTTTTTTTTTAAGCAAGTGAATAGGCTTCACAAACGACCAGCATGAGTAAGTATGATTCATTGCTCTGATTGTAAATGTGGGTTGTGGGGGTGGATCTGCATAGGTGTGCAAGAAATTTCAGGTAGGAGGGTTTGGCGCCAGGTGTCTGTTGAGCCAACAGGAAGGGACATTTTTAGGTGGAGATCAATTTGAATGGCTGAATCCTTAGCTGGGAAAAGGCATAATTACTAAGGATGATTAATCACTGAAACTCATTTTAAGATTAATCACTGAAACCAGTCGAATTCAGACTGTGTGAAACCTGACTGAATCTGCTAGTTGTGGGTATGTGTGACCATGAGCGTAAACCTCAAGCCGGTTTCTGATACAATATTGTTTCCTCCAGGGTGGTCTTGATGTGGGTCTTTCACATCTGTGATAGCACAGAGAAATGAGGAGGAGGGTGAAATTATGGTGATTTTGACCGGTTAAACGAATTAAATATCATAAAACATAATGACAATAAAAGCATTCTAAATGAACTTTTTTCCAATTATCAACATAATAGTTATTATTTACAATAAAGCACAGAATAAAAACTAAGCAATTTATCAAGCTTTCATCAAAATAAGATAAATATAGGTACATTTATGTTCATTCTTTTTACAAAATCTTACATTTTTTGGATATCTCTTTCTCTATATATTCATTAATCAGGAATATGATCTGTATTTACCTAAAAAAATACAACCCTCCTAAATATACTGTTAGACTTCTCAAGCTAGACAAACCACATTTTCTGAGTGTTAAACAGCTTCTTTTTGTGACCAACTGTTAAATGATTTGCCCTTTTTTGCTTTGTTGACAGTTGACTTACAGAGGAGTCTCTGTGAGGGTGTTTAGAAGCACAGTTAGTAATGAATTGTTTCCTGGGTCGCTCATACTTCGGGTTAACAGCTCAGATCCCCATCATCTGGCTATCAGCACTTCCTGAACAGTTGTCAATGTGTGGCGTCACTTCCCCCACCTGAAACACTGAGCTTGACTGAATCCTTTTCAGATTGGCAAGTAGGTGTGAACACACATGTAAAAGAGCGGCTTTTGTCCTCTGCAAACGTTCATCAATTGTTGTGTGCAAAGGCTGAACACAGACACACGTTCACACACAAACTACAGCCGCGCATCTGAAGACAAGAGATGGGTTTAGAATGCATTCTCTCTGGTTTTTATTCAGGTTCTTTAGGAAGAGTTCTGTTCGGAATTACAAAATGCACTGGTAGAAATAGCAGAGAGATAGAGAGACAGAGGAAGAGAGAAAAAAGGGGGATTTTTCATAGCCAGAATAAATGTGTAACATCACCAGTTTCAGGCAGCCTCTTTCACAGCTCAACATCAGCAAAAGGGTTTTGGATTTCTTAAATCAGAGTGATGTGCAGTCTCTCATACCAAGAGTTACTGGGTATCTTTTCACCTTTTTTTTTTTTAACTCCGTAGTACAACATGTTGTGTGCTCACCTTACCCACAATTCTCAGAGAACAGTTGGCAATAGAAACAAACAAACATTCTATGAGTTTTATCATGTCTCTTGTATTATTTTTTCTCCTCTTGATGCTCTTTTTTGTCTTTTTCATTTTTAAAAATAGAAGAAAAAGGAACACACTGCTCATAAAAACATCTAACTATATTTATATATTTATACATATATACTCTTTTTCTTTATATTTCTTTTTATATTTTATAATTCCTGAAGTTGACTTGTTAACCCACATAGTGGCATGCACGTTGCACATGCAAATCAGTAATTAAATACCTCTCTTTATCATGGCCTTTTTTTTCTTTTAACTTCCTCTTTTGCTTCTAAATGGTTCAGGTCAATAGTAATATGTATGGCGGGTGGGATATGGGTGATTAAGGAGAGATGGGACGGGTTTGCGGGTGTCACGGTGACAGTGGCTGTGTTCTCACAGGAACTCCCCTCATGCTCACACATACACACCACACACTTATTTCCCCTTCAACACACACACACAAGCACTCCTGCTGACGGGGCAGAAAATGCACTTCCTGTCTTGTGATCTGCTTCCTCTTAGAGAACCACAACCTTCATTTCTTTTTTACGGGAAATCTAATTCGTTCCTCTGATTTAATGCTACATTTTAATTAATTATTTTTAGTTGAGAGCAAAGCATCAATTCTGACTTAAACATGCACTTCAATTTTCTCATGGTTTATTTACTCAGTGCCATTCCTTAATTTGCAGAACACAAAATAAGATAGTTTAAAAGAAAAACAACAACTTGGTTTCCATTTTACAGACTAAAAATATTGACAGAAGTCGGCTTGAGAGTAAATGGTGAAATTTTTCACTTTTGTGTGAATTATTTCTTTAATAGTGTAATAATAATTATTTATTTAATGTTACTATAAATACAATTATTTGATGTTTTTTCTTAATTATGAACTATGAATACAATCTCAATATTGGTTCAGCAATGTGTTTGAATAAAGAAACCATGACATGCTTAAAAAAAAATAAAAAGAGAGGAAATGAAACAAAGGAACATGGGAATGTTGAAGAAAGAGGATGAACGCACAGACTGTTGCAGGAAGTTTATGAATGAGATATACAAGAGTTACAGAAGAGAAAGAGACTGATAGACACAACAAAACAAGTTAGATAGACATGGATAGACAGTCGAGGTACAAACATGATGACCCTCTTCGCTTTCGCCATGGCTTCGTATCTACGGTCGTGTAACGGCGATGGGAAACTGTTCATTTAAGGCACTATAAAACGACTTGCCTTCAAATCAGCTCGCAGACACACGCGCACACACCCGCAGACGACCGTCCCACTGTCACATAGATGAACCCAACCCTCCAATCTTCTGGAAAAGTGGCGATGGAATAGTATCCGATCTCGGATTTGGATCAGATGAGGATGATAATGAAGTATGCCATGGTAAATGCTGAGCAGAAATGGATTGGCAAACCCAGCACTTAATTACCCAAGGTGCACAATATCATTTGAATCCCTCTGATAAGATTTTTTTTTTTTTTTTTGGCATGCACATTGCCTGTGCTGGCCACAGCTGTGCCTCAAGTTCTTGCTCTCATACACACAGGGAAAAAAAACTACATTACCCATCACCCCCTCCCTTTTCTCCAGTTCCCCACACATTAGCATGCACACACATGTAGTTCTGTTCTGTACAAAGGGAGACCACAGGTAGTGGTGTAGCTACATAGAGGGTGACTTGTTTTGGCAGCACTCAACCATTGAAGGAAAGCCCTTATTTCGTATGAAACAGAAAGAAAATACAGCTTTGTTCCACTAGGACGATACGAAACAAACAACACGTGCTCAAATGCAAGTGTGTTGTGTATCTATGATGATTCACTTGTGTGTTGCAAACTCAAAATGGCTTCTGTTGGGACAGAATATGAAGATGCGAGTCGAAAACAAAAAGCAATAAAGGCATTGACACTGAGAGCAAAAGAGGGTCAGAACTAAACTGATGAACAAGCAGAGCCAAAGAATGATGCACTGGTCTTAATTATATTCGTAAACCCTTAAAGGGACAGTGCACCCAAAAATGAATTCTTGATATCATTCATTCTCCCTCATTTATCTAAACCAAGATGACTTCATTTCTTCCTTGATAAAATCTGAATCTAATTTTGTGCTATATTTAAACTCACCATAAATGAATGGTAATACCGCAATGTTTATTATAAATAATTTATCCATGCACATCATTTTAATTCGTGTGCCCTTTATTGAAAATAAACTTCACTAACTTGAGGTCACAGCAATTAGCAAATTTTAATGCTTCAATCAATTCTTGTTTGGAAAAACGTGCATTTTTTCACCTCCCTATTTTATTTGTATATGCATTAAAATAGAAAATAAAAAGCAACTTTTTACTTTACTTTTCATGCCAAATTTAAACCTTTAAACCTTCCAGGGAACTAGATCTTTCTAAATTGTTAATTGATCGTTCTGACAGGTTTGAATTACTAAAATATTTAGTTAATAACTTGCATTTCAGTCTGTTTCTCACATAAACTTGGCTTATAAAACTTGGAATATAGGCATATGGTCTACTTATATGGAGTTTTGTGTCCTTTAAAGGAAGCTTAAAAAGCCTAATGGAAGCAATTGGAATAATCTCTCTTTTTCTGTTCTACACAAGAAAGTAAGTCATAATGGTTTGAAATGAGGTGAAGGTGAGTAAATGATGACAGAATTCTCTTTTTTGGGTGAACTGTTCCCTGAAAATCCCCAACCTTCTGCTATTTATTATGAATAAAAATCTAATTATATTAATAATCTATCGATCCACCATCTTGAGCTAAAATGGAGCAAGTTTCCTGCATTTCAAGTGTTTTCGGCAAAAGAATACAAGACCAAGAGAACTTCTAAATGGGCATAATACTAACCATGCAAAAGGTCTAGCTAACATTCATGCCTGACAAAAATAATCCTTCCTGTCCTTTTGCTAAAGACCTGAGAAGTAGAACAATCCCTCCGATGTTCGATGCAACTCTCTGAACGAGCAGGGTGAGACAAATAAAAAAATGGCTGCCATCCACTTGAGGAAGCATTGCTAGGAGAGACAGAGAGCCTAGATGGACACCCTGACAGAACTTGGTTGTCATTTCCCTTCATTACTCTCAGAGTAACTAGGATCTTCCCCCACCATATAACCGTGCCTCCCTGTCTTTAAAAAGCCCAGCAGACAGCGCAGACATAGGGACTTGTTAAGGCGTAGTGTGAGTCCATCACATTAAGAGAGAGATAGAGGGAAGAGGGAAGAGAGGCAGGGGAAAGGTTAGTGTGCGACACTAGAACAGAAGGCACTGTGGCTCTGCAGGTTCATCTAGACCCATGGGCATCAAACCAGGGGCTAACTGGGGGCCAGCTGTAGGTAAATGTGGGCCAAACATCAACAAACACCCAGAAAACAGTGGTTTCCTCCCTAAAAGTCTTGAATATGGGTTGGCAAGGAGAAGGGATCAAATGAAATGATGCTATTCATATATATATTATTATTATTTTTTTAAGAAAAGAAGTACTGTAGATGTCATAAACTCTGGGAAAGAATGAAGATAAGAAAAGGAGAAAATACAGAACCGCCCAACTGACTTCAAGATTAGATAAATGTGGTGAAGGGTTTATGTTGAAAACCTAATGAATCCTTTCAGCGTCACATGCTGACTTCTTGGGGAGAATTTCTGCATCTTTTACACTTTCTGGTATCCCATAAAGAAAATGAGATCTCTTTAACGTCTTAATAGTTACTCCTTGAGATGAAGTTAAGACTTTTTCTCCTGAGAAAAAGACCTCACATGTGTCTCCTGTATTTCATAAACAATCTGTGACTTGCTGACACAGTCAAAAGTAAAAGATATGCTAATTTTAGACGCATCTCAACAAAGGTCTCAATTTTTTTTCTAAGGATTTAGGAGAATAAAATCATCTGGAGGGGAAAGCCTGTTGTAACTGGTTATTTCAGAAACATTTGACTTTTCTGAAGTTTTGAGATGGTCCGATGGGTGGGAGTTAGCTGGACGGCTTCGGTGACAGTAGGGGAGGCTGAACAGGCCACACCTCTACACCCCTTTGAGATATATGTTTGGCTGTATCATTGTATCCTGAGCAGAAGGGAGGTCTCAGATTGAGCAGGCAGCCAAAGACATAACAAGCTGCCCGTGGGAACAGGAAGGCAGGGTGGAACAATCGTTTGCAGTTACGTGATCAAAGACTGCCAAGGTCAAAATACTCAAAAGACTACTGTCTGAAAAAAAGTCAAAGGCGTGCTTCGACAGACCTGCTATGTCACCTGTCGGGGGACAGTTCTGCAAAATCTAAAGTTCTTCAAGCGCCCTCTGGTGACCGTATTTTCATAAGGGATTGTTTGTCCATAGTCTAGCCTGGCTTAAGCTGCGCAACAGCACCACAACATGGACATAGAGTAAACAACAACATTCATCACCCAAAATACTAACTTGCACTAATTCTACATTAGCTGTGAAATAATTCAAGGGGTTAAAAACTGACCCTCTGTAAAACAGTTTTTTCAGATCACACTGTTGTGTGACCATCTTTTTCTGTCAAGAAATAAATATGGAATGGACCCTGAATTTGTCTGAAAAACTCTGACACAAAAGCTGTCCCAGGGTATCCTGAATGCCCCAACTCTCTCTTTTCATTCATGAGCTCTGACCCGAACTATTCTCTACAGATAGGAATATTCTTCTCAGCTGAGGTCACAAGTACGTAAACTTCAGGATGCTATCAGGAGCGCAACCTTATAGACTTCATTCTGTGGTGAACAGAACCGAAAATAAACTTCGAAACAAGATGGCACACAACAGACAAAACTCTCGAAAACAAGACAACAAAGTCACATGATCACCTCTATCTTCATCAGCATCACTGTCATCTTCATCAATTGCATCAAGATAGTTTTCATCAATATAAGACTATTGTTATTGACAATAGCAAATGAAGCCTTTAGAAAGGAGAATGTCTCTCCCCCCGTTTCTCTCTCTGTTCGCAGCCATGGCCGACAGAGCCGTAATGAGGGAGGTTTCACCATTCAGGCTAGTTTTTAGTGCAATCCAAAGTAATAATAAACAGTGCAGAACATCATCTGGGATCCTCAGATGGATATAACATAGAAAACACTATCTCGATCTTGCTATTTAGAAAGGTCTGCTGTAGCGTCTATCTATAAACTCCATCTGCACGTAAAGATCTGTAGACATGGCAAGAGCAACAGGGAGAAAACGAGAGAAAGAACTTCCAACTGATTGGAAAAAAGAGAGCTATCACCCCCTTCCCACAGTAAATCTTCTGTCTGATATATATATATATATTTATATATATTTATATATATATATTTTTTAAATCAATCATGCAAGTTTCCATCAGATATTTAGTCCAAAAATATCAAAGAAAGCTGAGCAAATGCAACAGAATAACCAAGCTCCAAATGTTCAAAAAGAAGAAATAATCAATTGAAGACATTCTGAAGAGGAAATAGTCTTTCTGTCCCTCCCTCATCTGCCGTTTCGTTCTTTTTCCACGGTCTTTTCCTCGTCAGGACCGAGTGGCAGTTTGTGGGTGGGGCTTCAGTGTGCTACGCCCACCCGTCGCCTCTCGCCTGCACTGGGTCCTTTCATATGCCATGCCTCTGATGGTTAACCCCTCCCCCAGGTGATGAGGTTACTCAGCATCTTGAGTTGGTAACAGTAAACGCAGATGATAAAACTCATCGATATCGGCCAGCACATGGGGCTGGTTTTGCAGTAGGTAGAGCTCTTGTTCAAAAGAGTACTTGCTTTTTCTTCAACAATTGTCTGTTTTTTCTTCCCTTTTTTATTTTTTGGGTCTTTTCAAGAGGCATAGATGTGAGGGGGGAAATGGGTTCTGGCTTCTTTTTCAAAATTCCTTTTTTTTCTTTTTTATTTTGATCGACAATGTTGCTTCTATTTTTTTCCATTGGGCAAGAAGCAATCGGTCTTACTTGCTTAGCTTGGAGTGGAGCATTCAAACACAATGACTCTGATCGTTAAAGTTCAGTCCATCTAAACGCAACCACCCCATTTCTCGCTCACATGCTCCCATTCCCTTGCATGCTGAGCAGCACGGGAAACATAGTCCAGAGAGCAGGAGAAAGCATTAGAGAGAGAGGGAGTAGGGGAGCTGTATGTGCTGCTCCAAGGTTAAGAGTCTCACAATGGCGCATTTGCCCTGTTTGCGTTTCCCCTTCCGCCCCCTCTCTCCCTGCTGCGGTGCATAAACATCTTGGTGTAAGTCGAGTGGCGCCCCCTCCTGGTCACCCTGCGCACTAACACCAATCATCCTCGTCCGTCTCGCTATACTGTTCGTGCAACCCCTTCCGGGGCCCACGGCCATGGGGTGGCCGGTGTGGGCCTGGGTGGGGGCCGCGCCGGTGCGGGGAGGGCGAGGAGGAACGGTAGCCGTTAGGCATACGGCGTGGGTGCAGTGGAGGCCCTTGACGAGCAGTCCTTGGCGATCGGGGATGCGGGTGTGAATGAGTGGGGTGGGGGTTGCCCTGTGATAGACTCTGCTCATAGGCAGGTGGCTCATGGTGCCTCTCGTACTCATAGTCCCGATCGTAGAAAGGTCCGTCGCCCTCCAGACTGTCAGGTGCCGGGCCCCAGCGGCCGTGACGTGGGGACCTGGGAGATGCGTGTCTGGGGGAGCGTGGGGAGGCGTGCCGGGGTGAGCCGTGATGGGGCGAGGCGTGGCGGGAGGGTGGACGATGATAGGGCGGTTCATGACCCGGTGGAGAGAAGTGTCGTGGAGAAGGGGAACGGAGTCGACCCTGACCCGGAGAGCCGTACGGAGGCTTGCGGACGGCAGGGGAGTAGGTGACATGAGGGCGTGGTGTAGACGGTGTCTGGGGCAACTGCCGACGGCCACGTCGGGGGGTGCTGGTCCCCGACGTCGAGGGAACAGGGCTTCCGCTCACGGAACTACTGCCCTACATGAAAATTAAAACAAGGCAAATAAAAAAACACCACAAAATTAACGTCAAACAAAAGAGAGGAGCACACACCGGCAAGAGGGGGAGGATGTAGAGGAGGAAAAGGAGAGAGAGATGAGGGAGAGTAAGTGAGAGAAAGAGAGAGAGAGAAAGAGAGAGAGAAAGGTGTGTGGAAACAACAACATCAATAAAACCAGAAAGAAACAAACCGGTAATGAGGCAAAACAGCAGACACAGAGAAGCCACAAGTCACATCGAGAAAAATGGACAGAAACCACAGTGATAAAAGAAGATAAACAAAAGAATAACACAAAAAAGAGAAACTGATTTCAGTAAGCAGTCATGATAAGGTCACAGGTGTGCATATGTTGTCTGGTTACAGTCTTCTCACATGGACCCACACCTGTGTGCTCATGATACCTTTCATCCCTCAGGCTTCTCATTGCAGGTTACTGTAAAGATCTAAACCATGGACTTGCACACATAAATAGGTGTGCTGAATGAAGGAATGCTTCAAACTGATGCTACTTAATGAAATATGCTATTTTAACACTCGTGACAATTAATTAAAATGAAACGAAAAGTATTTAAAATACTTTATATTTTAGATATTTTTCAGGTTTAATGGCATCTTCTCAAAATGTACCAAGGAAAATATAACATTACTTATATCAGTATTATATTAATCTTTAATTGAAGTAAACCTGAAACAATATTCACATAAACCAATTCTAAATATTCTCCAACTGATTCTGCCTCTGTTACTGCTTAAACTTTTAATGTTACTTTTACCAGACCTAAAATTTTTTAAAATTATGTATTATATGTATTATATAAACATACTCTTACAGTCCAAAAAGACCATCTACTAGAAATAAACTGCAGCACCTAATTTCAAAATATGCATAACCCATATAGCTCTTCTTAGTCATCGCAAGGATCTCACTATAAAGAAACAATATTAACTTTAATTAATAGTTTCAGCACAGATTGATTTGTGAACTTACTGCAAGGTTATTGTTGTTGACTAAAAGGGCAGTGCAAACTATATTGTACCTGACTGCAAACCTGAAACATGTAAGTGCTGCTGCTTATTTTATATGTGAATAAATTAGAAACAGAAACTATAATCATAAAAAAGGCTTTTTCAATCAGCAAATAATAGCCAGAGGAAAGGTGGGAAATGTTTGGGTTAAAGTAAATCACACTCTTACAGAGCAAGAAACCTTGATTAAAATTATAAGTGCAGATCAGTGAACGAAAAACATTTAATCTGACATGACTCCTTTATGTACGTCACTTCTAAAAACTGAATTCTGAATTGGTGCAAAAGTGGGATTTCAGTGAGTGTGTGCCCCACCTGTCTATGCCCTCTCCCCTCACTTGGTGAGCGGGACCAGTGGCGATCAGATCTGTCATGAGGATGACGGTGGTAGTCGCGCTCATGACCGTACCGCTCCTTATCCACCGAGCTGTGGTGATGATGATGATGGTGGTGGTGGCGACGGTCTTTTGCTCGACCCCGTTCTCGTTCTCTCTCTTTAGGTGGGAGGTCACCTGATTGTGTAGTGGTGCTAAGATCCGTGCCCAGACCTGCCAAAGCAGACACAAAAATTAAATGAGATAGCACTTCACAGATCAAGAGCATCAAACCCAGTTGCTGTCAAATTGAATGAGGAGTATGAAGGGGTTTCAAATAATGTGAGGGTGAGAGCCCTGAACTGAGAGCCCTGTTGGAAAAGTCAGCTGGTTTGAGGGTGGTTTTAGCTGGTCTTGTATTGGTCCTTCGCAACTAGCTCCTGCTCAGGACCAGCTAAAACCAGTTAATGACCAACTAAGGACCAGGTGCCATGCTTAAAAACTTAACCAGCATATGCTGTTTTTTTCAATAGGGACATAAAAAGGTAATATTGTTCCTACAAGGCATTATCACTTTTATTAAAGGGGTCATAGGATGCAAAATTTACTAAATTTGCTAAAATGTGGTTAAAATATTTGGCACACATGTGATTCACAGATTAATTTGCCACTTTAAAAGCACAAGAGATTTTAAAGCACAAGAAGAAGGAACGAAAGAGAACTAATTTCATTATCAAACTGTTCTCACACACAGCCAAAGCATGCACGAGAAAGAGAAGTGTTTCATACAGCACAGAAAAACTGATTTCTCATTTTCACATCTCCCTGCATTTAAGATACATAGGCTACAAAACCCTTCACAGCATTTTATTATTCTCTGTGATTTTTCTTGCTTATCTGAAAAGTCTCTGACCTGTGATTCAAAAACCATGTCATCCATTTGAACTATATATATATATATATATATAAATATATATATAAAATGTATTTGTGTGTCTAAAAGCCAACACTCAACCCTTTAAACCAATTTTTAACCAAAGTATGTTGAAGAATTTTTATTATGACTCCACAGAATCATATTAACTTGGATTCAATTACCCCTTTAAGACACTTTGCATAACTCAAGGAACGCAGAATGTGTTCAGAAAACATCAACAACAACATTTTTTTTTGTGACCTGTGTCTGCATCTGTATAGCGAGCAAGTGATCTCTCTGAGGTGCGGTGACTGCGGTCTCTCTCACGGTCTCGATCCCGTTCTCTTCTTCGTGGACCGTGTCGGTGACCCTCTTCTGACACCACCCGTTCCAGAGAGTAATCGTCCAATCGCACTCCTCGTCCTGAACGTCCGTGAACCAGTGAGGACGTAGACCGGCGCATTGGACTTGTGTCTGTGATGGTCTACAGAGAAAGAAACAAGGTAGAAAAAAGAAGGTAGAAAAAGAGTGGGAAAGGACAGAAGTTCAAATGTATGTGTTTTCATATCATAACTTTCATAACTTGATTGCAGTGTTCAAGCACATATGTCTGTGTGATTGAAAACATTTGAATCAGCACATTCCACACCCACTGAGAAAACCAAGGCACAGGTATATCTGTCATGCTCAGTGAAGACAGAAGAAATAGTAATATATAGAGAGATGGATAATTTGTGATTGAGAAAGACAGAACAAGACAGAATCAGAGATTTATAAGATATATAGATAGATAGATAGATAGATAGATAGATAGATAGATAGATAGATAGATTGATAGACAGATGGATAGATAGACAGACAGACAGACAGACAGACAGACAGACAGACAGACAGATAGACAGATAGATAGATAGATAGATAGATAGAT
>JAUYWG010000045.1:8980577-9007581 GCA_034779775.1 Enteromius afrohamiltoni
GATAGACAGATAGATAGATAGATAGATAGATAGATAGATAGATAGATAGATAGATAGATAGATAGATAGATAGATCATGCCTTACATGCACTGCAGCTTTTCTAATTCAAGCGAAACCATTAAATACTCTGTTTTTCTGCCATAGCTGAGCACACACAACCCAATCCAGCCAAAAGAAGTTCAGCACATTTGTCCATGCACACACAGACATGATGGTCAACATGAGAATCTATAGCATGTGTGGACACACAAAGACATACTTGGCACATAATGCTCGTCTGCATCAAAACATGATCAGAAAACTAAGATATCCCTTCACATTCTTCTTTTCACTCACACACATAATGCTTTATGTCATGCGCCTGACTAAAACATGCTAACAACAAGACCGTTATAGGCAGCAGGTGTTCCCGTTTGAAATCCATGCGTCAATAACTATGAGACAGCAAAAGCTTCCCATGTCCACAGGACCAGAAATACAGAGATAAGACACAGGCAGACACACACACTCGCGCGCACACACACACGCACACGACAGGGATACAGGGCTGCATAAGTGGACAGGAAAAAGGTATAGAAAGAGAAAGGTACAGCGATGAACAGAATATACAAAAGAAAAACAGGAAAAGAGGGTGAATAACAAGAAGGATGGCATGAAAAAGAGTTCAGTGTGACACCAAGACATAAAGAGAGACGCAGACTCCTAAAACAGACAAAGTAAGAGGAAGAACGAGGGAGAGCATGAAGAAGAGGCAGAAAGCCAGAGACGGTACATACACTGAGGTTACTTCCTCGCGGCCTGTGTCTCCGTCGCTGTTGAACAGCAGACAGACGGTGCGCAGAACAGGACACACGCATGAGACCACGGGACGATACACACAGAGCACAGCAGAGAAAGTGTGTGAAAAAGAGAGAGGGGGAAATAAAGAAAGTAAAGAGGAAATGGAACAAGCAAGGGAGGAAGAAAGAAAGGAAAAGGTGGGTAGAAAATCAAGGAGCAAAGAGATATGACATATGATATCACATTTTCATATGATATGAAAATGGTGACAAATTCAATGTACAATATGACAGATCACAGGGTGGAGACATCGGCAAAACAAGAAGAAAGAGATTGATGGAGTTAGAAATGAAAAGACGTGCCATGGGAAATCCATGAAGGAGGAAAGAGACCAAAACAAATGAAGCACAAAACACAATGGGGAAAGAAAGAGAGAAAAAAGTAGAACCACAAAAGGAAAAATTTAATTAATGACAATGAAAGAAAAAGAAATATAGGAAACAAAGACAAAGAGAGGATGAAGTAAAAAAAAAAGTAAGGAATAATGAGATGTTACGGGTAAAAAAGGAGGCAAACAGGAAGTCCATTAAAAGGAAGAAAAACAAAAAAGTAAAGAACAAAAACAAGTAAAATGGGGGCAAAGAGGGCATGTATAAAAATGGAAGGAAGGAAACAGGGAATAGAAATTCACAAGGCGTTATGGGTTAAAACGGAGACAGAAAAAAAACAAGATTAAAGGAGAGATTAAAAGCAAAGTGGAGAAGAGAAAGAGAGGGAGAAATATAGTGCTCCCCGTTTTAATTTAGAGAGAGCACAGAAACACACAGGTATTGACAGGAAGGGGTTGGGGGAGGAGGAGGAAAAGGAAAGAGAAAAAAGACAAAAATTGAGCGAGTGTAGAGGAAGATAGGAAGCACACTAACACACTTACCGCAGCAGAACGCACACTCTGTGGGGCAGAGCAGTGTTAGACAAGAGTGAGTCACAAGAACAACAACCACATCTACGTTACAGCTTAGCACGACACGCACAAACACAGACTTTAGATCCTCACACTTCCTGGTGTGTACTGTACACACTTCCAACACACAAGTGAACATACAGTGATTCTGAGGTTTCTATGTTTGCTCACCTTCACACACACTTCAAACAAACCCACACGACTCCCTCACACTTGTCTTTTAACTGCTAAATCCAGACACATCTCCAGAGGAGAGTCAACCAAGAGATCATGGGGGTTATGTCAGGGTGAGAAATGCTGTGTTTGTGTGTGTGTACACACATTTATGCATTATAGCATAATAGTGTAATTGTTTCTATGTGATGTGTTGTGGGTGTAGGTTTGCAAAATCCAATGTTTTAAGCATGTTACTGCCTCCAGAGGTTGATTTGTGGTAGTGCTTCAAAAGGATCTGGTGAAATATCTGATCACGTTAGGAGGTCAAAGTAGATTTGGTTTGTAATGCAGCACATGTGTGAATAATTTCAGCCTTTTTTGGCATGCAAGGGATTTGTCTTAAACTTAGTCTGCAGTTAACTGTCTCCTTTTATATGTAAATGGTCCTATTACTTTATTTGAACTGAATTTACAAATTGATTAAGAAATGCACTTGGCAAATGTTTTCTAAAATTATGTTACATTTAAAATGTTACGTTTTAAAGTGGTAGTAAAATTAATTAAATAAAGAATTTTCAAATAAGGTTCCTTTGAATTTTAGTTTTATTACAGTTTTCATATTAACCAATATTATTACAATAATTACAATACGAAATATTTCTTTGGCACAAAATCAGCTTATTGGAATGATTTCTGTTGCACTAAAGATTGGCTGAAAATTAAGTTTTGCCATCACGAGAATAAATTAAATTTTAAAACGTATTAAAATACAATTGCAATAATATTTGAACAATATTGCCGTTTTAACTACACTTTTGATCACATAAATGCAGCCTCAATGAGAATGAGATCTTTTAAAAAACTTTTTTTTTTTTTTGTCAATTAGAAATGTGATTTATTAATTAATTTTAATGTTAAAATTAGTTATGCTGTAAAACTTTAATATTTGTATGCAATCAATTAATACAAATACATAATTCCATACAAACATGCTTTATCTAAGCAATTAAAGGGATGAACTATACATTTTATAATTATGCACAGGCTGTTTTCTGTTACTTCTGTCACTACCTCAAATCCAGCTCCAGAAGCAGCACACTCCAGACACACCAAGGTTTTCTTGAAATTGAGCTAGGGTGTTATGATAATGCATAGAACCAACTCTCACTCTCTCTCTCTGTCTCACACATACACACACACACACAGCCATGCATGTAAGTGAAGGTCAGGGTGGGAGCCACTTATCCATGAGCCCTTTGACAAAGACATGCTAGCATTTATTGATTTGTTAGCATGACAGCACACCAAACTTTTGAAGTTTAGTCTCCCCAACTGAAGCTGTCAAAGGCTGTTAGCTGGATAACTGACCAAGGACGGATATTGGGAATGGATAACATATAAAAGGTGGAAAGACGAAATGGGTGATGGGATGGATGAAGGGATGAAGGTGCTCACTTGGTTGTCTGCTGAGAGGCGTGGCATGGAGATGGTCCGACCATGCCCTTCCATTGGGTGATAGGGCTCAGTGTCCGAGTAACCGTCCCCAACAGGCCCAATCTCTCTCATTTCTACCGTCTGCAAAACAGAGCAACAGCATGTGGGCCGGGCTGATGCCTGCTTCACCGACCTACAGCTCTATCGGATGCAATAAACCAGTAGAGGGCAATATTTTGCGCAAAAGTGCAGTTGAACGGAATATTAGATTAACTGGAGGTAGTCTTTAGCCATTCATAATGATGCATACAACTAACAGTTGAATAAAAGAACAGGTGCACTCTAGTCTCTGACCATCAGCCCACATCACAGCTTATTCCAGCCAAGAACTGCCAACTTAAACAGGAAAGGGCTGTCTTGTAGATACAGAAAAATGGCAAATCAATGTTTCCTTTTTGTATGTAATGTTACATGTGTAAACCTGAAATCAATAAAGCTCAAATATATCACATTAATGTTACATTTTCCACTGAAGATCCTAAACAAAATGTAAAAGTGATATTTGTAAAACAAAACAAAACTAGACTGAACTGAGAACTGTTGTTCTGGTTTATATAACTGTTTAAAACTACAACTAATTTTACAATCCATTTTGCATGCGTATCCAAAGTTAACTAAACTATACTCTAGACTAAACTAAGATCTTTGTCTTTACCAATCTAACATATTCAAAGGAAAGAGCGGAAGCAGAACACACAGTACTGGTTGGATCGGGTCAGGACGCAGCTCCTTGTAGGCTGAGACTAGGTGCACACTGACCCTGTCTGATTGCCCACTACAGGTTTAAGAACTTTCCAACATGCTCATTATGCCTAAATCTGTTTATTCAGCATCTCCTTTGCTTCGTAATATTAGGATGAGTGACTAGTGCAGGGAAACACCAGGGTTGGATGACTGCTGAGCTACATAGAAGAGTCACACTGAAGGAGAGATGAGAGTCTGGAGGGGGTTTGGTACAATCCAGCAGACAGTGAGGAAGCAGGCAAGCAGTGAAACACCCCCGCAGTCTGGCAGAGGTGGAAGGGTCTATACAAATGGTCTGCAATTGGCAGTGAAGTTCATCAGAATGATTCATCAGACAGATAAAGAGGTGAGATACAGACCGACAGAGAGTGGAGAGATAGAACGAGTGATAATATGAATGAGAAGTGTGTTCAAAAGCAGTGAAAACGGGACGATGGCTGGGAAGACAGTGATTGTCTAAACAGCGCACGGTTCTTACAGTATCAAGAAAAGCTGATATAGTCACGAACGCTTCGACGAGTCCAAAGCCAAATTAAACTCCTGCTAAAAATTTTCATTTCAGACAAACAAGACAAAATTGCCTTTCTGGTCTGAGGACCTCTGATATTACCTGTGGATTGTGACGGCTGTCGTGATGGTCATCAGGATACGGTTTGTCGGGGTTCCAGTTTTCTGGAACAGACTTCTGGAACATTTCCTGGGCTCGTGACGTCACCCAAGACTGGCTCTCACTCATTCTACCCTCTGGAGGCCTGAACCAGAGAAAGATGTTGGCTGGCTAATTCATTTACTCACTCACACGCACTTACACAAATGCAATTTTGGACCTACAAAATGCCTTTTACAGACAAAAATAGTACAGAGACACTATTACAAATGTCTCTATGTATAAACAGTAGAATTAACTCAAAAGCAGATAGACGTATATAGAAGAATCAAAACGCAATGTGAGAGGCGCGACAGTTGAGAGACAGGAAAACAAAGAAAGAGCAGAAGTGCAGCCTATAAGGAGAAGAAGAAAGACAACAATTAAAGCTAAGCAGTGGGAAAGAAGACAAAGAGCACCAGTTGAAACAGGTGAATCTCATAAAACCTCCCAGGTTCAGGTAATATTTTACTCCAAAAAAAGGAAAATAAGAAAATAAGAAATTAATGTTTAATTTGCAATTAACTTTGGAAGTGTGACATTATTTTCATGCCAATTAACCACATTTACATTACTCTAAAATACATACATATTATATGTGAGAAAAAAAAATAAAATTAATTGCATCCAAAATAAAAGTTTTTTTTTTTTTTACATAATACATGTTTATATAATGTATTTGTGTTGAGTACTGTTTATTATCTCTAAATAAAAACAAACTCATGCATGGCTATTTTTAAGAAAAATATGTTCATTAAATATATTGATGTATAATATAAATTGTAATATAAATATACAATTGCATATACATTATTTTTCCAAATATAAACTGTATATATACATATATAAAAATATAACTGTATATATATATATATATATGAGAAAATAAATGTATTATTTAAATTTAAGAATACCTATATAGTACTTCATGGTAGTATTTTTAATACTTCCTGTAATGTACGCTTTTTCTGAATTTAAAAAAAGAATAATTTCTGTAATGAGATTTTGTTTGATTTCATGAGACTCACTCAGTAAGATTAAACTTAAAGCAGTAACACTTTTGAAATAATGTTTATTAGTCAACATTAATTAATGGAGTAACTAATGCTAACTAATAATTAGCCATACATTTGTTACAGTACTTATTAATCTTTGTTCACGTTAATTTATAAAAGTACAAATTTTCATTAGTTCATGTTAGTTCAGGTCCATTAATTAATATTTACAGACAAAACTTTGGATTTTAATAATGTATAAGTTAATGCTGCAATGAATATGAACTCAGTATTTTTCATTCACATGACTTGAATAAAAATACTCTTTTCAGGATGCTACTCACAGGCTGTTGACAGGTTCCTGCAGCAACTCGGGGAGACCGTTTACCCCCTGTCTCCCTTCCTGGTCTGGGGATGGCTCCATGCGCTGAAACATTAATGGCGTTCGGTTCTGTGTGAGATACGAACATGGCCTGCAGCTGGGATCAGACACACTCATGGGATATGGGGTAACACACACAAGCCACCGTGCATATTACAGGTGGTGGGGTACCAGACAGCAGAGGTCCCCCTGAGGGCATCATGGGAAACGGAGTCCTCCTGTGCCCTCGCCAACCTGAATGGAGTCCTCCATTGGGGCTGTGCTGTCTAGGTAGGTGCCGATGGCTCAAGGCATTTCCATCCAACCCACCGCAAGAGATGGGTGGTTGTAACAATTTGGGCATGCTACAGTAAAGATCTGAGGTTCAAATTTGCAGAACTACATGTTCTGGTTGGGTGAAACTATGAACACTAGAAATCTCAGAGACCGTGGTAGCCCAAAGGTTACACCAAGAACCTCCCCTCAACATCCATTAATGAACATATTTGGCTAGACAAACGGTGTCCACACGGAGGGAGAAAAGATTCCATGTTAGTGACAACCTCACCAATCGACGAATGAAGGAAGACAGAACAGAGAAAATAACACACAACAAAAAAGAACAAGAGGTTGGCAGTGGATCCAATATGCCAAAAAGAATGGAAACAAGGAGGAAAGATCAAAAAGAATTAGTCATAATGCAAACAAGTTGACAGACATAGATACACAGACATCAGGGATGGATATAGAGAGTGAGACAGCCACAAAAGTGAAGCTGATGTTGAGAGGACGGTGCTGAGGTACAGAGGCAGTCAAGTGAAGTACGACAGACATTGGAATCAGGTGACGCAAGACACAGACATTTATTTTGACCATTCCCTGATGTTGGCAGAGTGTCCACGTTCTTTGAGGTAGGCTTTAAATATCACTAGATTAAAAATGCAGGCAGAAACTATGGACACTGTGCCTGAACAGGATGGGAACGTTTTTAGGGAAGGGGACAGGAGTGACACTGACAAAAGGCCATGTTGTATCATTCATCATTGCATATATCCTACAAAACTACTGTGTGTGTTTTTAAGCATGCTCTAACTCTGAAGATAAAATCTTGTACATTAACAATGTTTTTATTTGTACGTCGTTAAAACATACACTACTGTTCAAAAGTTTGGGATCAATATGACAAAAAAAAAACTTTTTTCATCAGCAAGAATACATTAAATTAATCGAAAGTGACAGTCAACAGCAAAGACGATTATAACGCTATAAAATATTTCTATTCACTCTTCTTTTGAGCTTCCATCAAATAATCCTAAAAAGGTGTAGTTTTCAACATAATTTTCAATGTTAAAAATTCAGATTTAGCATCACATAAATGAATTGCATTTTAAAATATACTGAAATAAAAAAAACAAATGCAATAATATTTCACAATATTTATGTTTAACTGCATTTTCGATCAAAAAAATGCAGCCTTCGTGGGCATAAGAGGAATAATTAAAAAAATCTTACTGACCTCAAACCTTTTAATAGCAGTGTACTTACGTAATAAGGGTGTAATATGTGTATTACATATGTAATAGAGTGAAATAGACATTGGTTGTGTCTGAAACTACAGTCAGCTGCATGCCTAACTGCCTATATATATATTCTGCTTTTTGGGATATCTCATAACAGATACTGTATAAAAGCACCAGTATGAAACCAAGTTTTCAGAATGAGTATAAAAAGGCAATGATTGCTTCTACATATTAGAACTTGACATTTCAGACATAGCCAATAAATGTGAAGGTAACTAATTTAGAATAGATGAGTGGACAGGCACACATCAATATAACGTGTTGTTACCAAGTAAAGCTAGAGATCAGACTTGGATTTTGTTTGTTTGTCTCAAGGGGTACCTGCTCCTCACGAAGCGCCTGCAGCTTTTTGGCCTTGCTCTGCCGGTAGTACTCCATGATCATCATGGCGGCGTAGATCTTGCCCACTGTCAGGTCTGTCGCTGCTGAGAGGACGAAAAAGTTACCCTGCACAATTAGACCGGGGTGGAATGGGACCCTAAGCCGAGAGGGGGATGGGAGTTGGAGACAAGACATGCCACAAACACAAAGGTCTAGCCTCTCGGACCCAGATAAAACTCAGTCATGACCTCACAAGGAACTCGAGAATGAATCAACAGAAGCACTTCGCAGGCCAGAATGAGTTTTATTCTGGGACTGAGAAACTGGACAACAGGTAAACAACAATTCAGCTGCTCCAAAATGTTAATTAATACTCTTAATTAATAGTCTGGCTACAAAACATTACTAATGAATCTTATTTGCAGTGACATTTAACCAAGTTTTGTTAAGTTGTTGTAAAATATTTAGCTTTCCTTAAAATAAATGTCACCTGGTGTGCTGCTACCAAATATGATAACATTTTTGTATGGCTTAAGTGCCCAAATACTTTCTGGTGCAACTGTATATACAACAACATAGAAACACACAATTCACATTTTACACAATAGACAAAGTACATAGACAAATACAAAACACCACAGAGCTGATAGTCTTTTCACAGTCAGATCCTCATTATTTAAAGAACCTCTTATTTTTCTCAAGAACCTTTTACACCCTGTATTACATTCCTACGGTGACTTAACAGCCATTTCACTATGAATATATGCCATGGATGAGGCAATAATAATAGAATGCTAGGATTACACTGTTTTGTGGGGAGCTCAAATTTTTCATCAAAACTCTGCAGCGGCATCCAGAGTTTGAATGAGACACAGAACATATAAATTAGAAAAATTTTGAGCTGCCATTAATGACAAAGAAATTCCTTCACATTCCTTCACATCAAACATATAATTACTTGTAATTACAATTTCATAGTGAAATGGCACGATGCCCCCAGGGGTAGACAATAAACCTTAGAAAGAACTCTAAAGCATGCTTAAATTTCAAAATGAAAAAGAAAACATGCTAAAGGAAAGCACACAAATGTATCTTCATAGATAATATACACAGACATCATATTAAAATGTAAAGTCTCTAACATCTAAACATGAGGTAATCTCTTGGGCTTATACTGTTTTTGAGGCTCTGTGGTCTGGAGGTTAAGCCCAGCTTTGTGTTTTACACGTGCTGGAGTGAAAAGACTTCTATAGAGGATCCGTCTATAGCGAGGCACCCCCTGATAACAGGCAATAAACACAGAAAAAGAGAGGAAATTAAAGAGATTGAGGAAAAGGGGTATGTAGTTTAGAAGTGGAATGGGAATGGGAAAAATAAAGGTCTTATAAGCAATAAATCATATAGTTGTGAGACAGAATGATTTTAAATAGCAATAATAAGGTAAAGCATGTTATTACTAGCAGTGTAAGATGTTGATTTGCCATGTGGGGACAGGAGAAGGGTTAGTTAAAGGTTGTGAAAGTGTTGCCTGATCAGAGGGTGCTGAGCGGCATGGGCTGAGAGAAGCTGTCCTCTGATGATTTTGTGATCTTTGATTTTTATTTTTTTCTACAAACCCATCTGCAACTTACACTTGTGTGGTGTTACCAGCAGATCTAGGTTCTTCTGGGAGAGATTTGGCCAAATTGCCATCATTTCCTTACGAAGCTCGGCGTCCATCTGGTGTTTGTCTGCACCTCCTGTAAGCATATGATGTCAGGGCAGGGTACATACACACATATACATGCATAAATATACAGATAAATTAAATATGCCAATACACCAAAAGCATCAATGCAATTTAAATACATATAAACACATATAAATACACACACACACACACACACACACACACAGAGGCGAGAAGCTCTGGTTCAAATCCTGTGTAACTACCGTTCAACAAAACAGTTCAAAATCTGTGCAAAAGTAAGTTGAAATGGCACTGTTCCATCAAAAAATTAGTTTTTATATTAGTTTTGCATTTGTTAACACTATCAGGGTAGGTTAAGGGTTGGATTTGGTGTAGGGCATATTTCCAACATGATAGAGCATTAACTTTTAGCAACAGTCCATAGGCATTTCAGTTCTGAAACGCCACAAAACAACAGTTTTTTAGTGCCACTCAGTGCATATTTATCTTTGAAACCGCAGCCAGAACTGAGATACACATGGACTTATAACGTCAAATAAAGGATAGAAAAAGATAAAAGATAAAAAAAAACAAAAAAGGATATGGTTCTGTACCCTTAGCGATTTTGATGTCCAGAGCTGTGCGTATCAAAGCCATCAAAGTAGAGTTGAAATGCACCGTGTTGTCATCTGCAACAGGCAGGTCCATACGTAGCAGTCTCTGTGAAGAGCCAATCAGAGGGGATGAGGGCGGGGCTGTGCAAGTTAGACCTCAAATCAGATGTTTTGGTGGGCTAATAAAAGGCTTGGGGAGCTCAGCAGTTTGTAGCCACAGAATAAATTACAGGCCACACAAATTGCAGGAGATTAAGTTCAGTATAGGAGATTAAATCAGCCATTTGATAGTGGTTTTTGACTGTAGTTTCTTTTGATGCAGTGGTTGCATACAAATATCCACCATTTCTTTTGGTGATAATCACATAACCACGCAAAAAGTCTAAGTTGGCATCTGTGAGAGCAGTTTTTTGACAAATTATTGACCAACAATCTGCAGCCTTGTAATGTGTGAATGAACCATTTGCACATTTTATAGAACATATACAGTACATACACATCAATTAAGTGACTTAATTGGAGCCCTCACAGATAAGTGGAGCAGTATCAAATGAGATGAAGTCATCTCTTCATCGTCATCAGTGTTCCTCTGCCTGTGAAAACTGATCTCTCGTCACTCTTATAAGCATGTATTTTTTCGGACTGCCACTTGATTTGATATTCTGCATCATATTTAAATTTCTCTATAATAAAGTGTGCTTATAGTTTTTTGGAAATGCAATCAACTGACCAGAAATCAGCTACCAAAGGCTGAGGACACAAATATCACAAATGTATCACAAAAGGCTACTGCTAAAGAGCTCCCCCTACCTGTCGGAGTTCATATATTTTGGATAAACCAATGAACGAAAGGGCACATAAAAAGTTGTTTTTAGATGCCGGTTTCATCCATTGGATGTACCTTCATGGAACTGGAACACACAAGCACACAACATGGCGTTAGTGTGAGGAAGTGAGCATGTGTTTGTGAGCCTGTGTATATTCGTGTGCCCATTTCAGAGGGGTCCGTCGTTCCTTGCAGGTGTAGATACCAACGAGCATGTGCCGAGTTCCAGCGGTGGCCATGCAAAAGCACATGCAATGCAGCACGAGCCCTAATCGGAGTTCAGCAATGGTACGACCCGTCCTCCCCTCCGGTCCCGGCCCACCCAAACATCAACCCCTACTCCATGCAGCATGCACCCCCCTCCTCCCTCCCCACCCCTCACAGAACAAGAGCAGTGCAGCCGCGCACAGAGAGTATCATTTCATCTTTCATTGACCACTTGTATTTTTGGGTTTGTTTAGCATCTTTATCTTTCTTTGGGTTATATTTCATAGGGTTAATTGCATTGCAGATTTTTTTCTGATCTCTCGATGCAAAACGGGTGCAGTTTTTTAAAGGTCAGATAAGGGGTGGCATTCCCTATGGAGTTAAAGAGGAAAAATGGCTGTGTTGTACACCGAGAGGTGTAGGACTGGATTAGGGGGCAACAGGTATAGAAGTTAGTTCACTTCAGACTGGAAAGCCATGAGATGTGTATCACATATAAAAATAATGAGAAAGGGGGGAGTGGTGTGCTTGGCAATGGATAGAGAGAAACTATGAGAGGAGAAAGAGAGAACAAGAAGAATGCTGTTTGGTTGAGATGAGGGGATACAATAAAAGAGTGAGGAAAGTGAAAAGAAGAGATTGGAGTGAAGGGAGTCTCAGGAAAGTTTTTTGAGGTCGTAAATAAATTACATTTTGCAATATGTTTACGATAGAGGCAGTCTGATCATTGGATCATAGCGCAGATGCCATTCTCGATTAAATGCAAAATATAGATGGTCTGTCCAAGTACAACCAATACATGCAGTGGCCAAAAACTCCACTAAATATATACCAGAATCTCATTTAATTTATTTATTTTGGGGCTAAAAAAACTGAGAACAGTGAAAAGAAAAAAACAATGTGCACGTTTTCTATATTACTTTCAAATACAGACATCCTGAACTACATTACTGCTCAAAATGTTATACATATATATACTGTATATACATATATGTATACAGTACAGGCCAAAAGTTTGGACACACCTTCTCATTCAATGTGTTTTCTTTATTTTCATGACCATTTATATTTGTAGATTCTCACTGAAGGCATCAAAACTTTTATGTGAACAATCACTATTAATGAACAAATGTGGAGTTATGTACTTAACAAAAAAAGCTAAATAACTGAAAACACCTTTTATATTCTAGTTTCTTCAAAATAGCCACCCTTTTCTCTGATTACTGCTTTGCACACTCTTGGCATTCTCTCAATAAGCTTCAAGAGGTAGTCACCTGAAATGGTTTTCACTTCACAGGTGTGCCTTATCAGGGTTAGTTAGTGGAATTTTTTGCTTTATCAATGGGATTGGGACCATCAGTTGTGTTGTGCAGAAGTCAGGTTATTACACAGCGGGCAGCCCTATTGGACAACTGTTAAAATTCATATTATAGCAAGAACCAATCAGCTAACCAAAGAAAAATGAGTGGCCATCATTCATTAAAAAATGAACGTCAGTCAGTCTGGAAAATTGCAAAAACTTTAATTGTATCCCCAAGTGGATTTGCTAAAACCATCAAGTGCTACAACAAAACTGGCACACATGCGGACCGACCCAAGAAAGGAAGACCAAGAGTAGCCTCTGCTTCTGAAGACAAGTTCATCTGAGTCACCAGCCTCAGAAATCACAAGTTAACAGCAGCTCAGATGAGAAACCAGATAAATGCCACACAGAGTTCTAGCAACAGACCTTCATGGTCAAATAGCTGGCAGGAAACCACTGCTAAGGAGAGGCAACAAGCAGAAGAGATTTGTTTGGGCCAAAAAACACAAGGAATGGACATTAGACCAGTGGAAATCTGTACTTTGGTCTGATGGTGAGATTGGTCTTTGTGAGACACAGAAAAGGTGAACGGATGGATTCCACATGCCTGGTTCCCACTGTGTTTTGTTTCACTGTTGGGGAGTTTGAAGGCACACTGAACCAGCATGGCTACCACAGCATCCTGCAGCGACATGCCATCCCATCCCATCCGGTTTGCGTTTAGTTGGACGCTCATTTATTTCTTAACAGGACAGTTATCCCAAACACACCTCCAGGCTGTGTAAGGGCTATTTGACCAAGAAGCAGATTGATGGAGTGCGGCAGCAGATGACCTGGCCTCCACAGTCACTGGTCCTGAACCCATTTGAAACGGTTTGGGGTGAGCTGGATCACAGAGTGAAGGCAAAGGGGCCAACAAGTGCTAAACACCTCTGGGAACTCCTTCAAGACTGTTGGAAAACCATTTCAGGTGACTACCTCTTTAAGCTCATTGAAAGAATGCCAAGAGTGTGCAAAGAAGTAATCAGAGCAAAGGGTGGCTATTTTGAAGAAACTATAATATATAAAAGATGTTTTCAGTGCCTTTTTTCAGTTATCCCACCTTTTTTCTTAAGTACATAACTCCAAATGTGTTCATTCTTAGTTTTGATGTCTTCAGTGAGAATCAACTAATGTAAATGGTCATGAAAATTACACATTGAATGAGGTGTGTCCAAACTTTTGGCCTGTACTGTATATATATATATATATATATATATATGATTTTATATAGTAAAGATGCAAAAGTATGGACTTTTTAATAAATACACACATAATTAATAACATTTCTATTCCATTTCAAATGCATGCTGTTGTTTTCAACCTTCGATACTAATAAGAATGTCTAAAAAGAGGCAATATTATTTTGCCATTATTTTGCCATTTTAAATATATATAAATTATTTATCTTATGAATGTCAAACTTTTGAACAGTAGTGTAAATGGCATTACCTACAAGTAAATAATGTGGGAACAAACCACACCTAAAAACACCTGTACTGTGAAAAAGACTATAAAAATATATAATATGGGATATTGATAAGCTTTCACCTGCAAAATGAGTGACATGATATTCGTATGAAGAAAAAGGCAATAAATGGTTTTGTTATCATTCACCTCAAACTAAACATGCCATCTACGTGATGAACGTGACATTTAAAATGGCTGGATGTAACTGTCACACAAAGATGCACTCAGATCCTTACAATTTGCATAATTAAGAAGCATGCTGATTAAAAGTAAAAGAATGCAAGATAGACAACAGGAAGTGAAAGAGGAAGAGAGCAAGAGAAAGGAATTTTTGTGCAGGGATGTAAAAATGTAGTGGCTGAAAATGCAAACTTTAGTAATGTGGGGAAAGAAGAGATAGAGCAAGAGACAGTAAGAGAGAAAGAGAGAGGGGAACGGAAACAGGTCAGAACTGCATTGACAGAATCAAACGAAGGACAGGTGGAAAAGCTTCTCTGTGATTCTAGTGGATTTGCTGAAAAAAATCAAAAGGACAAAGTGAGTCTAAAGACTGAACCTACGGAAGTGTTACCTTTCAAAATCATAGAAAATGGATATATGTAGACTTTAAAAATCATCCACTGGAGGGAGAGGCACAGAGGACCAAAGGCACACGATCCTTCCCAGTCCTTCTGTACACGCACACAGACTGGGTCTATATCCTTTACATCTGCATTTAAAGTTAGGCTCTATTTCTGCAATGAACAGGGAAAAAGTACTGTGGAAATAATACAATATTCCTTGTTTTCTAGTTTTCTAGTTAAAGTCAACATGAAATGGCATCGGCATCCCAATTTACTTTTGAAACGTGAAATTTATGAGAGGAACAGGATTTTAAAGCGAGAACAAAACTAGAAGTTGACCTGATTTTATTTACTAGCCGATGCAAAGGTGAAACTCCTTACTAAAATTTGATGAAAGACTAACAAGCTTTTTCCCCCCCTGAATAATATCACCCCAATGAATGTAATTGTATTAAGGAACTAATAAGGGTCTATATTCTGATTTCATGTTGATTTTAACAAATATGTAAAGTCATAATCACAAAGAATGGCTAAGAACTGGCTAAGAGTTCCTGTTACAGTCTCAACAAAATCCTTTCTGTCTGAGTATTTGAGTACGGTGCAGAAGGGCTGACAAGGTACCCTCCGTTCCCGCTCTCCAGTGGATGTGTGCGTCCGGATATATGTGTCAGCTGGCTAACGCTTTCACCAGTACCCCACAACGTAAAAAGAAAGATACAGCAGCTCACCAACACCAACACTAACAGAAAAAACGGACAGCTTTGATTGGCTGTGGCGCACCCACGGTGGGCTGCTGCCGCTAACCTTGTAGGCGACCCGAGCTGGGCACCTCTTCCCCAGGCCTAGAGGAGGACACATGTGCCTGAGCATCTCATACATATCACTGTAACTGATCCTGCCGCTGTAAGGGGGAGTGGGGTGGGAGGGGAGGGGTGAGATCCCCAGAAATTAAAACGGGAGAACGGGAGGTGAAAAAAATAGGAGAACGACGACGGACAAAAAGAGAAACAATGGAGGGCAGGAAAGGACATCATGGGACAAACCAGAGGATGGTGGGATTTAAACCAAAAAAGGAGGAAGGAGGAGGAAATAAGAACGGCAAGAAAGAAAAACAAAGACATATAGGTTATTGTTTTGGTCTGGGCGAGGGGCGGGGTTTTGAGAGCATGAGAGCTCTTGATTGGCTGGAGGTTAAACAGGAGGAGGGGAAGCTGTTTTTTAGTCCTAGTAAAAACACTGTTCTATGCGATCGTGGGACGGTCCCATAGAACTGCAGTGGGGCTTCAAACAGGCAAAGAAAAGCTCCGCTGCTTGGTGGTGAACTATGGTAGTCACGTCAATGCAGTCCTCTGATCCCCAACCCTCACTTCGTCCCCAAACAAGAACAATGCACACTGTTACACCCAGTTTGCCAAGGCATGGTTCAACAGCAAGCAGAAAGAAAAAAAAAATAACAAAAGGACTGATTCATTTTTTCTTTTTCTTTTGTTTTGATTGGCTGTTTAGAGTGATTCATTCCACAGAGAGATTCATACAGACTTGGCTGTCGATGGCAGTGCACGTCATGCTTCTAAAAAGGTGTCTGCATTGTCCCGCACATTCTCATTTGTCATATCAGAATGCATATAGAGATGGCGAATAAAACAACAAAAATGAATTTCAAGTAAAAGAAGAACTGTGGAGAAGAGTAAAAAATAAACGTAAAAAAAGAAAAGAAAACGTAACCAAAAAGAAAAGCAACATTCATTCCAGTCTTCAATGCGAGCAGGTGCTTAAGTTTTTTGTTTAGTAGGATCCAAACCTTGCAGGCCACCCTATGAGGACATTTCTTGCCTAAGCCCAGCGGGGGGTCGATAACCCGCAATAAACTGTACATATCCTTATAATGAATGCGCCCGCTGCAAGAAGAATACAGGGAGGTTAGAGAGGGGGCACACACATGAAAAGAGAGAGAGAAGAAACAGTGCCAGAGAGCCAAAGAGGAGGTGGAGAAAAGAGAAACAAGAAGAGGAGCACAAAGAACAAGAGAATAAAAGCACACATATCCATTGACAAATCACAGACCAGACCCAGTGAGGCTGTTCCACTGCCTCAAACCCATAGAAAAACAAATCATTCAAAGGACAGCCCAAATGATTGTTGGCTAACAAACATGTTTACTGGAATCTTCCTGCAATGGATCCTTTTCTCAAGACTGTAATGAGGAATAATTCAATTCTAGCAATTTTGACGTAAATTAGTTAACGCTAAGATGCAAGAGTCTTTAGAATTATAAAAAAGAATAATAAATACATCAGTGCATTTTAAACCTGCTATATTTGACCACCACTATCCAGACTTGGACTGCTTAAAAGGGGCCATTGCCTTGGATAATTTTAAACATGCATGTGAGGGTTACTGTATCTGAGATTTCAATGCATGTCAAAATCCAGTAAATTTACCCCACCTATGCATGTGAATGAAATAACAAGATCAAATTTTGAGTCCAAAATAAATAAAAAAATGATGAAGCTGCCCCTGAATGATCTTTAGTGCTGTTCTGAATCCTCCCCCCATCACGGTACGGAGTAAACGGGTCCACCGATATGACCGTGCACATGAGAGGCTCTCCATCTTGGCGAGTCCAATGACTTAATTGAACTGCATACAGCGACAGCTACGTAGGCTTGACAAGTCAAAATACATGAGGTGTATTTTGTTAACATTTGTATGCAGTGGCAAATACAGAAGTAAGCTGCGACAGCTTGTCTGTGAAGATGTTTGCCATGCACACCTGAGCCATAAAGACGGGAGAATTAAGTCATTGTGAAGTCAGAATCTGCCATGCACAGGGTCTCATGTTCAGCCCTCTCTCTATTAAGTTCTTTTAAATCACTTCTTGCTATAGTTTTCGCACACATTTTTTTCTTTTACATATTTCTACATCTATCATTTTTTTTTAGCTTGTTTTACGTTCAAATATTTCACATTTAAAACATATAGTTTTTTTAATGTTAAAAATTATGTATGCTGTAGTCCTTTCTGAGTCTTTGAATGAAAGCATTTCTTCAATTCAGGATTATGCAAAATTCAGAATTAAAAAAATGGTTCCCTTGTATTTCATGAGTTTGAACTGAATTAGCCACATTCCAATTGGAATTTAAATTGGAATGACAAGAAGAGGATTTTTAAAGAAAATCACAGAAAGTAATGCAATCTGGGAAATTAAATGTCTTTCCAACCTGGTTCACAAAGATTAATTTATTTAATATGAACACTATTAGTAACCACAAATGTCTATAGATGCCCATCTATTTATCCATCAGGCCTATAAACCATAGCTTTGTTCTTTAGTTTCTTTGATATTTGAATCATTTTAGTGCTATTTAACTATATTTAAGTTCAAATAGCAATTTTACATATTCACTGGTAACGTAACTCAAATTAAATTCAAATTCATGGAAATGATCTGGAGGAATTTAGGAATTTAGATTATATTTTGAACGGCGCACAACCCTGGTTCAATCGTTAACATTATTTTGCTCAAAAATCATCACCGGAGCTGCACTATCAACAGGGTTTCTCAAGGAATCCTTTCCTTCAGACTAACTCCATGGGCTCCTGCAGAACAGCACTCGAGGATGAGGCAAGCACTGGGAGGGGGAAGTAGGAGGGATATAAGGACAAACACTGGGCATTTTGAGATCTGTCAGGGCCTTGTCTTGAGTGACTGTGGACAGTATTATGGGACGTTCAGGGGATGTTTATAGTAATAAAAGATGTAAGAGGCTCTGAGCCAGCAGCTATGGAGAAGAATGACTGGTTTTTGAGTTAGTTTGTGTGCACGTATATATCTGTGACAAAATAAAGAATCTTTAGAATGTTAAAGTGTTTGTTAGCTTGCAGTGAACATGTTTCCTTTTTAAAAACTGTTAGTATTAAGTGATTTAGCTTGTCCATTTTACAATTTTTAAAGGTAAAAATCAATGGTTGCATGTGTGCCTAAAAGAATCAAATGTGTGGTTTTGTGATGTTTGAGTGTAATAGATGTGCGTTTAACTCACCAGGCTGCTGGGTCGTACTCTGCCCAAATCCTGACATACTCATCCAAATGATGTGGACCCAGAATGGAGGAGTCCCTGGTCAGGTACTCAAAGTTATCCATGATGACAGCGACAAAGAGATTCAGCATCTAAACACAAATACATGTCCCAAAACAGAATAAATTAATTAATAATAAATAAAGAATAAATTAATCTGC
The DNA here is from genome assembly GCA_034779775.1 of Enteromius afrohamiltoni. Classification (NCBI taxonomy): domain Eukaryota; kingdom Metazoa; phylum Chordata; class Actinopteri; order Cypriniformes; family Cyprinidae; genus Enteromius; species Enteromius afrohamiltoni. The sequence goes on from JAUYWG010000045.1 coordinate 8,999,548, forward strand.
AAAAAAGTGGGTTTAAGGTAAAGAAGGGTGAAAAGAAACAGGCAAAGTCTTTAATCTCACCAGGAAAGAACAGAGGAAGATGAAAGAGACAAAGTAGGCATATGCAAAGTTGCTGCCGCACTGTGGCCCCACGTTCCCAGAGTTTTCATCACACGGCATTTCTGCGAGACATGCCAGCATGATCTCATGCCATGCCTCGCCTGTGGCACTCCTGTTTCCAAAACATACAAATACATTACAGTTAAAGGTGAAATAAAACATATTAGATAATATAATGCTTAAAATAAAATGGAATAAAATAATTAAAACTGAAAAAAAAAGTATATATATACACATATATGTTAAGTAGAAAAAATATTTATTTAGTATTATATACTAAAATAACACTGGTAAAGACCAACCTGAAGAGGAGCATCAGGGCCATGATAAAGGTTCTGAAGTTATTGTGTTCATTGATCGCACTACCTTCTTCTGCTTCCAGCTGCAGGTTCCCAAACAACTACAAAATCAGAGAGAAAATATAAAACTGCTCCACACATCACTGCTTCTCAGCATCCTTATGCCACTTCTAAACTTGTTGAAAGATGCTTAAATTTAGGTTACATTAGACTTTATTATGACTTTCAGAAACCCACAGTGATGTTTCAAACAGAACAGCTGTTACCTGCATGCCAATGATGGCGTAGATGAAGAACAGAATTGCAATAAGCAGACACACATACGGCAGAGCCTGTAAATGGTAGAAAGAAAGACCATGTAAGGGGAAAGAAATTGGACAGAATTTTGAAGCTTGGTCTGAAAGTCTGTGTACGTGTTTTTACAAATGTGCATACTAAGTGTGTAAGTTGAGTACACTGTCACTTTGCTTGTATAAAATATACATGTGAACACATTTTTTGAACAATGTATTTTTTTAAATGTTCAAAAAAGCTTAATTTACAGAATGCTCTGATGTCACACTTTACCTTTTTAGGCAGGACAGTATACTATACCTTCTTTATTACATCAAAAATATGCAAAGAAATATTTCTCAAGGAGAAAAATTGCTTCTTTTTAACTCTAAGGTGGGACTTTAGAGTGCTTAAGATTTTGATGTAAATGAAAGTATGACTTTTTGTACCTTAAATGACTGAACGAAGGTCCAAAGCAGAATGCGAATGGTCTCGCCTTGCCTCAAGAGTTTAATAAGACGTGCTGCTCGGAAGAGTCTCAGAAAACTCAGGTTTATGAAGTTATCCTGGGGAGATTAGATTCAGGCATATGTAGAGACAGAGACAGAGGAGAATGTTCCAGAGGAAAAGGGATGAAAAATGCCAATCAGTTTACTTTATGATGATTGATCTAATTTTCTTTATTCAAATAAAATAATAATTTAGAGAAAAAGTGGGTAAAAGTAATACTTAATAATAATAAAGGCTATTATTAATAATAATAATAATAAAAAAAGATTTTCTTTCTAAATAAATACACTATGTATAAAATAAGCTTTAAATGAAATAAAAAAATATATATAAAATTGTAAAAACAAAAAAAGGACCAAATGAATTGAGGAGGGGCTTAAGAAAAACAATCAATAAATTGTAACAGTCATCATCCAATCATATATTAAAGCATAAACTTTTTTTTAAATCAAATGCACTGATCTGTTGAGACAGGCAAGGCACAGTATGAAAGCAGCCTGATGCACTATATTATTTAGCAAATACAGGCATAGAGTAAAGTAGAATATTGACAACATTAGCCAATGGGGATTGGCTTGTAATTCTCAATGGTCCAATCCACACCATCTTTTTATCTCTCAAAATTTCTGTGTTGCATTTAAACACAACTCACATAATTGCTCGAAATATTGAGTCCAGACATGGTACAATAAATAATAAATCGTCTTGACTGTGTGGACAGGTTATTGAGGATCACTCCCCCATTCCAGCATAACCAGATTTCTATGAGTGAGATGCAGCGCCCTCTTCCATAAAGAGGAGGAACTACAGTAGTGCAGAACAGGCGAATGAGACGGAAAAGATAAGGTAATGTAAGAAAAATTGTCAACATGCAGCTTTTGCTAAAGTGCATGGCATTCAGCGATGGCATGACAAAGTCTGTAACTACCTGTGAAAGCGTAAAGGCTATTTCATAAGCAAAAACAAATACACTGCTCTCATTGGTCAGTGGGTAACCAGGCAGATTAAAACTACAGGTCAATAAGAGCAGTAGTCAGCTATTGAAACTTGTCAGAATCTCTTGTGAATAGGTAAATGTTAATTTTGTTGAAGTTACTTTAATTTACTACATATTGGCCCTTGTGCTTATATATAAGTGTGTTGGTATTGGGGTGGGCCATATGATTAAATGCTTATATGAGTAATTATAGATTGCTGTAATAGCCTATATCACAATGCAGTTGTGTTTCTGGAATGTTGATGAAAAATGGTTAATAAATAATTCTGTAGTAATGCTTATACTGGATTTCTAAGCTCCAAACCATATACCCACAACAGTCTTTTCTTATTTTGGCTTGCTAAATAATAGCTGTGCAGATAAAACTCCCACAATATATATACAGTAGTAAGCTGACACTTTTTTAACCATCATACCACCCAGTCCTAGTGTTTTTAATTGCTAATAGAATATATTAACATGAGTGTTAACATGAGCAGTTGTCCAACTGTCAAGCATCTTTGGGGTAATGGGTCATCATACTGGAAGCACATGCTTTGAGGAAAGTGGGGAGGGAAGAGAGAGGCATTTGGGGTAATGGATGCATTAGAAGCCGAGAGAAAATTACAAACCAACCGGATTCTATGTGTTGTTGCAGTAGATGGAGGCGTACATGTACAGTGAGTGTGTGAGGGGATTGGATGGGTACACATGAGATGATAGATATGAGAGGTTCATAGTGCATTTTTGTTTTGTTTTGGATTGGATGGGTTTATCGCCAACAAATCAGAGGAACAAAGAAAGCATGTAAAAAGATAAAACAGGAATAAGTCGTTATGGATACAGTCAACAGGCTGATTAATCAAACACAGTGTGTACTGATTCACTGTGCAGGCTGTTCCAGTGGCCAAACCCAATTTTACTCATTATGACCTAAAAAGCATGTTACATATACAATGCTAACTACCTTAGAGACAATGGCTGCATCCAAAAACCTAGCAGCTGCCTTATCATAAAAAGACTGGATGTTTTTGTACTAAGATATGAAACTGATTCCGGGCAGGCTTCAGGCTTTAATGATCTACAACAACATAGTGTTTTAGTGATAACTAAATGAATATTTAATTACTATAATACTGATATCTTGATAAAAATAACATCAAAAGTGCAAAAAACAAGTCAGAAATATACACATACACACAAACTGACCATATTTCAGATGCCACCTTTATTTATTTTTTTTAGCTCAATCATGAAATGAAACGCACAGGATTGTGGGATGTCAAAGGCAGTGAAGGATGCATCCATGCTGCCTTTGAAATTCAATTAAAAGAAAGTACCTTTTGAGAAAGGAAGTGGAATCGGGATTTGGATGTGCTTTGGAATTCAATTTTAGAGCTTTTGGATGCAGCCAATGTTGTTAATAAACACAAATCTAAAGCTGTTTTATAAAAAAATTTAAAAAATAATGATTTATAATTATTATTTAAAATAAAATATAAAAAATGTGAAGAAAAGCCTAGTATGCATGCATGTGTGTTAAATAAATATATAAAATAAAATTATAAATATATATACCCACCTTAATATACCCGAGTAATTTAGATTTTTGCCTCATATATATATATGAGGCAAAAATCTAAATAACTTGGGTATTTAGTTTTTGTTTTAAATAAAATGGTTAAAATATGAAATAAACAAAAATATAAAATAGCAAACACATATAAAATGAAATGATAAAGCAAGTTAAATATTGTAAACGTTACAAGCAGAAATGTTTATTAAAAGTTATGTAACAATTTAAATTACATAATGTGTGACCACTGGGAGAGCCCAACAAGTTCAGTTCAACACATCAGAGTAAAGTGTCTCTGTCTTATTTTTACAGACAGAGCACCCTAGGCACAGATGAGACACAACACCAGGATGAATACACACTCAAACACTGACATTTTCAGACAAAAAAACAGTACAAATACACACAACACTTAGAATGGCAATAGAATGAACACATGATGTGGCGGACTGAACAGGTAAATATTCAAATAGACAACAGATTTAACATTTTGCTGCCATGTCATCTTTACCACATAATTTTGGAATTGTTGCAAATTAATCTTCCTTATTAAAAACAATAAAAAAGAAAATCTGCAATACGATGATATTTTAAACATATAGTGGGTACGGAAACTATTCAGACCACCTTACATTTTTCACTCGTTGTTATATTGCAGCCATTTGCTAAAATCATTTAAGTTAATTTTGTTTCTCTTAATTTTGTTTCTTCTTAATTACCTCTCTTCACCTATTCTACCATGATAGCTCAGTTTGAACGGACGGCCAGCTCTAAGGAAAGTTCCTGGTCATCCCAAACGTCTTCTATTTAAGGTTTATGGAGGCCACTGTGCTCTTAGAAACCTTAAGTGCAGCAGAAATGCCTTGCCACAATTCTGTCTCTGAGCTCTTCAGGGAGTTTCTTTGACCTCATGATTCTCATTTGCTCTGACATGCATTGTGAGCTGTAAGGTCTTATATGGACAGGTGTGTGGTCTTCCTAATTAAGTCCAATCAGTATAATCAAACACAGCTGGAAGAAGACTGTCACAGCAACTCTGAATACTTAGGACCATGTGATATTTCAGTTTTTCTTTTTTAATAAATGTTAAAAAAAAAAGTGTTTTTCTGTCAATATAGGGTGCTGTGTGTACATTAATGAGGAAAAAAATTAACTTAAATGATTTTAGCAATGGGCTGCAATATAACAAAGAGTGACAAATTTCGTACCCACTGTACATTCAGTATTCATGTGCATGGGAATTAAACTTTTTACATTCCCTCAAAAAAGGAAGGGATCGCAAGCGTTGCATTTACTGTTATTAAAATATATTTATTTATAATATAATATATAGTTCTGGCATCTGGCAAGATGCAATCTACATTTGCTTTTAAGATTTGTCTGAAAGAGAACTTACCCATAGCTCTGTCACCAAAATATCAGTGATGCTGCCGATAACAGACACAAAATCAAAAATATTCCAAGCGTCTCGGAAATAATTCTGCAGAGGAAAAAAAGGAGACAGACAGACAAGTGCATTAGAAAGCTGTTTTTCTAATTGGGTTAAAAAGGTCTAATTGAATATCAGGACATATGAGTTAATAGTGGGTGATATATTTAAGTGATCTGGAAGTGTGGATGTAATTAGAGAGACTTACTCGGGCACCAAAGGCAATGATTTTCAGAACACACTCCATGAAGAAGAGTGTGGTGAACACTATATTCAGGTTCTTCAGGACTGCATCGTACATCTCAGGGGCCTGATTGTACTGAAAAACGTGCACAATGAAAATTTAGACCCTAACGGATACATAAGGACATTACTGTGCAAAGGGAGGAAGAAGCAGCATGTACCTTCATCATAAGGACGATGGTGTTGAGCGCTATGAGAGCCATGATACTGTATTCAAACGGAGGTGACACCACAAATTGCCACATTCGATATTGAAAGCTTTGCTTGTTCTGAGGCATGTGGCGCGTTAGAGGTTTGGCATTTATAGCAAAATCAATACAGGCTCTCTAGAAGACACAGAACAACAGAAAACAGTGAAAGCAGCATCTGACGTATCACGTTGCATGTTTGTTGCTGAGGAAAGAGAACTGAATAGTAAAACTGTGGACTTCCTGAATGTGACTAAATATAAATACTATGAGAGAGCAAATGTGACCAACTCAATCAAAGACGCTTTTGACCCAGAAAAGTCTCAGTTTTCTTATGATTTAATTATTATGCTTCTACAGAACACTGTTATCCATAAAATTATTTTTGGGATATAAACTCTAAAAAGGAGCTAATTACTAAAAATCTATTTTCATGCATATATTTATATTCATATAGTTAATTTTATAAATAAATATATTTAATATATTATATAAACATAACATATTGACATCAACATAATTAATGACGGAAGTTTAATTTTTGGGTGAACTACACTTTTAATTACATGAAACTATTTCTTATTGAACTACTTTTTAGCAATGAATAAATCCGAACACTACAGGATTGAAGGATTTATCAGTTGTTGCCTTCAATTTTGGTCTAAATTAGGCATGTTTGCTGAATAAGTAAATACATTTGTAAATACCTCATTCTTTTCAAGGCTGTAGTCCTCCATCATCTTGTCTCCTTGCTCCTGGAAAGTGATGATGATGAGAGCTACAAAGATGTTTACGAAGAAGAAGGGGAAGACAACGAAGTACACCACGTAAAAGATGGACATTTCCATCCGGTACCCCGGGCTAGGGCCCTGGTCCTCATAAGTGGAGTCCACCGAGTGCTTCAACACTCTGAAAAAGAAGCACCAAAAAGAGGCAATGACATAAAAGGAGATATAATAAGCCACTTGTGATTTATGAGCAAGTCAACTCACTGCGGCCATCCCTCTCCGGTGGACACAGTAAAGAGAGTAAGCAGGGCCCAAAGCACGTTGTCGTAGTGGAAATCGTACTTCTTCCACTCCCGCTTCTGTGATTTCACCTCGTTATCGCGCTCGTACACCAAATATTCACCCCTGAAACAAAAACGCATTTTAACATTTAACAATGAGTATCCACTTATTATTGTGGCCCATGCTGCCAACGTTTACATGCAAAATTTACATTTTTGACAGTGTAAACTAACAGAAATCACAAATCTTTCATTGCAAGTCATCTCTACTTACTTGCAGTCACGGAGAAACTCTTTGGATTCGTCGGTGCAGTAGAAAAATCGTCCCTTAAAAAGCTGCACGGCCACCACAGCGAAGATGAACATGAACAGCATGTAGACAATGAGGATGTTCAACACGTTCTTCAGAGAGTTCACTACACAGTCAAACACCGCCTGGGAGAAAGACACATGAATATAGCAGGCTAACATGGCTAACAAAACAAGATAACATATAGCTGCGGAGGGGGTGTGAATTTGACCGTACTTTTAGTTTGGGAAGACGTTTGATGGTCTTGAGTGGACGTAACACCCTTAGCACCCTCAGAGACTTGATGATATTGAGGTCCTTTCCCTTACTGCTCCCCCTGTGGATTGGAGGCAAACAACAGGACATTAGCATGTTGCACGGTGAGACATAACGAGAAATAAGGACTTCTTGAAAGACCTTCTTCAGAACATTTCACTTCTTGACCATTCCTTGGGCTTCCAGTTGCTCTTATCATAGAAGCTAGTTTCAATATCACCATGCAAAAGTTAACATCACAGTATCTATCATGTATTAGGCTTATTTCTGTGGAATTATCATCAAAAATCTTTCTTTTCTTCAAGCAGGTTTTCAGAATCACAACCATCGTACACTTTCGGTCAACTTGTTACCTTCTGTGGGCATTCCAAAAGCATAACACATTCATGTAAGTATCAAAACTGTCAGGCATTTTCTGGCGCAATGCCCAGCCAAACCTCTTTCTTTCTTTTTTTTGGTTTTTAGCTGTGTTAGAGCAGACAGGGGAATGGAGGTCTGGGTATGAAGGCTGATTGTGTTAATCATAGGTAACATGACAAGACTGAGGGTTCACTGAGATGCAGAAAACTAGTGGACATGAGTCCATCTGTATCTTGTCCCTAGAAGAACTTGAAGCTCAAACCAGGAGACAAAGACAAGTTACAAGGACATGTCGTTGCATCCAAACCAATAAGGAAACAAAAGAAAAGAACTGTTGATAAAACTCCTGCCTACAAAGCACAGAAATTATGGCCATTATGAAGAATTTTCAACTGGACGTTTGGAAGAACTTAATGTTTAGCATCACATTGGCCAAAGTCTGTCCACACTGGATGCATCAAGTTGCCAAAATATTTACTGATATGGACCAATGAGGTGTAATACAGT
>JAUYWG010000045.1:9007681-9030691 GCA_034779775.1 Enteromius afrohamiltoni
TCACAAGAAGCATTCTATATATATATATATATATATATATATATATATATATATATATATACACTGTATATAGCCAACAAAAAGTTGACTTTGCATGGGTTAAAGATTAATAAATTTAATAAAAACAAAGAAATTAATAAATTAACAAAGGGATAATACTTTATATAATTATTTAAGGAAATAACTAATAAAAAAGTATTAAATTAATTAATTACTATTTATTTATCCAGCAATAAAACAATGGTGGATATATAAATAGTGAGGTTAATAACATTAATAATGTGATTATTTAAATTTATAACTAATAAAATGCAGAATAATAATTAAAAAAAAAACAATTAACAAATAAATATTGATTTTAATAATGGGGATATTTAAATACAGAACTAAAAACATTAACAGTAAAAATTTACATTTTATTTTAGATAAATGGCTGTAGCAGTGATATAATAAAACATAAAAAATAAATGCGTCCAGCAATGAAATCCACAACTGTAGCTTTTAGAGTATGGACTAACATCTCGCACCATATGTGTCCAGTGTAGACAGTGTTAGCCATCAAGGACGAATCTTTATTGACCCAAAGATCAGTCCTGTGAATGTGGCAGAGGTATTTTTTTAAGGATTTATTCAGGTCCCAAACACAAACAGAGAACTTTTCAATCAAGCGGCCAAGACAGCTGTCTTTAACTATGAACTTCCAGGCAAGTCTCAGTGGAAGACCGGCCAGCTCATGGCAGATTGATTAAGTCAGAGCATTGGAAAAGGTCCAGGTTACCAATAATCAATTACTCACTCCCGACTGTGCTCAGAGAGAGTTGTGCAAGTACCGTAAGCAGTGTGCAAAAGTGTGATCTCTTCTGTAACTTGTTCAGTTGTTTAGGTCCACAGATGGACCTGTTAGAGCCAATGTAAGTCACAGCAGAATAAAACAAGCAGTGGAATGGAGAGAACCAGAGCAGATGAGCAAAGAGGAAGGGAGGATGGTCTGGAGGGAAAAAGAAAGAAAGAGAGAGAAGCCATCACGTGAGCGGGACGGTAGCTGTGCGACAATAAGGAGGGGAGACTTTACCGAGAGAGGCTCCTGTTGGTCACCAAGGCGTAGACATAAGAGAGGGTCAGAAACAGACAGCGGAAGGGAGAAAGAGACAGAAAAGAGAGGAATACACACACAGAAAATACAGAAAGAGAGACAGAAAAAGAAACAAGAGAGTGGCTTGGCAGAGGAACAACATCAATATGAGAGACAGACAGACAGAGAAAAAGGACCAAGCAAAAAAACCTCAGCGAATGATTTAAAGAGTTGGAAGCCTCCATGTTCAGATATTTTGAAGTACAAATCAAACCAAACCAAATTAAAGATGCACCCAGCAGTGTTTTACACCTCTGACAAGCGTCAGATTCAAATTATTGCAGGATTAATCAACAGTAGATAAATAAATGCTTGAATTGGTCAATCAAAAACAACTGCTTTCGGGGGATTTGTGTAATGTGTAATAGGTGTCAATATTGAAACTTTGATTAATGCATCTTTAAATTGTGCATTTAAAAATTCTATAGACATACATAATATAATTGACCACTGCTAAGCACCACCTACTTGATTACTCTTTGCCGCTCGCATAAGCTTTAGAAAAGAAAAAGATTTTCCTGAGAAACATTTTACTGAACTGTGCATTACCATCAGTCCACATACACATATTTGCATACTGGTTTAAATGGTCTGCAAACTGCTGTTGTGTTACGATTGCTAATGCAGGTTGGCCAGTAGGGAGGGCTTAGCAAAGGGTCAGTTAGCATAAATCCAGACAGTATCCATAAAATGTTTTAAAAACTGTTGAGAGGTCTAATAAGAGTAAGTAGAGTACACATCTGAGAGAAGATAATAATTATCTGTTTATTTCACAACCAAGCTCATTATCTGAGAAAAGATCAGCACTCTGATACTATAGTGAGTACTACAGCATCTGATCTCTCCTCTAGAAAGTCTATTACTGCTTACACACTTGTTTTTAATAAGGATGCAAAAATGTACTGTACATGTCTAGTTTAATATTTTTAAAAATGTAATTGTTTAAATACAACTTTTTTGTAACAACTCTTTTGAACAATTTAGTTTATACATATACTGCCAAATTGCAGTTTATGTATGAATATATATATATATATATATATATATACTTTATAAATTATATTACACACATTATATATGATGTTAAATTTATATAATTTATTATATACACACTCTTAAATACCCATGTTAAATGTATATAGTTAAAGATATAATAAATATAAATAAATAAATATTGATATATAATATTACAATATAATAAAATCAAAGTGTGCTGATCAAATTGAGCTGCTTTATTAATGATTAACTCATGCTCAATTACTGCACACAAACACACACCTGAGCCTGCTGCTCTTTTTGTATTGACTCTGACAGAATCATTCTCATACACTAATGCCTGCCAGGTATTTGGCAGGTCTTTACTCTGGGCCTGTACCCATTCAATAACCGAGGATTCAAACTGGTCACACTTATAGATTAGGACAACCCACTGCAGTAGAGGAGAATCCTCCCTCTGCCATGCCAACTCTAAAAGCAGGGGGAGATTCTCAGCACCTTAGCACACTATATCAGACACTCGAGCCGGAATGGAGGTGGAATCCATAAATCACTGCAGTGGAGCCAAAATGGCCGCCACACTGCAGTCACCTCAAGGTGGCAGTGTGGGATGGTATTTGTTTCAGTAACTATCAAGCAGAACATACAGTCCTCAACCCAAATCTACCGCAGATATTGGGTTACATGCTTCTCAGGTATTTGTATTGACTTCATTCAAAGAATGAAGGTGGCAACAGCATAATCATTTGTTGAGTCATTTTGTTATTGTGAAACTAATACACGAGCAAGCCTTTTCTCCACCTGTCCAAGATATTCTGGGTAATCTGAGATGCTTGTGTGTCATGTGAACATGCCTATACCCAGAATGCATCCATTTAGAAAGCATCAGGCAGTGAAGAGAAGAAAGATTGTTTACCCAAAAATATATTCACACTCATATTGTATCAAACCTGCATATTGTTAGCTTTACGCAGGTGTCAAAATAAAGACTTTATAGGTTTGAAACAATATGGCAGTGAGTAATTAATCACAGGTAATAATGAAAGGGCATAACCTTTCATTTAATGTGTCTGTGAGTGCGAGGGAGAGAATGAGATAAACAACGAACGTCAAGAAAAATAAAAAATATCAGTTTTAGGGAACAACTGTCAACCTGGAGTCCTCTTTCTTTCTTTTCCTTTTTCATTAACATATCCTTCTATATCTCTTGTTCTCTCTATCTCTCCACATCTCTTGTGGTCTCTCTTTTTCACTCACTTTGTCAGACTCAACAAATGGAGGCCCAATTGATAAACAGCTTGACAGCTGGAGTCTGTCCAAGAAAGCTTAGTGCTGATGGAGGGAGAGGGGAGGAGAGAAAGAGGAGAAATGGAAAGGTGAAGGGGGTAGGAGAAGAACTCTTTTTAGGAATGAGAACAGGAAGTGACACAGGACAGAAATAGGGTTGATGTGGTGGAGACGCTTCATTTAGTTTCAGGTCAGGGGACGAAAACCGGCCGCTGCGTGTGAAGTGATTTTTAACTCAAAGAAAGGTTTAAACCTATCGGCAACATGTATGTTACGATACGAGCTGATAGGTTTCCCTTCAGGCATTCGGCTAACAAACAGTCACCCATAACAGCATACTACATACTTTCTTTTGTACAGAAAAAGGTTTCACTCATCAAGTCATTAATGTTTTATATCAATGAATAAAGAATATGAATGAATAAATTTAAATGAAAGACAATACTGTTCAAAAAGTAGGAGAAGTTGAAATTATAAATGTTTTGGAAAGAAATATAGTAACTGATTTGATTAAAATAATAATAATAATAATATACAATTTAAAATAAAACTGATAATTGTTTTTCTAGCAGTCTTTGATGAATAAAATTTCTAAAGAAGAAGCATTTATTAAACACACATTTTTGTAACATTATAAATGTATTTACTGTACTTTTTAAATCAGCTTAATGCATCCACCTTCAATAAACATTAAAAATAAAAACTGATCCCAAACTTTTGAACAGTAATGTATATATTAATATATAATTTAAAAATACAACACAATATTAAATTTGAGGCCGCTCTATGTATGCTGATAGTTTGACTGGTGTAAATAATCATGTCCACCTTCCTCAGTCTCCAAAGTCAAAATATTTTACCAAACAGTGAAGCAAATGACAGTTTAAAGGGGGGATTACATGCACTTTTGTGCATTCAGAGTTGTTTACACTGTTACAAATTTGGATTGTCAAGCTACGCATGCACAAAGTTTCAAAAAACGATTTGGACATAAAACCGAGTATTTATGTGCCAAAAATCTTATGCATGAACTGCTTTTTTATGCATTTCTCCTGTGCATTTCTCTCCTTTATTCGACAGCACTGCATGGGATGCGCACGGGAAGTAGGGCTATGTTTGCAAGGAAGTGCATTTTTGGTTGTAAATAAAAAAGATAACCCTGTTAAGTTTTCCAAAAGAATTCAGCGTTACGTGAACAGAGGATGCCATTTGTTTTTTCAGGTCAGCAACGGAGATTCACAGGTGTGTTTGTTGGTAAACGTTTAATAAACAAGGCCCAGTTCGACACTGGATTTGCACATTGTTTGATACTAAAAGATGGAGCAGTCCCAGCTATAAAAGATCCCCCTCATGATTCAGAACAGCAGACGGCATTTGAAACGGCATCGTGTCTGTGTTTTGTTGGCAATTGGCGTCACTCCTTAGCCCCGCCCACACAGCATACCTCCAGGAGCTCCGCTTTTTTCAGAGAATCGTAAAGCTCTATCCTTCTTTTAGAAACATAATAAAACAAAACGTTTAAGAGATATGAAGGATGCAGTATTATTCTAAAAGATTAACTCAAGATTAACATGAGCTTGGGTAAAACTGTGTATGTTATGCCCCCTTTAAGACAAGGTTATTGGTTAGATAGAAAAGCATTACCAAAGTTAAAATGTAGCATATAATAATAATAATCATAGTAGCAATAATAATATATTACATTCAGTAATTTGCATATGGATTGGCTTTAATGGATTGGCAAGCTAGAGAAATTGCATAATGCATACACAAAATCAAAACGTTTAACAGGATATTTATTTACCTAAATCTATTTCTTATTTTTTTTTTTTTATAATGCCACTAAATAATAACATCAGAATATGTAATCCCTATTTATAAGTGAGCAGACACTTGTCTTGTATACACATGCATCGGCCTATGAGACTGAGAAGGATGTACTAGATCATGCATGCAGGCCAAAACAAGAGTAAAAATCATTCCACGCTCAGAGCCCCATTAGTGGTGTTTACTCTTTCTTTCTCAGTGACTAGCTGATCTTCCCGCTCTAGGGTTCAGCTTTATTCTTCAACCAGTCGCTTTATATCCCCAGCTGCTCCTCCCCCAGGCCATGCAAAGGAAAGAAACCAGAGTACCTGTGGCAGGACTGGCTCTCGCTGATCCAGACATGGAAACCGCCTGGGCACTAAAGGGCTACAGGTGCCTGGAGACCCCTCACCCCCACAGGGCCCCAAAGGGCTCAAAACTACCCTTTTCAGCAGAGGGAAAGTGTGAGGGGACAGGTTTATGGTGAAGATTTGCTTGGTGGAGTAATAACAGATGAAAAAGAGCCCTATCACATGAAATATTTTGCTTGTATAACCACTTTTGGAGATTATTAGATTAGTATTTTTAATGAACTAGAACAAAACTAACATTATACTAAATAAATACATGTATTAGTAAGTTTTTTTGCTTCATATTTTGTGTAAAAGGAATATTAATTTGATTCATTAGTAAAAGTCGATTTTAAATTTGATTTATCTATAAATATACTTCTCCCGAATTTCCTTTGGAGAAATAATAATACAGAAATAAAAAAATTGCTCACATATAAAATGAATGTGGGATAAGATATATGTTGTATATATAAAGTACATGTTATAGCTCACATAATTAGGCATTGAAGGAATTTGATGAGAATTGAAAATGTTTAATCATCTCTAAATGTGGAATCTTGTAAAAAACTGAGCACAGCTTGCCAAAATGTTAAGTTTTCTTCAGAAAATGATATGCGAGATTATCATAAATCTGAGATCTGTGCAGCATTCTCCAGTTGTTATCCCACATCTGCCTAGGAACAAGAATTGATGTCACTAAGATTCTATTTGCTTTTCTCAGTTTTATTGTTTCAGAAAAATAATAATTTAATTTCAAAGTTCATTTATTGATGGAAATCACGGTTAAAGAATGAAAGGAAAGGTGCTTTGCCAAACCGTTTAGCAAAAAGAAGGACTGAGTATGAGATAAGATGAATGATGAAAGTCAAGCAGAAGTTTGTGTGGATCTAAAGGCAGGAGTTGGATGGGAAAGAAACAAAGGGGTTATCAAAAAGAAAGCTGGGGGAGCTGATCGGTCAGAGAGAGAATAGAAACAGACAGGCTGGTCCTGACAGAAATTTTGATCTGTGTGTTTGTGTGAGTGTGTGCAAAGTGGGAAAGGCCTTCATCTTTGTGCCTGATTGAGTGAGACAGAATGCAAAGTGACAAAAAGAGATAGTGAGTCTAGAAGAAGGGCAAACAGTGCTGACAGGAGAAGAAAAGAGGAAGAGACCAAGAGAGAAAGGGGTAGAGAGTACTGGCGAGACTCCAGGGTGGCAGTGGGGCAACGAAGAGACGATAAGGGGCAGCAGGCAGCACTTCAGGGGCACGAAATGGTGGGATAAAGGGCACTTACGTGAAGGCAAAGGCTACCAGGGCACCACTAACCACTACAAAGTCCAGAAAGTTCCACAGGTCACGAAAATATGAGCCCTCGTGCAAAACCAAGCCTAACACCACCATCTGAAACACAGAGCACAGGATCAAAGCAAAAAAAGAAAATGAAACGCACCTATACAAGTCGCTGCCGGCACACTTTACCTTGATGAGCATCTCAAAGGCAAACACAACAGTGAAGACGTAGTCAAAGTAACGCAATACCTGGTCAATACAGGAAAAAAAAAGTCTCATTATGCCTTAAAATGACTTCTAGAAATGTTGGTTAGGACACTAAAACATTGAGAACAGTCGTCTTACGTTGTTTTGAGGTGACTCCGGCCAAACCGGATCTTCTGCAGCCAAAGCAATGCTGCTCATAGCAATGACTGACAGAATACACATCTCGAAATAACGTAGCGTCAGGATGTAATGACAACATCTTCGGAACCTGAAAACTCACATTGGTTAAGATAAATACATTTACTTTGCACACATGCACTTATACAGATGAACACACACTTACGGGTTGGTAGTGGATAGGATAAAACAGGAACTGAATGGGGGAATGGGTTTGGGGCCATCTTCATCACCACCATTGTCTTCCTCCTCCTCTTTCTTTTCTCCTTCTTTAGCAGGCTCTGTGTTGGCATTCTTGTTCACTGCACAATAAAGTGAACGTAGGAAGAAGAAAGAAGATATCCACAAGCGTAATCAAATATCAAACAGTACATTTGCTTTTTACAGTCAAACATGCACAAATGCACCGAAACACAAAAGTGTACTTTAGTTATTACATGCACATGACGTTGTGACAGTTTAGTCACCAGAATTATAGTCATGTACTGTACGCGCATGATCTATTTATAGCGTATATGCTAAAACATAGTATACTTTGGGTTTAACTTAGACAACAGAAATTAATATTCATTCTCTGTATTTTTATGTTGAGTTTTCTGTAATAACACATGCACATATTCGTCCCTCACCTTGCAGTTTGGCATTAAATGAGGGGTAAATCGGAGGCATATCTATGGCAGTGTGGTCAAGTTTGCTGGGGGTTTTGGTGGAGTCAGTCAGAATGAGACTGTTGTCATGGAAATCTGGGCCACGCAGGTTCAGCAGGTTATTGGCCTGCTCTGGGTCACAGTAGGGGTCATAAAAGTCAGGGTCAGGGTCGTGGATGGCCATCTTGCTGCTATTTCGCAGATTGTCCAGATCCTCGCTGTACTGGCTCTCTGCATGAGGAAGACCTGGCTGAATTGGACGAGCTGTTGATAAACTACCCTCTCTACAAAACAAAAAAAAAGGGAGAGGTAAGAGGTTAATAGGTGAAACATTTACAGTAAGCTGTATCTAGCCACAATTTTTTAGCAAAATACTTTTATTGCTTTTATTAATACTATGAATTACAGTAGTATTAGTGAATTAGCATATTAGTTTTTATTTCTGTTTGTAATACATGATATATTAGTAAATCAATGAAAACACGCTAGCTTAGCTTATGCTATTTTATTTCAGTTAATGTTTTAGATTTAGCTAATGATAATAGCGCTGAGAATGTTTGGATCAGGAACTTAATGCAGCAATACTAAATGTAAAAAAAAAAAAAAATCATTAAAATCAATTAATTTAGATGAATCAAGTAAATCTAATTCACCTATACACCTGAGTCCCTGTGCAGATTTGAAGAAACACAGAACACTCACTTTCTAGCTCGATGCTGTCGATTCCGTTCTCTATCCCTCCTTCCATCTCCATCCCCATGGTTTCCATGGCGATGCCTCCTCTGCCTCTTCTCGTGGCCCTCCTCGCCTTCTCCTTCTGTCTCCCCTCTGCTGTGGTGTTCTCTGTGTCTTCTCCCTCCATCTTCATCCCTCCTTCTGTGCTGGTGGTGTTGGGGTCGTCTGTGCTCCCCTGCGCCCTCCACGTTCTCGCCTCCTCTCTGGGCACAATCACAGCCTGTCTCCCCCAGCTCAGGGTGGTGTAGGGATTGATGGCTGGAGTGGTGGTGATGGTGGTGATGATGATGACTGTGATGGTGGTGGTATCGGGACTGGTGCTGCAGGTATTCTTCACCCCGCTCCTGGGGATTTGGTTCACCCGGTCGGGGCTTGTTGGTGTTGTTGTTTCGGTTCTCCTGAGGATTAACTACTAGTGGGCGGTCCAAGTGGGTCTTCATGTCAGGACGGTTGTGGTAGTTCATCTAAAAATAGAATACAATACATCTAGGCTTAACAAAATACAACAAAATTTGAATGTACATTTAAGTAAAAAATTACTTTCCCAAGAGAAAGAACACGTTATACGTTACAAAAGCTGCTTTTTATAAACTGAGAATGAACTGAGATGAAAAATTCTGGCTGAAAATTACTTAGTTAAGTTATTAAAATTGTATACTATTTTGTCTGAACCCCCCCACTAAAACTTTATATAATATATACTGTGTATATATACATATATATTTTTATTAATTAAAAATTTTTTTTTTAAAGGTATGTTCACCAAGGCTGCATTTATGACTGTAAAAAAAGTGATATTATGAAATCATTACAATTAAAAAAAAAAAAAAGTTTCTATTTTAAAATTATATTAAATAACATTTTCAGAAGCCATTACTCCAGCCTTCAGTGTCACATGATCCTTCAGATATAATTCTAATATACAATATTTTTTTCGTATTATTAAGTACTATTTCCTGTAATGCTAAAAAAATGCGTTGCTTAATAATGTTCTGTAAACGTGCTAATTTTATTTCTTAGGATTCTTTTATAAAAAGATATGTCAAAAGAACAGAATTTAATCGCAATAATGTAGAAATGATCAAAATACACAAATTCAGTAAACAAAGATTTATTTAAAATGTGGGATTTTGTAGGTACATTGTTTTATTGTCTAAATGTTTAATTGATATTTATTGTTAGCTTTACATTTTTCAATAGAATAGTGTTCTACACAGGAAATAAAACACTCTTCATTTGTGATCTACAATATGTCTCTGACCTTCCAGTGATCTTCTGCATCAAGTTCATTGTAAAGCGCCTCTCTGCTGGTCATCAGGTTCTGTCTGCGAATCTCACTTGTGCGCTGCTCCCACACTGACTTGGAACCCTTTGAGTTCTTCTGCTGCTCTTTACTAAAGAGTAAAGAAATACAGAGAACAATTTTAACCCAGGGAGGAAGAAAATACTTTTTTTTTCCTCCTCTAAAGCATCTATGAGCGATGACCCAAAGTGAAAGGAAATGATAGTGTCCCTTAGTCCCCAGCAAGAGAACATGGATGTGGCTCATGAATTCTGTGAAGGGAGTGATGACATACTGAACAACAGCACTGAAAAATGTTCAGACAGACAAATACAGTGGGAAGAGAGGAAGGCAGAGATGGTTTGAGACCAAAACAGCGAAACAAGCAGCCGTGTGCTTGCAGTGCTGCTGTGGAAGAGACAGTGTGTTTCATCACAGCCAATGATACCTCAGCCTCAGTGTTACAACATAAAACTGCAGCTACAGCAGCTGGAAACATAAAAACACTCAGACAAAAACATGAGGTAGGCAGAGAGCAAAAGAAAAAGGGATACAAAACAAAAAAAATGAGTAAGTAAATGAATAAATACCAGTCCAGTAAACTGTCTGTGGCATCGATACGTTCAGATTTTACTGTAACTCTGAGGAGAGGGGGGTGAAACAAGGAACATAAAAACAACGCTGCCACAACTATCACAGAAAACAACAGGTGTCCCGTTAACTAATAGAAACGCGCTTGATCAGTCAGATAAGTTTATAAATGACTTGGTATCAACCGGATAACTTTGCTTTTAAAAGCAAGCTTCCAGAGTGAAATATTTCACTTCTTAAACCTACTTCATGACCGATCAACCAAATTCTAAATCCCAGGCTTGTGTCAAGTTATCCCAAAACTTATCTTACTAACCATGCATTTATTGTCTATTCACTAAACATCTTAACTATAAATGTATCATACCATGTCCTAACCAGACACAATAAAGTGACAACAGTAAAATCTCAAGCCAGGGGGCAGTGATGAAATGGAAAGTATTCCCAGCTAAACGTCAAGTGGCTCATTTAGCATTTGTGATGTAAACCTTTTATTTCTCCAAACTAAAAACTGAAAGTATATCCATGAAATAAGCACATATTAGACCAACAGATATAAATACAACTTTTATGCATAAATTCAGCCCATTTAACAGACACATCAGTTTAAGTTATAACAGCCTGAATAGGCGACCGACAATAACAACTAATAAGTTAAAATTACAACCTCTAAACATGTAGTTAAAAAAGCTAAACAAAAACTTTTCATCATCCCTTTAGCATACTCAGTGTTGCTGCGTTATTCATGCCATGGGAAGTTCAATTTAACATAGCTTAATGTGTCAAATGTGCCACTGAAACCGTAAAGACTGACTAACAGTAACTAAAATCTTTCTATAGTAATCTAATGTCACTGCTTGGCGACTATGACCATTTTATTTTTTAAATAGTTTTCACATTTATCTTGATTGAGAGGGAAGGCGTGTTTGACATCAAACATATTTTTCTTGATTATGATACATTATGCAGCATTATTGAAAGATGAAATGTATTGTGGGAAAATCATTGCATTATGCCTGGTTAGGTCACAGTATAAGTGTTAGCTGATTGTAATATTCATACACAAAAAACTAAAACAAAACAAAAAAAACATTACTGACCACTTCTTATAACAGAATGATGAATTAAATGAGGTATTAAATGCTTTTTGCATCACACACAAAACCACAAATCACATACAGATACCACACATTCCATTGCAGTTCAGCTTCCAATTTACCTCATACTGCATGCCTTCAGGCTATAGGGTTTTTTTTATGGTACTTTTTGGTCTTTTTCTGGGTTTAACAGCACCTGTTTGCTTTGTGCTTTACAACTGTAAGGAAATGAGCTACTTAGTCCTGCAAAATACCTAGGTTTTGCATTCTCTGCAAGAAAATTAAATCATATGGATCTGGAACAACAAAGTATGTTGTTTTCATTTTTGAGTGAACTATCGCTTTAACAACGGAAATAAAAATGGCCGTAAGGGGGTTACATGCTGTATGATAAGGCAGGTTTAAACAAGTCTGCTGGAAAGTGAATTAGAGTGGATTTAAGTAAATACTATGATAAAGTTAAGCTGACAGAGTAAGCTAAACTCAGCTAAGCTAGGCAAGAAGTATTTAAACCAGCTACGGTACCAGATCAAATTTATGTGACATAAGACATGGCCTCTTACAATAAAAAAGTTACAGTGAGAACTATATTATGTCTGTTTCAGACATTAGTGTATGAGTTTATAAGGGCTCATTTACATATACAGTATATGCATTTTCATGGTATTTACACGTCCCTGAGTGTTGTAAGTATTTCACCTTTTGCTCATAAATATTTATGAAAAACTGGGTATGGCTTCATTGCTACAGTACGTGTGTTCCTGAACAAGCTATTACTTTTGGCTATTACTGGCGCAAATGGCACAAAGGTGGTAAAGGGGCTGGTTGGTAGTGTGTAGAGTAACTCACGCAGCAATAGATAGGTTGGCAGCAGACAGTGGGCTCACGTCTGCCACTTCTTTTGCTTTCTGGAGAGCAATCTTTTGTGTTGTGGCCTCCTCTTCCTCCTGTTCATCCTGAATAATCAAAAAACATACAGCAGTGACAGCAGCTAACCTTTGTTGGGTATCGAAAAAAAAAATGACATGAGACAGACAAATTGTTTAACCTTAGTTAGTTCCTGAGCATTGGCCAGGTTGTCCACAGCGATAGCCAAGAATACATTCAGTAGTGTGTCTGAGAAGTTAGAGTTAAGAAACAATTTTATAAAGACAATGCTTGTATGTAATGAAGTATGGCTAGCTTTGCAATCTCAGAATTATTTTTTAAATAATTAAAAATAGAATAATAGCAATAATCCTTAAAAAAATGAATGTTTTACTCAATTTATAATCAAACAAATACAGCGTATGCAGTAATTAAAATGCTTGTGTGTTTCTGTGTGGATTAAGAGGGATACAGTTGCCAAAGAGTGTAAGGACAATGAAGAATATGGAGAAGACCATTCCTTTGTCCACCCCTCCCTGAGACTTAATGCCATCGTACATCACTACGTTCCAATCCTCTCCAGTTAGAATCTGAGAAATACACAAAGTCTGTTTTAACATACAAATCAGAACTGCATGCATATTTGATCGGCACACATAAGCTCTTTTAAGTAGAATAAGCAGTTTTCTGTTATCCGTATGTGCCCTAGAATGCTGTCTATGCAGGCTGCTCACTTGGTTTTAGAGCAGATCTACTTCTTAACCAACATAACCAGCCTACCTGAAATACTGTCATTATGGCAGCAGGGAAAGTATCGAAGTTTGTTGGAGGAGTGCCTTGCTCAAAGTTAAATCTGGCAAAAAAGAAAACATCAAATGCCCTTTTACAACAACGACACGTTATGAATAGGTATTGGTCTGTATCTAACTTAAAAGTAAGGCGTTGGTAGCCAGGTGTAGATCTATACTGACTGTCCACCGAACAGCTGCATCCCAAGAAGAGCAAAGACCACGATGAAGAGGAAGAGAAGGAAAAGTAAACTAATGATGGACTTCATGGAGTTCAGAAGAGAAACTACTAGATTACGCAAAGATGCCCAGTATCTGAAAAAGACAGAAAGAGATCTAGTATTAAAAACACTAAAACGGTGACTTTTTTATAGTACACACAAAAATGAGAGTGCATCGCTTAGATATGCAGATGGCTTAAATTTCAGTCTTTTCTTTACACAGACCTATTATATGGCTGTAGAAGACATGAAATATAGTTTTTGAACTATGTTCATTATTTCCATTGATTTTCCATTGAAAGCAGCATCAACATGCTTCCCCCCCCTACAAGTATGGAATGATGTGAGGTGAGATTTTTTTGTCTCTTTTAATCTAAACCAGGGAAAAATCAGCATTGTAGTCTTGTACTTGTTTTAGATCCCAAAAGGAGGACAAGACAAAAACTGACAAAACTTTGTGATGGACGACGCAGAGGTTAAATGAAACGCACTTGGTGACTTTGAAGATCCTAAGTAGTCGGAGAGCTCGCAACACACTGATTCCAAAGGACGCCCCTGGCTTCACCATGGCCCAGACCACCTCAAATATGCTGCCAACGATGACCTGAAACACGCACACAGCCAAATCCCAAAACAAATAAGGAACACTCTGAGGACTGGCTAACAAGGACTTAAGTCTGCATCTAATGTAGGTTGTCGGCTTGCAGAGGTTAAAAACAGAGGCAGAGTAAAAAAAAGCAAAAGAGAGAGAAAGTGAGACTTTAAATGGGCCAGAAGAGAGAAGGGCACTCACGGCACAGTCGAAACAGTTGAATGAGGAGTGGAAATAAGGGCGCGTCCCCAGTCCGTACATCTTAATCAGCATCTCTGACATAAAGAGGCCTAGAAAAATGAACTCAGCATAATCTGGAGAAAAAGAGAAAGAGACAAGACATATAAAGCGGAAAGCGAAGCATGAGGGTGTTTACCGACAGCAGAAGTAGAAAACTACCAAAACTGTACGCAAATGTACAACAGGAAATGACACAGACCAGATTCGAAATGATGTCTCCAAAAACAACACATGTGAAAACAAACAGCTTAGGTTAACTCACAGAGGAAGTCTGACAGTAGTTCGGGCTGGTCGTAGTGTACTACAGCCACACACAGTGTGTTGAGTCCCACTAGGCTGAGGACAGTCCAGTAGAACGCCTGAGTCTTTACAATCTTTCGAATTAAGAAGCGAAGACGTCGTTCTTTCTTGCCAAATCCAGTCCCATCGCCCTTTCCGCTCTTTATGCTCCCACGAGCAAAAGGCGAGCCTAAGAATATGCACACATAGCAGCACAACATCCGGCATGAGTACTATAGGATCTTTAAGTGTAAGCCACTATGCGTTTTAAAGACAGAACCATTTAAATTGTTCAAACGAGTCGTTTTCCTTAAGATCTGAATAATTCTTACCAACTGCGTCTCCCATGTGGTCCTCTCCCTCTTCTGGATTTAACAAGTCAGCTTTGTTTTTCTTTAAGGTGGGCCTGCGACGGGATCCTGCACACAAAAGCATTCACTGTGAATGATTACTGCATTTTAGGCATTAAACAGCAACAGGAACATTTATATTGTTACCAGTGCCATCATCGTCCTCTGCGAGTATGACTTCTTCTGTAAAGAGTGACAGAGAGAGAATTTACAAAGTCGTTTTATGTGAATTTTCAAGATGCAACAATATAAACTAGTCGAAACTAGTCACTATGTTCTGCAGGAAATTAATATCTATACTTGCTTTTCTATATTTTACACACATACCTGCTTTGCAGATCCACTCCAGATATCCGTTGAGCTCTCTCTCAATCTGCTGCTGGCGTTTGAGCTTAAGGAACTCGCTTCTGTTCTCCACACGCTCTCTTTCTTTGGCAAACTCACTGGGGGTAAGGTGGTGGGTTAGGACAGACAAATAAAGATAGAAAGACAGCTGTATAGTCAGCAACTTACTAATCAAAACTTTACATACATTGTTTTATACAAATGAAAGGATGAATGACTAGATAATCAACAATACCATAAAATAATGACAGAATGACTGAAACAACAAGAAATCAATAAATAGTGACAGACAACAAATGATAGTGACAGACAGATTATGGATGGATGAATTGAGCTAGCTAGCTTAGTCGGTTTAACGTAGTAAGAATAACTAGTCTTCCTAGAATTAATTGATTAATTGAACTGTGTTTATTTTAATACTTCCCACAATGTATATGGCTATTAAAGCACAATAAGATGTGAAAGAGAAATTAGAAATGAAATGCTGTCAGAGAGTTTGCTTTCACAGCTTATTGAATTAATAACTCTAATTAACATCAAAAAAGTGCCGCTCTTTATATTCTCATTAATGCATGAACACTTAAGTGTATAAACTATGTACATACGGTTAAAGTAAAACAGCAAACACTTTATACCGCTGTCAGAATATATACCTTCATAACAGACAGAAATATAGGTAGATCTTACCCTGAGAGGACACCCAATACCAGATTTAGCATGAAGAATGATCCAATGATGATGAGGGGAACATAGTACATCCAGTTCCAGGCACTCCCTAAAGCATCATTGCTCTGTAATACACCCATGTTTACTCAAAATTATTTTTCTTAAATCACAGTCCAAAAAAAAAAGTAAAAAAAACTGCATCATAGTTTAATCATTGTCTTTAACGCTTACATAATAAAGCATGTCAGTCCAACCCTCCATGGTGATGCACTGGAAAACAGTGAGCACGGCAAAAAGGACGTTGTCGAACTGTGTGATGCCATAGTTTGGCCCAAGCCAATATATAGTACACACTGCGCCCTTCTCGCACTGTCGAGCGGGTAAATCTTCACCACAGGGCTGCTCATCAACCATCTCGCCTGGATAATGTAAATACACAGGGTTTGTTAAACGGCATACAGGTCAACTCTATTTTCGTTCATCATTGAGACAAGCTCACCTGTGACATTGTCGAAACAGGTTTGGTGGAATTTGCCCATGTAGAACTCCAGGCCAATGATGGCAAACATAAGGATGGCCACGAATAAGAGCACGCCGATTTGCAGCAGCGGAATCATAGCCTTCATAATAGACTTTAGCACCACCTGCAGGCCTGAAGAGTAATGGAACTATTACATACTGTGCAAAGAACTCTGATAGCATTGACTCAGACTCAGACAAAGAGAACACTTACTTGGAATTCCTGACACCAATTTTAGTGGCCGTAACACTCTGACTGCTCGCAATGTCCGCAGGTCTAATTCTGACCCCACAGAGGACAGGATACTGGAGGAAACAGATAGAAGGGAGGCAGTTTTATTAAGTGCCATTAAAGCCATTAATACAAGAGCATCTAAATTCTGCTCTTCCATTTGTATAAAGCCATTTGTGTATCAGCATTTTATCCCCAAACTGGAACCACATCTCCACATGTCCTGTGAAAGGTACAGTTTGTCATTTATCCACAACAAAGTACAGTCACAAGCAGACGCATTATTCTAAGAAGAGGTCAATCGAGGGTAAATAATTGATCAGACACTGCTCTGTTCTCACATCACACACTGGTCTGATCAACTGATCTTTAAATGTGAGTGTGTATGTGTGTGTGCGTATGCTATATATGTTGGTGCTGATCTTAAGATTTATTACAATTTATAATATATATATATATATATATATATATATTAGGGGTGTAACGTTTCACAAAAAGTTCAGTATGTTTTAGATACAGCAAAAAAACAAAAAAACAACAACACATTTTTACTTATTTAAACTAACATTTCTTTTACTTTGAACAACAATGGAGCTATACTTCACATATCTTCTGGGGTTTCTTCTTAGCAGCAAATAAAACAAAACCTCCTTTATAACCAAAGCCTAATGCTCCTTATAAAAAATGTAATATTGTAGTAGTTATAAACTAATAGAAAGAAAAATAACTTTCCTTTTTTTTTTTTTTAAATGGAACTGAATCTTTCTGTTCTTTGCTAGGAGTGCTGGGAGGGCACAATAACATTTAGCATTTTCTTAAATCCCGCATAAAATTCCGCGGCTATAAAATTAGATCGCTGTTACCGATCGGTTGTTTTTCCCTGTTCGAATGCCTACCTCAATGCCGCGGGGATAGTTTGTAATGTGCGTGTTTCTAGTTTTTGTCTGTTTTGGGGGTGGGAGGGGCAGTCAACACGTAGCCTGTCCCGTCGTTTGCGCTGCCTTGTTGAGCATAGAACTGAAAACATTAAATTTTACATTCTTTATTCTCTTTTTTTCCCTGAATCGTTCAGTTTGTAATGCATACCGAACAGAAAGCCCCGTACCTCGTACCGTGCTCTCAATCAATTAAATAAATTAACTAATTAATCGCATATTTTTCTGAAATTAATCGCGATTAATTCCAACTAACAGGAACATTTTTAAATATACTTTTATATTGCAATAATTTCACATTCAAACATTACATTAATGTAAAAACAACATAAAGACAGTACATTGTTTTATATTTGTATAATAGCATATTTTTTTGTGACTGAAGTCTCTGGAATAGTTTTTTTTCCACTAGTAGCTATTTAACCATTGAATAGCCATTCAACATTACCACTATAATACCGATACTGATTTCTTTATAAAACTGTCCCCCCTTCCCAAAAATATTTTTTAAACACTGACTATAGTCTTCAACATTACAGTATACTGTAATCAAGAGCTAACAATTTTAATATTTGGACTTAAAAAAGAACTTCTAATTGAAGTAAACTTAAAACAATCTTCACATAAACCATTATAATAAATGTCACATTTACATGTGCACTTCAGCACAAATATACATAAACTGAAATTGAATTTATCAGTCACATTCTAAATGAATGATACAGATGAATCCATAAAGCTATCCCTTTTTTCTTTGTCCTTTTATTAATAGGCACCACAGAAGCTGGTTATTATAGGTTATGTTAGCCGCCTCTGCTGATTGTGACGCAGTTCTGACACAAATTTTGTTTACTCTTTGTACCTTTTCTGACTCACTTCAGGTCAGGCGTGTTAGATAAGTGAGCTTATTTCATAGCTTATTTCGCGTTTTGGTGCATGTATTTGAAGAGCGCATGCTGCAAGCATAGTACCGTTTGCTTGGCGCTGAAGTGAGGTGGAATGCGTGTCTAAAATGTCTCCCATTTGATGTGGTAGTAAAGGCGTTCTGCGACAGAATAAATGCACTTCTTGTCAAGAGAAAAAGTGACAGAAGCAGCAGTTGTGAGTGGGGTGACCAATCCTAGCCATGCCCCTGCATTAAATGCGTTAACGCGCTAATTTTGACACCACTATATATATATTCAAACACAAAATTTTTATCTGTAGTTTAAAAAAAACAAAAAAAAACTAAACGTTTTTCTCAATCTTTTCCCATTACTTTTTCACTACCTTCTGCTGTTGTCTGCATATGCAGCGATGCCAATGTTGCTAAGAGCTCATTCATTAGTGGTTATGATATAGAGCGCCAGCCAATGGCTCAGTCAATAGGCCTTTAACTGCTCTGCCATCACATGCAGCAAACACCTACGTAGGCTAAAAGAAAAGAGAAAGAATGGATGGACTTGTGCGAGACTGGCCGAATGCAGCAAACTCATCTCCTAATTTTTTTATTAATGTCTTCTGCTTTTTCAGCCCTTCCTCTTAAGCCGTTCAATTGGCAAGAACATAGTGACTAATTAGATCAATGTCAGAATCATATTAGTTATTTTGAGATGTCATATGGTGCTGTAATGTTTTGAAGATGAGAATGAGGAGGCGCCAACCCTCTATAATAAGCCTATAGAATCTGTCTCGAATATTCACAACCAGCCTAAATGGAAAACTTAATCACAGAACAGCAGGCCGATCCCTCTTTGACCAAACTCAGCTTAGATACTGTATTCGGATGAAATTCTCAGTAATTCATTTACATATATCTACAGTCTCACATAACAAATAACACCTATTTATGACCCATCTTGCATGATCAATAAGCCCAAGACTGATGAAAATATACATTCAACACTTAAAGAACTGATTTGAGATCAGGACTAAAGTGCTTTGGCTGCTGATACAATATCGTTTTACACTTTATTTCGTGGAACAGTGGAAACTTAGATGCGGGAAGGAATAAACTGCCTCCAGGTCAGGCAGTGAAGAACACTTTATGTACAGTAAGTGCAGTGAGGATAACAGAGCACCGCTGACTGAGCTGATATCCTACTACACACTAAAAGGCCTGCGGTAAATTTGATGGAAGAGTGGACTGACGTTTGTGTGTGTGTGTTTGAGAGAGAGAAATGGAGGGAGTGTGTGCAAGTTTGAGACAGATGGAAATGTTAAGAGACAGTGAGAGTGTGTATTAGTGTTGTCACGGTACCAAAATTTCAGTATTCGGTACCAATACCAGTGAAAATCCACGGTTCTCGGTACCAATTTCGGTACCAAAGCAAAACACAAAAACTCTTCTATATAAGAGGACTTTTATTTAATCAAACAGCGCAATTTCATAGCCTAGAACTGCTTTTCTGATGGACCGATTTTAAAGATACAAACATTAACCATACAGTAGTGTATATATTTGAAGAAATCTATGTTGGGATTGTGAACTGTCAAATAAAGTACCTTTTGTAACAGAATGCTGTTCCATTAACACTAACTAGCCAGTACTGAAAGAGGTAAAATATATAATTGATAAATTAACTTGAAACCATACAGTATGGGAGTATGAGTGGTGCTATGCCCATGGCTGTCTATACTGTAGATGCAGCAGGACAGTTTTTAGAACCCTGCTATTCATTTGTTAGGTACACTTACTGGTCCAAGACAAAATATCATGCTCGCAGTGATATACAAGGCAGATAGCTGTAAACAGCAACTTTAAGTAACTTCAAACTGTTGCTCTGAATGACAACATTTCATGCTAATGCTAGGTACAGCATCTCTACTGTCAGCACTATGTAATGTAACATAACAAAAAGAGAAGCATTTGTGTTCAATTTAATATCACTGAGACACTATTATAAACATAATTAATTGAAATAATTCATTTTTATTTATATTTAAATAGTTTTTTTTATGTCTCTCTCTCTCTATATATATATATATATTTATTTATTTATTTTTTACTTAAATTAAATAAAAATCACAAATTTGAAAGGGTGCCTTGGCAACTAGCTGAAATAATAAATTTTTAGATGACAATTACTTTAGTACAAAAACATCTTGGTATGAATTTAGTTTACACATTTTTTTTTTTTTTTTAAAAATGACTTTTGCCTCTTCCTACTCTATTTGAATATGCTCATCAAATTAGGGGAAAAAAGAATTAAAGAAAGTAATTATTAAACATTTATGCAAATTTAACTAAGATTTATTTACATTTAATTATTTGGGACAACTACATGTTTTTACATTATACTTATTTTAGGAATACTTGCATTTAATTACATCTGTAATTACATTTAAAACTACACTGTTAATCATTTAAAACTGTGCCCACCCTAAAACCTACAGTACCCATATCACCAAACCTTACCCATATCCCTCCTCACTAGCAGCAAAAGTGAACAGAATAAAATATCAACAGGATAGGTACACTGAAGACCACTTATTTTTTGATGGCCAAGGTGAGTAAATGGTCAGAAATTGCTTTTATTCAGCAAGTGAACCAATCCTTTAAAGTGTGCTAATCACTGAGAAATGGCAGAAAATGGTAAAAATGTTTACATTAAAGCCAGTATTATAACAGTAACCTTATTTAAAAGAAAAAAAAATACTGGCTTCATACCCAGATTTATTCTAAAATGTTTGTCAAATAACTAAGAAAAACCAGCGGGAGAGTCCTGTGAAGGGAATAAAGTGTGATTTGGGAAACTCTGGAGAGGACAGACTGAAAGACACACAGTTAGCCCTGAGAATGCAGAGAAGTAAAGGGAAAGAGAAAGCCCCTCAGCCCTGGGGAGTGGACGATGACAGGGTGAGATAGAAGGATTCACAGGAGCGACAAGGCCTCCGTCTGCTGGGGAAAACCTGACAATCAATCAGAGCACACACACTGATGGAAGGGCTTTCTCTTTTCTCCTTTTCTCCCTACACCGGTCTCTCCTTCTCTCTTCTATTGCATCATTAGGTCTGGAGTTTGTAACGTCACACATGCCAAAAAAATCTTTGTCATAATCCAAATATGTAAAATGTCTGTGAGGTATTGAGAGAAAGGGAGTGGCTACATCTGGTAGATGTTATCTGCAGTTTACACACATATATGTATGTTTATGACTATACTGTTAGATACATGTTATGTTTATACGTTTACATGTTTTAAAAATGTTTCTAAGAATAGATTCCGTCTCGCTCATTTTCTTTAAAAAAAAAATAAAAATTAGGATGACGATCGTGGAAGCCTCTCTCCAACATCACGCCACCAGGTCTCTCCCCATTCAAGCCATCACCATAGCAACCGGCGATTCCTCTTTTACCAGCCTCCTCTCATTCATAACCGTTGCTGTGGCAACGGGCCCTCTGTCATTGATGGAATCTCGTTATTGCCACTGCAACTGGGCCAGGAGTGACAGATAAAGGGTCCCCTTTCGATTGATCTCCATTTCCTTTCAAACGTTGAGGAATCTCTGACTGACCACAGTGTCGCATTTAAACGCAATTTATGTTTTTGACTCATTAGCGTGTCTTCTACATGTTGCCCATGTTGTCGGTGCACGACATCAACCGGTTTCCGTCATAAAAGCACAGGAATCCTCCAGCTTTTTGTCGAAGCTGAATCTAGGTCATCCTGATACGCAGCCCAACTCTACATTATTCAATGCTGTACACTCAGGCCCATGCATTTGGGAATACAGTGCATTTGTGCAGTATGTGAGGGTGTTTGTTCGGGAAGTGTAACAGGGATCTGGCATCACAAATCTTGTTTCTTGAACCAGAATTTGTAAAAGAGGCCTCTTGTTTGAGTCAAAGTGCTAGAATAGGTTACTTATTTGTTAAATTATCATATCAGGCTTCTGATTTGATCTGTAGCACAGCTACGAAGATATTACATCATTTGTTAATATTTATAATAAATTTCTCCTTGACTTAGCTTTCTTTTCCAGTCTTTATAGTATCTTTAAGTCTTTAAGTATACTAGAAATACATTTACATGTTCTTAATAAGAATACTCTGCAGTTGTAATTTTATTATACCAAAGAGGTATACTTAAGAGTCTGCTAAATTAGAATTACTAATTTTGTGTCACTTGAATTGCTTGGAAGTACTGCTGAAGTCCAACTAAAGAGTGTATTTGATTGTGCTGAAGTGGAACTATTCCGAGTATACTTCTTATAAACTTTTAATATGTTGCTTTTAAAAAAAATAAAATCATTAAAACACAATTTAGGCTTTAGCCCTATTCGGACGGGACAAGTTTTAAAGGGGGATCGTTAGAGAAAGTTTTGTTTCACAGATATACTTGGTGATTTTAATCCCGTCCGAATCTGCCATGTCTGTGTTTTTCTCTCACAACCTCTGTGATAATTCCAGAGC
>JAUYWG010000045.1:9033398-9048975 GCA_034779775.1 Enteromius afrohamiltoni
AAAACATTTAAAGATGAAAGAAAAAAAATTAAGTAAAGTATTGATATATATATATATATATATATAGAGAGAGAGAGAGAGAGAGAGAGAGAGAGAGAGAAAGAGAGAGAGAGAGAGAGAGAGAGAGAGAGAGAGAGTTGAAAAATAAGAGGCAGTCAGCCAGAAAGAAAAGTTGTTTCAGAGGCAGGGCAAGTTATTTTCTTTTTTACAGTAATTTTAAGCATATAATTAAGCATAAGGCTTAACATAATAAAAACTTAAAGGGTTTCTGGGTTAAAACATTCAAAAAATGGAGACATTGTGCACTAGTTTAAATATAGTATGCATGAACTCTTGTTTTGTTTTTTGTTTTTTTGTCCTTATAATGCTGTTTCATTTCATTTCAACCCAACGTAACCACTCATATTGGTGCACATTTAAATGTTTCTCACTTCCATGATATTAAAATAAGTGACTATTTATGAGTGTTTGGACAGAGGGAGACAGCAAACCAGAGAAAGTAAGCAGAGAGAGTGGTGTCTTCTCTGGCCTTCCACGATTCTCTCTTATTACATAACATTGCTATGGAAACAGCTGCGCATGGCAGCGCAAAGGTGTGTCCAGAAACTGAGAAATCTTCTACAGACTAAACCATGGTGTTATTCTCTTGGTCATGCTCACTCTCTCACTCCTTTCCTCTCTGTCTCTCTTTGCTGTGTGTGCCAGTAGTGAAGTCACAGATTGGCACAGAGCAGGCAGCCAATAGCCAGCGCAGTCACGACTCAGGAATCTGCCAAGTAAGAGCTGTACATTGGCAACACGTGCACAAGCACAAGCAGTGGCAGTGATAATACAGAGTGTGATAGAGGACTAATAACAGTACTGGTTCAAAATAGAAGTGGTGCACAAAAAAAAGAGAAAGAGAAAGAAAGACAGATATATAGTATATAAGCAGTTCTTCATGGAGTAGAAAAAAAAAAATCAATTGAACAAAACAGAACAAAATCCGCTGCATATAATGCTAATATTATCATATAATGATAACAATTTCACACACACACACACACACACACACACAGTATTATTAGCATCATTGTAATATGATTTACAAATGTTTAAATATATAAATAAAAATAAATACATGACTAAATAAGTAAATTCATTCATTCAGTTATTTATTTATTTAAATAATTATTAATTAATTAATTTTTTCATTATTTAGGCCAACAACCACAATCCTGAAAACACGAAAATCCAGAAAAAAATCCAGAATTGAGTAAATGAATAAATCAATGAATAATTATTTTTTAAATGCATGTATGTATTTAAATATTTACTTATATATTTAAAAAAATATATTTTCCTATTTATAATCTACTTAATGATTTAATTTTGTGTAATTTGGCCTGCCATATCTACAGACTGCTATATATGGATACACACACAAGCACACGCAGCAATATTAACACGGCAAAAATGTAAACTATGATAATTCAAAATAAGTACTGATATCAAAATAAGTTATTATTTAGTACAAAATAAATAACGATCAGCTGGATGTGCCGGCCCAACTCAGGGGATGATACTCCAGCTCCCAGCTAACTGTGTATGTTTTGTGTCTGTTTTCATTCATGGATTCTTCTCACCACCCATCTCATCTATTGTCACGGTTCCCCATTGATGTCTCCGCCCCCCTTGTATGTTGCCATTGCCACTCATGTCTCCTCCCACTGACCTAGGTTATGTGTTTAAAAC
Organism: Enteromius afrohamiltoni; assembly: GCA_034779775.1. Lineage (NCBI taxonomy): Eukaryota > Metazoa > Chordata > Actinopteri > Cypriniformes > Cyprinidae > Enteromius > Enteromius afrohamiltoni. Next base: position 9,035,133 of record JAUYWG010000045.1, read on the forward strand.
CCGGAAGTGTTTGTATGTTGCCACGGTCCATTTGCACTGTTGTCTTGTCTTGTTTTTCATTCGTGTTCCTGATCATTGTCATTCTGTTTGGATTTACCATTGCCGACCCTCTGCTCCCTCCCTTCGTGACACTGATGATGCAGAATTCAAGTAAAATAAGAAAAAGTATTAAAATAAAAAAAGGAATTAATACAATATATTATGTATATATCAAATAAAATATAGATGTATGTGCAATAGGTACAGACAAAAAAATAAAGAAAGAAAACTGATGCTGGAGGGAAAAAAGGCAAGCTCATGTCGTTATTTGTCAACTGCTCAAATGCAGATTCAACATGAGCTCTTTCAGACTATCCGCTGTGACCAGTGACCGCTCGGTGACCAGCAGCAAACTGTTCAGAGGTCATGAGAGTCTGTCACTCTGCTGTCAAGCTTCATTGATGTCTTGATGTAAAATCTGTGAGGTGAAACTAAAATGTAGAACTAGAGCTTTGGAGCTGATGGAAAGGCACTCAGGGGAGAACTACAACCGCAGCCCTTGTGAGAACCAGCATCTGTGTTCAACTAACACTAAAGAGAATTTCAGACTCTGAAAAAACAGATGACCACTGATTAATGCTTAAGAAAGCAAGAAAAAACTATAAAAACGAAAATCATGGATGCCTTCCAGCGTTCCAGCGTTCAGTTCAAAAGCGTCTCTGATGGTATCTGCGTGCATAAGTGTATATGGTATGGGCAGCTTGCATGTTTTGGAAGACACTATGAATGTTGAAAAGTATATAAAAGTTTTAGAGCAACATATGCTCCCCTCCAGATGAGGTCTATTTAAGGGAAGGCCTTGTGTATTTCAATGCAAAACCACATACTGCAGCTACTACAACAGCAAGGCCTCGTTTACACTGCAGGTCCTGATGCCTAATTCTGATTTGTTGCCTATATCCGATTTTTTTGGTTGTCCGTATACACGTTTTTTTTTTTCAATTGTGACTCATATCTGATTCCTATGTTTACACTTGCCATACGATCTGAAACATCGCGCATGCGTTGTTGTCATTTAACACTTCCACATGTGCTGCTTCTTTAGAATAATAGCGTATGTGACCAGTGTTGACCGAATGAGTCACAATTAGCAAATTATAGAAATTTGATATTATTATTTCCATATTTACCGTTGATGATTTACAGCAGTTTGAGGTTGAGTATTCAAATATTATGATAAAGATTAAAGCTTCCCTCCTGTTCTTTTATTTTAAATTACTATATTAATTATCACAACATCATGATTATTGAAAAGAAGAAGAGATGTTTCTCAGTTTTAAACATTTGTTATGTTTTCCGTGTTCTATTGGGAATAAAACATTGGCTCATGTGATCTGAAAGTCTTTTATTCAAATTTAAAAAACATCTCAAAATTTCCAGACTTCAGGTTGTATCATAGTTATAGTTAATACTGTACATTATATTGGTATCTTTAGAGCATTATAAATGACATGTACCTACACTTTTTGAAAGTTTAGTTTGTTTTGCATGGCTGCAGTATGAGGAAAGAATTGACTCTGTAAACCATCTTTTAAGACCAAGAAAAATCTGCCAGCTGGTAAAGTTGGCAGGGGACTGAACAACTGTGCAAGCAGTAAGCAGTAATCCTACTATGGCTAGCAGACATTAACGGTCTTATTAATTCAGGAATTCAGAAAACATCACATGACAAAATTTATATTAAAAAGCTGATATGTTTTTTATAAAAGTATGGCCTTGTGTCAGTAAAATATTAGTAATTACAAGTAAATAAATTGTAATATGTTAATAAGTAATCTTATTTTGAATGGTAAAAACTAGCTAAATAAAACTCAAATGTATGGAAGCTTGTTTCCACTACAGGATAAAAAATAAAAATAAAAAAAGGTAATGATTTTCTTTGTTATTTCTCAATGTGACATTTTTATCTTACTATTCATGCTTTACTTCTTCACATTGCAAGTCTGTATCCTACAATTCTGTTATATTCCTCCATTTTTACTTCAATATTGCAAGAAAAAGGTTTAAAGTGTAAGATAGAGAGATTTGCAATTAACGTGCCTATAATAAAAACAATAAATAAACGGTTACTTTATTTTACAGTGTCCTTAATACAGTGTACATATACATTTAAATTCTGTACAATATTAATTAACTACATTCACTTACTGCATATGGTTAGAGTCCAATGAGGGTTTGGTTTAGGGTTTGTTGCACATAACTATTAATAATTTATTTTTAATCACTATAAGTACATGTTATAGGAACAATGTAAATTAAACAAAAAATTTAATAAAATTAAATGTTCATACTCTTTTTTTATTTTAAGGTACAATTCTCACTATTAAAAAGCATTTTTTGCCTCAGTAAGGTGTAAGTGTTACAGATAAAATAAAATAAAAGTTCTACTGGACAAAGAGATATTTTTTTTTTTTTCGCAAGGAACACAACGTGGCAGACCAACATGACAGAATATGTATTGTGTTTGTTTCAGTAGGTAAAGGTGTGTATGAGTCTGACTGTAAATAGAAATCAAAGCTGCAGGAAGCAGCATGAAGGAGGATGCATTTTATCATCAAAGTGCAGCTCTTTCTCTCGAATGCACACATACACACACAGTGATACTGCTGTGAAAGCCAGCTGATGCTTACAAATGTGTCCAGTGTGCGCACACAGCAGTCAGCGTCGAGTAAAAATGTGTATTGAGGATGTGGTTAATGATAAGCCATGTTCAGTTTCACAGCTGTTTGTGTGTGTTAAGATCTGCTTGTGTCTAAAAGCAGGGCTATTTGATTGATCATCTGCAGTAGTGAAAAGCAGGTTACTGCAGCAGCTAACGAAAACACACACACAGACACGCTCGCCCTGCTCCTTTACGTTTCCCTCGTTCTCATTCTCTTCCTCTCCCCTTCCACCTCTATCCTCCATGTTCTAGTTTCGTTCCTCACCTTCTCTTCATATCTACTTTCACTACTTCCCTGTTGAAGAGATAAGAACTGCTGGTCGCATGGTGTGTTTTGAATTTTGGTATGCTGGTGTGTCTGCTAGTCTTCTTAAAGGGACAGCTTACTCAAAATTAATTCCATCATCTTGCGTTTGAAATGGCATACTCATTAGGTACTATATCTGAATTTGAACTTACTTTGCGGTGACTAAAAAGTATGCAGTATAAATATGGATAGTACAACTGAAATTCCATGTCATGTGACCTACCAGCATCAGTTGCATTGCTTCACTACCATTCATAAATCTTCTCCTATTACCTCAAAGTATGATAACATTTCCAATGACTGCACATATCAGAATTCACACAGAAGTAGCAGGTCATCTGAGTATTTTTTTGCCAATTTGTTTTCTGAATATTATGTATTTAACCAAACTATGTTTTGGCATAAGGTACTGTTTTTGGCATATTACACAGTAGGAAAGCATATGCATAAATCCAAAAGGCGTTACAAAGGTATTCACTGTCACTTTTTATCAATTGAATGTATCCTTGAATATAAACCTACAAATGTCTTTAAAAAACAGCAGTGTGTATATCAAAGACATTCATTGGAATTTCCAAGATGCTTTTTTTCATACAAAGTCAGTGACAATATGGTCAAATATGTCACTATTTCATTTTATTCAAAGGAAAAGTCTAGACAAACACTTATTTTGTTCCATGTATAAAAAAGAAAGCTGTTTGGAACAACAAGTGAATATTGTAAAATATGGGTACACTACTTCTTTAATTAGCTCAGCCAGCAAGCCTCCCTTAGTCAATCATAATCATCATGCTAGCTGACCATTATTTTCCAGCTCCACAAGCACTAAGCAGCATAAATCAACAGGGACCAACATGGAAATCAAAGGTTTTCAGGGTTTTCACTCCATCTTGGATTCTTCCATTAGCCTCTGATCTCCTCCTCCTTCATCTATACGTCTTTTCACATCAACCAACACCTTCTTGCTCTCTTTCTAATTTTCCAGTATTCCAAAGCCCAGGAGAATGGAGTAATGGAGTCACATGGCCCTGCCTTCTTTAGCACTGCAATACTACAACACGTCCCCCTACACACCCGTCTGTCTCTCTCTCGTTCTCTCTCTCTCTCTCTCTCTCTCTGGTTCCCAGTGAGGTGACATTTCAGACGTGCCCTGATGGTTGCTCCCTACAGTGCGGCTGTGATCTGCCTGTGTTTGAGAATCCATGCTTGTTTGTGTGCATGCATGTGTGTGTGAGAAAGAGTGCTCATTAAGGCATGACAGAGCCAGTGTCCAACCAGACCTCTGCTGTGTACGTAGCATTCCTCACACAACGAGTTCCAGAAGTGGTGTGACTTTCTCTGGTCTAATTTAAGCCAAGCAAAACTACATCGTTTAGTACATGTTACAGATAAGTCAGGTAATGAGACAATGAGCTTAAAAAGTCTGAAATGCTAAGATAAAAAGTGTTTTCGCTTCGTCATCTCTGGCTGCATGCAAAAGAAAAAAAAATGACTACAGTAGTCTGAATCATGAACAAATGATTCTTAATCAATTGATCAAAAAGAGCCACAAACTCCACTCACAACACAAATCATTATACAAAAATATTTGACATGAGAATGCCACCATTGACCAATCATAATCAAGTGTTTCATAGAGCCATCTAATAATTGTTTATATTGACTCATAAATCGAGCAGCTCAAATTCTGTTTTCTTCTATTTCACCATGCTACCAGACTCCAGTGTGTGTGTGTGTGTCTGTATTTGTGTAACTCACCCTGTGAGCACCACTACAAAGTCCATCACGTTCCAGCCGTTTCTCAGGTAGGAGCCCTTGTGGAAGGCAAATCCCAGTGCAAGAATCTTAATGCCCGACTCAAAACAGAAAATAGCAATGAAATAGGGCTCTGTCTCTTCCTGCGATAGAAAGCAAATCACAGAAGGGATTATGACAAAAAGCATTTTCACTTTAAACAATTTCAGTGCTTGCCAGTTTTTAACTAATCTTTTACTGTGTGTATCTACCTAAAGGTGTAGAGAATTGAATCACCCTTTCTGTATGATTTTTAGTTGACCACAAACACATAACAACAAAAAAAGAATAGTTCATTCATAGGATGTAATGCTAGATTTTTCCAAATCTGTTCTGATGAAGATACAAATTCATGCATCTTTGATAGCCTGAGGGTGAGTAAATTCTCTGCAGATTTATATTTTTGGGTTATAGCAGTTAAACATAAAAACAACAGTCTATGCAATGTCCCCATTCAAATTTAGTTAATATGATGTGTGTCTGTGTGTGTTCCACTTTACCAGTCGTTCTGACAGTGGAGTTTTGTCTCCATCTGGTAAGTGTTGTTCAAGAGCCAGAACGATGCAGTTGGCAATGATTGTGGTCAAAATCATCCACTCAAACGGAGTAAAAGGCAAAGTTAAGGCTTAAAACAAACTGGAATCATCATATCAAACAGATTTAAAATTTTAAAACACTTTTAAAATGACTTCACAAACATGAAACTGCATGAAATAAGTATACTATCAAAATATACATTTTATTCTTGCAGAGTTTGGAAAAGCCATGGATGTGCATTCAAGTGAGAGTGATATAGAGCTGTAAGCCTGGGCTCACACATAAACATACAAAAATAAACACACTCACACAGAGGGTTGTGGGGCAGCATTAACACTTTTAGCCCTGAAGGCATTTCTAGAGAGTCAAGGGTAAAAAGGGTACTGTAGCTATTGTTTGATTAAAAAAAATTCTTACTACATATTTAGAAAATATTTTTTCAATTACATTTGGACATTAAGCTTTAAGTATTCAAAAGCTACAGCACTTGGAACTAAGGTAGCCTTTTTGACAACCAAGTAACTCCATGACCGTAGCAAGGAGTAGGCAGAGTTTAATTTTAAAGGCAGAGGCAGAGTTTAATTTTAAAGTAAAGTTTTAAACCAAATTTTCATTACATTTGTACATTCTATTGTTGAGAAACTAATAAAATTGAAAATATGCCCAAAAGAATTTTCACTTATCTTTCTTATTTGACATGCAATAATTACTCAAGAAGTAAATGAGGTAGGAGGGAAATAGATAAATTTTTTAGTGAAGTTCCCATACTTGCGAACTGCATCTGGATGAAATTGTGCCATGATGTACTCAAACATCCATTGGTAGCGTTTCTTAACATTTTTCAAGATCAAAGTACAGTAGTGTCTGCATCCCAAATACGGAGCTATAGGTGTTGCTAGATCTAAATCTAATATACAGTTGGTAAAGCTTTCAAAATAATTACAACAACACTGGAAAACAAGCATGAATGGTTCCCTTAACAATGGATTACATGACTGTCTCCTAGAAAAATGAGAGACATGTCTTTATCAAATTAGCATGTTACATCTCTCTGTAAGGTATATCTTGTGATCAATGCAATAGATTAAGTTGATTTGTACTCATTTATATGAGGAACATCCACTGTAAGTCATTTTCTACGATCAGTGCATATTTCCAGGAGTTATTAGCAAATATGCCTCATGAATGCTGCATGTGTATATACTTAGTTAACCAAATGAGCTACATGCCTTGTAAAGCTCAAAATGCACACATTCATTACATGCAGTAAAAAGCTGCATTTCTAAGCTTTAAAATTATACATATTTTGTGTTATTCCATTCAGTGGTTGCTAAATAATTTGATAATTAATTTTTCCGGGGGTGGGGGGTCCTGCCGGCGCTACCCTTAAAGGGTTTAAAGGGTTAAACAGATGAGAGTGGACAGATTCCGCCTGGCTGTAATGGAGGACTCATTATCCAGTTACTGTGTGTCTCTTTACCAGCTGCCACTGGCACTGATACACACACTCAGCACTTGTCATAACCGCTTATGTCATGTGTGTGACACATAAGCACACACACACACACATTCATGTAGTCACTGCAATGACTGCTATACAAACCATTAATATTTTATAATAACTTAAGTTAAATTAATGAACATTTACATTACAGTTAGTTTGTCCATCTACATCCAAATCAATACAAAATGCCATGAAACTTTGATACTAGGTGTATATGTCTTATCATGCAAAACATATATGTATAAGCTCACTGACAGTCTTAGCATCATAATTTGCTAAACAGAGTTATTTTATAGCTTAAGCTATTTTATATATCTTATTTACTAAATACAGAAGCCCTAGAATGCGATGATATATCCTTTTTCTCACACTGTTTTTTTGTTCAGAAATTGCTATAACTTTCACAATAAATTACAAACTCCTAACACACTGATGCTACTTTCAAGTAGAAAGCATCTGCATTTTCCTGCAAAACATACTCCGATATTTATATTTACAACTTTAAAAAGCACTTTTACAGTTTGTGAGCCTTAGACTTTTAAGTATGAGAATATATTGCAGACATCCACATCTGTCTTATTTCATATTCATTATGCAAGCATGTGACCATGGCTCCTGAATACACCTCATCCTGTTTGCATACAGTGTAACATACAGCTATGTTTAAATACAAAACTCACATTATGACTTATTATTCCTGTGCACACACATACACACACATTTATTCAGAGCTCATTGAAACCACCAACACACAGTTAGCTCTGGGCTAATATGGCTAACAGCACAGTGCATGCTGGGAGACTTAAAGTGGTATCCATAGCAACCACTCGAGCGCTAAAGTGAGCATGTGCAGAGTGGATGTTCTGAGAAATTTAATGTGGAGCATTTGTGTAAACCCTTCAGAAACCACGAATAGAGATGCTGCAGAGTTCTGCACACTGAACTACTAAACAACCCAAATATATCCTTCTGTGCGAAAGCAAATCTTCCCTCTTATATCAACAGCCTTCTCTCCCGCTCTGTGTCTTTATCTACCTACTAATCATGCAGTCGCACGACGCAGATGATATGTTCCTGAAAAATAATATTCGGATGGAGTGGTAAAGCTGTCTGCAGCTCATAATGTGCCCTTAATAATTCACATCTCAATTTTAAGACTCGGATAGAGAGATGGACAGCGCAAGAGAAAGACAACAAGAGAGAGAAGGAAAACAGTGAGAATGTAGATGTATTTAAATGAGGAGGGAAAGAAAAGGAAAGACAGAGAGAGCTGGCAACAGAGAAAGAGAGAGAGAGGAAGGCAGAAGAGCTGTGAAATGGAGAGTTGGCTAGCGTTTGAGAGAGTCTACTGCATCTCTCCATCAGCAGTTTAAACGTGTATTAGACTAATAAGAGGTAGTGACGGTGCCAGGTCCCTCTTTCAATCTCTTTTGCTTTAATTAAAAAGTCTGTGCACAGATCCAACACAGCCAAAGATATACAATGGTTTCCTTCTATATACATTCCCACCTCTTATACACTGTCAGAAAAAAGGGTACAGTTTGTGAACACTTGGGGTACAACTGCTGTGGACATATTTACATCTTTATTTGATAAAGATACAGAAAATCAACTATTCACAAATATTACAGCAATTTTTATTTAATTTAAAACATTTATTCTTTTGATGCAAAGCTAATTTTTATTACTGATCCATCAAAAATCATCCTAATACACTGATTCATTATCAATACTGAAAACACTGAAATCAATACTTTTTGCTGCTTAATATATTTTTAGAATAATTTTTAGAATATTATTTTTTTAGGATTATTAAAATGTACAAATGTAGCAATAATATACACTACCACTTTTCTTCTTTTTTTTATATTTTACATTTATTAATATTTTTAAAGTAATGAAAAGTGATGGCAAAGATTTATATTGTTCAAGAAAATATTTCTATTTTGAATAAATTACATTCTTTTAAACTTTTCATTATTCTTCATCAAAGAATCCTAAAATTATATTTAACAGTATATTAAAATAGAAAACTGATATTTTAGTGTGTAATTATATTTTATAATATTACAGTTTGTTTCTGTATTTTTGATCAAATTAATGCGTTATTGATGAGGAGAAGAAATATCTTTAAAAAAAAAACATTCAAACTCTTACTGATCCCAAACTTTTAAACAGCAGTTTATGTACAAATTAGGGTTAAACAAAGTAAGAAATTATATTTCCAATTGTCATCCAAGTCTGTTCCATTTTGTCTCCAAAAAAAGGTACACTTGCGCGTCCGTAAAGATTGTTCAAGACTGCCAAACCATGCAGGTTTTATATTTTGCATTAGTCCACTTCCTTAATTAACAAACTAAGAATAAAAAACACTACTAAAACATGACTAATATTAACTTGAACTGTTACCTGATAAGCTGAGCAAGAACTTCAAGTAAAACAAACTTTAGTCCACATTGCTGCTAATGTCATGCCCTTAAACCAAACCCTATCCCTAAAAGGCAAGTTATCCGAGTTAGAAACGGGATGTCCCCAATGGTGGATTTGTCAGATTCAGCTAACATTCAAGGGCAATATTGTCCCAAAAGTATAGTTGAGAAAACACATACACACAGTATATGCATTGTAAGCACCCTTACTGTAATTTTCTTTTTGGCCTCATTAGTGTCATTACAACCTTCCCGTGACCACCTCCTCTTGTCCCTACATGCACTTTTTCCATCACCTCACACACACTAGCACTGTACACTTCCTTCCTATGCACACACTGCATTATCAAGCATCAGCATATTGATGCTTGACTGCTCACAACTAAAAACTCAATATTATATTATCAGAAAGCACTCGAGAGGAGAGGAAAGACGTTTAATACGGTCATTTAGTCCTCCAGGCTTTAGAAACTTTGCACTAGCAGCGCTTAACGGGCAGCAAGTCATGTGACCTCCATTGTCTGCACATTGACTGCGCATTTCTATAAGTTGGTTCCAACTTTGTCGCATTACTCTGTCACACCGCCAACTGAAACAGAAAACCACCGACTCGTCATTCGCCTTGTTTGTGTGTGCGAGGGTTTAATCTTAAAAATCAAGCTCAAATAAAAACTTCTGCCTCTTCCTGCAATAAATCGCAGTATGAATCTCATTGTAAATATGACCTTTGCGTTGACAGGACTTTTTGGTGCAGGTAAGTGCATGCGTTAAATACACATAAATGCCTAGGCATTCTATTCACATGCCTATGCTTGCTTGTCCAAAGGGGCCAAAGCATTTGTTTTATACTGGGCTATCTACAACAGTAAAAGAAACAAAACACCAGAAGACATTAAGCAAATAAACATAAACATATAAGGTAAAAATGACCAACTATTTCCATGTCTTGCACCTTTTCAGGTAAAGAAATCTTTCTCACGTCGGTGGGGTGGTAATGTTAGACCTATTACATATTAATAGGGAAAAGGGTCCCAAAAATGAGTTTTTCCTTTGTCATACGTTGGTAAATCTGGCCCTAGTAGTTTTTTTATTTTATTTTTGGAGTGCTTTCTATGCTCTAGATTTGAGCTGACAGTGTGCTTTAAGGGGAAACGGAGCTGATGAGATGAACACTTTTCAACTGAAATAAAACAAACAACCCTACAAATTGAATGAAAGAATCCACAAGACTCAGCACAGAGTCTCTCCAACAGAGAACGTGCTTGCCTCACTTTCCCATTATCTCTTTCTTTCTTGGCACACCATGGGCTTCCTGTCTCCATCTTTGCATTTTTCTTTCCTCCTCTTGCAATCCAAGATGCGCAAGCGTGGGAAGCGAGCCGGCGTGTTGGTCAGGCTCAGACAGTGAGGCTTAAGAACAGCGCTGCCTAGTATCCATCTGGCGAATCTATGCTCTCTCCCCAACAAAATGGATGAACAACTTCTCCTCTCCCAGAAAAATAAAGACTTGTCGAATTCTGCTGATCACTGCTGCTTCAAATGTGCCACCAACCACATCTCAGGACCTAATAAGTACAAACCTTTTGCTCTCACATCTGTGGTCAAAAACTGGTGTTGGCCTACTTGAAGGACCCTTGTTGGACCTCCTTTAGTTTGTTCCTCTACCTGTTCTTGAAAGACTGCACTTCTACAGACCGTTTTGTTTAGCTCCTGAAGTTTGAAGATGACACCAAATTCATCGACAATGGCAAGACTGCAAAAAGGAGGCTGAAGAGCTGGCTGTACTGGAGTCAAACATGCTCAAAACAGTGGAGATGATGGTGGACTTTAGAAGAAACACCTCAGTGTTTACCCTATTATGAAAAGTACTGTGGCAGTCATTCTTGGGTACTACCACAAAACTGGAAATGGGACTAACACAGGTTCCACTGTGAAAAAGGCCCAACAGAGGGGTTTGCCGGCTAAGGAAGTTTAGCTACTCACTCAAGCTACTACGCTGTCATGGAGTCTGTCCTCTGTATTTCTATGACTGTATGGATTAACTTGGCTACCAAATCAGACCTCGGAAAACTACTGAGAACCATCAGCACTCCCTTTCCCATTTTCTAAGGCTGTAAAAATCACTCTGGATCTGTCACATCTAGGACACTTTCTCTTTGAACTGTTGCATCTGGATGGCGCTACAGGGCAATGAACATCAGAACAGGCCTGGCTGTTAAGAAATGTTTCTTTCTCCAGGCCATCTACCTCATGAACAGTAAAAAAAGAAAAGGAATATACAACACTATTTAAACGTAGTATCTGTACATACACATATGTATTTTCTATAATCTTATTTATCTTTGTCTTGTCACTGTGATTTTGTCTATGCACTGGAAGATTCTGTCACCAAGACAAATTCCTTGTATGTGTAAGCATACTTGGCAATAAATCTCATTCTGATTCTGATTCTCCTCGATTGCTCTGTTTTTTCTGCAGAGGGACCTGAAGCAAGCGTGTGTGTGATCCATCATGCTAAAAAGCCTTCAGTTATAAATTCCCCCTCCTGTTCCATATACGCTACACTAAAAATAGATACATGACAGATTAAAGAGCCTGCTCCTCTCCTCCTTGAAACCAATTTCTTTCAATCTCACCTTTTCTGTTTTTTTTTGTTTCTTTTTTACTATTATTATTATTTCTGACATTCAATTCTTCAGAATGCGGTTGCGATCAGGTCTTAAGTGACTCTTGATTCACTGAGATTTGTTTGTTAGTCCGCTGTCTTAGCGCCCTCTTCTCTCATTTCCCCTCTCATTCTAACGCCCTCTCTATAGCTTTCTTCCTCCATCAAGGATCCCTTTAATGGTTTTCATTGCGGTAAGTCTGTGTTAGCCACCGAGCTGACTGCTGGATGCTAACTGCACACACATGAAGTCTGTTTCACTGATGCAATATGCAGAAAGATCCTGATTCTGCAAATGGAGTAACATTACACTCAACACCAACACACTCGTATAAACAGACGTCTTTAAAGTAAAGCCTTAAAATCACCTAAAAATGAAAGATTTGCCTCCGCTTATTCACCCTCACACCATCCCAACCTGTATGACATTCTTCTATGAAATCCAAAAGATATTGCTAAATATATCCAATAAGCGATGTTGCTTGGAATCCCACTGAGATTTAATTGCATGAATAAAAGCAGTTTGCAAAATATCTTCACCAAATTAAAAATATTCATGTATAAGAATCATTTTTTGCAGGAGCTATTCCTTTAAGAATTACTCTATATATATATATATATATATATACACTGTACATATACACATACAGCAGCACACTCCACCCCCCTGTGTGATCTGAAACATATGTGTTTTTGTTGCCAGTGACTATATTGATCTGTTCTGGTTGAGCTCTTGTTTGTTGTTATATTGTGATACTGATGTAGTGAATCCTCTATACATACTTTGGTTTCAACCACAATTTCAAGCCATTCTACTTTACAGCAATGATCTGACGGTAACATAAAAAGGTTGCCTGCTCTTTTCCAGAACCTGCTCGAAATTGTTCAAAACATGAACGGATTGATGTAATCCTATGACAAAAAACCATGTAGTTTTACTTGTGAAATAAATTAAGCTGCATATTATGTAATAATGTAAATGAGGACTCTCTTGCCTTGTTCTTTGACTTTGTTCTCAACAAATATTTGTGCTTTTACATTCTTATTCTGTCCTATATACTGTAGATAAAACACTATCTCACCCTGTCTATTGTTCTACATCTCTTACATAAGTGTTAAAGGTTAGTTAACAGGGTGATTGTGGCTCTAATGTGCAGAGGTATTAAATCTGAATCATATTCAATATGAACATAACTGTTACGATCTAGCTGGTTGTGGCAGCCCAGGTCACTGGGTGACACTCCAGCGATCATGAACTCTGTGTTTTGTTGTGATTTTGTGCCATGTGATTCTGTGTGTTTGCTTTTTTACCGTTTCCCCATGTGCTCTACCAATTTGTAACCCCTTCGTCATTAGTGTTTCATCCTCTGCCAGCCGTGTTTGTCCAGGTGTGTTTGATTAGTCCATGTATAAATACCACGTCCCATGTCTTGTATCTCTGTCTGTTGTTAACGTTACATGTGTTTTGTCTCACTCTGTGTGACTCAGCCATGTTCCTCGTTTTCCTTGTTTTTTCGTTTAAATACAATGCCCAGTTCACATTATTCCTGCCTTTGTGTCCTCTCTGCTTGCGTGGAAGCGTGAGCACGAGTTTGTTCAGCTCTCATCATGACAATAACATGCTGTTATGTAAAGAATATTTTGCAGGGCAGGTTTATTTTACAATAATTTGCAATTATCTGATTGAGCTAATGAGCTAAAACTTAATATATTACACTACTGAAATGTACACTATCTTTCATAAATTCTGGGATCAGTAAGATTAAATGGTTTTTGTTTTTATTATTGTAATGACTCACGGGGCTCGTGCGGATCCATTTTCAACAAACTTTAATAAAGGGTGGTCAGACAGGCAAGGGTCGGTACACAGGTAGTCAGGTATGGCAGAGACAAAGCAGATACAAGG